>CAJFCP010000088.1:3637119-3876985 GCA_904066005.1 Synergus itoensis
GGGGGGAGGGGGGGTCAAAAAGTGGTGAAAAACTGTCCACGTGGTTTATGGATGGCCCCTCACTTGTCTCGACTTTTCTGTATATTGAAAGGCCTTATCTCTTATTATTCAGTACTAGAAGTCTTCTTTTTTATATTTATCATAAAGAAAATATTTTACCGAGATCTGAATAAAAAACTCTTATAATGATAAACGGTAGTAAAGATGGCCTAACAATATCTAAATTTCAATAGAGATTCTTAGATTTTTGTATATCATTAAAAGTTCCATCATATAGTCTGAAAATAATGTTTTCGTGTAAAGATTTGTACCCGGAAATGTAAGATTTGATCAAGTGGAGTCTGATTTAGAAGCAATTAGCTATCATACACATAGAAACGTCCCGAAAATTCCAAAGTGGATGCTTACTGAGATCCAAGGGGGAAGTCGAAAAACACTTCTGTGGCATTGGTGCACGTGGCACTAGAGCATAGGGTGGTAAATTCAATGGGATCGGTGTAATTAAGAGCCATTTCTACATGATTTTCCCTTTTGTGGGGTCGAGTGAAACAGTAAATAGGGGCGAGCGTCAGAAAGACCACCGGGTACCCAGGGTGTGTCTAAACTCCTAAAACTTAGTGTGCTTGAAGGAATTTAAATTGATGGCCAAGATCGATACAAAATCTTTTTGGCCTAGTGATTTAGTAGGGGAAAGTAAGCCCTAGTCAGTCAGAAAAGTTTTCATTGCTTTAATTTTCTTTAAAATAATAGATACGATTGTACGTAACACAGTATGTCCTTTTTGTTTCTTCAAGTAACTTGTTAAGAATAATAATTTGTTACTTCCACCAGCTATTTTTCTCTTATGTTATTGGAGATATTACTGTCAATGGATAATTCTCTGTTCAGAAAACATGATTTTTACCTTGATCTCATAAAATCCTACTCATAAAGTGTCTGAACTGCAGTCTGTGTTTTTCTGCCTTACGAATTGTATGATTGATTAGGAGGTACTAACGTTGAGCCAGGGTTACACACTTCTCTTCATACAAATCCTAAGCCCCTAATTTATCACTAACGGGGGTCTGCTCGGAGCAGGTCTTTCTGTTCGAGTATTTTTTCTCTATCATTTCTCCCACTCATTCACTCGTGGAAAAAAATGATCGTAATTCTTAAATCGTTTATAAAGCAACCATATAAAGTCTGGATATCCTAGAATATTATTAAATAATACATCATTTAATAACCTCATATCATTCGTTTGCTGGAGTCATTCATTAATTACGTAATGCTTGTTTTGACAATTTTTTATTGTAACGCTACCGTAACAATAGACCATGAGCCCCCCGTCCTTCTTGATTTTTACGCAATTGTTATAATTCTAAGTAAAAAATTTCAAAAGATTCCAAAGAACTTGTACGACTTTCAAAGTTTTCAAGAGATTTAAAAATAAACTGAAAGATTTAAAGATTACATGATATTTCATGGGAAAGAGAAAATTTTAATTTGAGAGCTAAGGATTAAATTCAAACTTGTGATGATGCACCATTTGTAAAGGAATGTTCGTCACTTTCCTTATCACGTTTAGGGAGAAAACGCAGGCACATTCTTCTGTGTTTTTCAAACTATAAATATCTGTCCCGGAGTTTGAGAGCCTCTGCAAACAATCTAGTCGCGCAGCGACGCGTGTGACGCGCAAAATGCGGGCGCTCCGGACCATCGACCCTCGACCCAACGAAGCTCACCACCCCCGCAAGATCTGGAAAAAGGACCGTCTACGTTCGCCCTTCTAGTATGATTCGCCCCACCGGACGCGTGCCTCGATCCGCCGACCAAGATAATTGCGAATAACAGTGCGACAAACGGCTTGGATACCGCTAGTCGATATCTTGGGGATTGGGGGGATTTATGTCGCCTCGGTGAACCCTCTTCACGGACAACGGTCCTAGGAAGCTCTGTCTCTTAAGAAACTCGCCGATACCGGATATACGCTTTTTGCTTGAGGTCAAACGATACTAAAACTCGATTATCGTTTTCAGAAACAGTTTCAAATCTCTTGATATATCATTTTAAAAACTTTACTTGCCCGAAATGCACAAATAAAGGCAGGAACGAAAGATTAGTACACTATTTTTTCTCATTTTTCATTCTACTCTATCATGTACCGATATTTTAAGCCCTTTTCTACCTTTATCAATTTGAATCTCCTTTATCTTTATCCTCACTGCCTTCTACTTGGATACGAAATTGAAAAGATTGTCCTAGATGATACTTTCTTGGAGCCTTGGATTTTTGCTTGTTGCATTCTGGATTCCAAAGCCGATGCTTTTCGTATCTACGAGGGGAAAGCAGACCCCAAATACCAATGTTGTACGTCAATCAGAACGTAATTCCGGAAGATTAAACTGCTCTCTTATTCGGGAAACTCCCCTTCGTTGAGGCTAGGTAATATTTCTGGATAACCCATAGAATTTTGGAAAATTATCAATCTTTTAAATTGGATACGGTTTAATGGAGAATCATGGAGATTTCATGGAGAATCATTATTCTAGAATCTGTTGGCAATATATGTTGGCAATATATGTTGGCAATATGTCGAACGTGAAGCATGAAAAGTGTCTGGATGGACAACCCCTAGAATTTTAATGGATTATTTGGTAAACGTACTCGAACTTATTGCGTAATCCAGAACACCCGGTATGTGAAAGAGGAAGGCGTAAGCCTTGTTCCCCAAGCTGCATGGAGGGCCAGGTCCCATCAAACAGAAGCATTAGGCTTGATCCGCGCGCGATGTTCAGTCGAGCGAATGACAACGTACTCAGGGCCAAGCTTAAAGCTCTCTTCCCTCATGTGCCTTTAACCTCTAGATGGAAGCAACCTTTTAAGCCTTCATTGAATGCCAGTTGACTACTTTCCGACGCGTGCTATTTCCAGCAAAACTATTAATTATCAAATTTACTACACGTTGTGGTTGACGTTTCTTAATGGAGTTTGAACTCTGTGATTCATGATGAAAACACGCAGCAGTAATTAATAATTAAAGCAGCTCCACTGACAATGTAAGAGCAAAGTCAGAAATTCTCAAAGTTTCCAATGGACTTGTGAATTCTTTAAAACGTGTCTAAAATAATTTATTCATTCCACGAATGAGTGAATTTGTAGTTATATTTGGTTGGTTAAATTTGCTTCCAGGACATCCACACTTTTTCAATCAACTCTCTTGTGGCCTGGACCTTGTATCCATGGCTGGTGAATGGCTCACTGCAACTGCAAATACGAACATGTTCACATACGAAATTGCCCCAGTCTTTATTCTTATGGAACACGTCGTACTAGAAAAAATGCGCGAGCTTATCGGCTGGAATACGGGTGACTCTATTCTTGCACCCGGGGGATCCATCAGCAACCTTTATGCTTTCCTTGCAGCCAGACACAAAATGTTCCCTCAGTACAAGGAACGAGGCCTTGCAGCTGTAGGCGGTCAGCTCGTTATGTTTACATCTGATCAAGTAAGAAAGTAAAACAATTCCCAACATATTCTTTTTCACTAATTAAGAATAAAGTTTTAAAATTCTCTTAATTATTGTGTGTTAACAGTGCCATTACTCTGTGAAATCTTGCGCTTCAGTTTGTGGGTTGGGCACTGACAATTGCGTTATGGTACCCAGTGATGAACGTGGTCGCCTAATTCCTTCAAAACTTGAAGAATTAATCCTAGAACGTAAAGCTAGAGGGCATATACCCTTTTTCGTGAACGCGACTGCTGGAACAACGGTGATTGGAGCCTTTGATCCCATAACTGAAATTGCTGACATCTGTCAAAAATACAAATTGTGGCTACATATTGACGTAAGTTTTCTCTTATTCGTTATATTAACCACAAAATAATTCCGGAAATTAAAAAAGCATTCTACATTCTACATGCTTTGATTGATTATATTGGCCATGCAATGTTTACCGCGCTCTATAGAATAATTGGCTCTAATCTCACGCATTTTATTAATAAGAAATGTTTAAAATATTCACGTTTAACTATACCGTTTCTCTATGTAATCTTAAAATTCGTGTGCCTGTTTACTTAAAAGAGATTTAAAAGCTAGATTAAAGAGGAGTAGACTGTAATGCTACTCAAATCTAGTACTTATGGACCCGTTAAATTCTGGGACATTAACGCCAAATGCACTAGAGTCTTAGCGTTAATAATAAACGTGAGAAGCAACAGGCTTTGACGTAAAACCCCTGACAATTTGAAGGGAAATTCGGAAAATCCAAAGTTTGTAAGTCAATTCTCTGACAGAGTTAGGCATTTGTTCAATTTTAAATATTCATTCGTTATTAAATTATTTTTTATTTACTTTTTATTCCTTATACCAGCTTCATTCATTTTATTCAATTTTTAAAATTAAATTAATAAATAGGCAAGAAAAAACAATTTTATTTATTTTTTTTAATGTATCTCTTTATTTATAAAACCATAAAATTAGATTTTATATGTATAATAACATCAAATAGCGACAAAACTTAATTGAAACTAGTTATTTTTTGCATACATGTTGTTTTTAATTTCATCTGTATAATTCCAGGCGGCTTGGGGTGGTGGACTGCTTTTATCCAGGAAATATCGACATCCACGATTGACGGGCATCGAGCGGTAAGTAAAGGATTGAAAAAATGAAAACGACATGTATTATTATAGTTTTCAATGCTTACTTTTCACTATATTTTCTTGCTTTGAATTAATTTTTTCGAATACCCATTTCGGAAATCTCTCGAAGCCTATAATAGGGGACGCGCGAGTACAGCTTAATCCCAAAGTTTTATAGTTTATTGGGGCTTATAGTCTGAAGGAATCCATTGAAAAGTACAGTGCGAGAGTACAGCCGGGGTCTTCAAAGTAAAATCAATACGGTGGTTTCGAAGTGGTGGCGCAAGGTGGATCGGTAGGATCGGCTCACAAGAAAATAGCTTTACATGAGAATGAGCGAGGGTGTCGGGGAAATAATCTCGAAGAAACTGAAGTCAGTCAAGCTATAATGGATCGTCGACATAAACCGCGATTAAAGAAAGTGCTGGCGTACTTCGCTGAAGAGATTTCTCTGCTCTTAAGACTGACGTTACTTTTAAAATTGAATAGAGCTACAACCTTCAAGGCTGAGTAAAAGCCTCAAAGTTTGTTAGAAAGAAAAAGAAGGTTCACAAAATTATTTCACATTAATACGGGAAAAATAGATTTCTGCAGATAGCCTCTTAAATTATTTTTGAATATTGAATGATTTCCAATAATAATTATTTTAAAATTATAAATTGAGTAGAATATGTCGGCAATTTTGAGCAGGTTCATAGCGACAATGCCGGTGAGATACATCTTGAAAGAGTACCCTCAGGCTATCGAGGGAATGTGTTGTAATCTTCAACACAGAAGGGATTGAAAAGAGTGACTCCTGTCCACGGCACATGCCAACTTTCACATTTATGTTTCCCACACCCTTCCGACTTCGTATACGAGAGCAGGAGCCAAACCTGAAATAGGGACGAGATTTCTATGGGGTTGGCGAGATTAATCCACGATTTGCATCCGGGCGCATCTGCTCCCCTCACTCGGAACTTGGGTGTAGACAATCCCTGACCCAAAATTGGGGTACAAAAGAGTCCCTTGAGGACAATTTTCAACGTTTTCAGCCAAAACTACTTTTTTGTTTCTGTTGTTTTTTTCCTCGTTACTAACTCTTTAGTAAAAGACGTACGCACAGTCCAAAATTCCAAGAGATCCAAGAATCACTTAAGATGTATTTAAATTCTTTAAAATCACCTATAGAGAGTCTTTAAAAAATCCTCGAGACATTCAGCTTTATTTAAAAAGATTTACTAAATGAAAACAGTTCTTCTGTATTAAATATTTTGTTATGAAAAGAGTGCTCTATATTCTTCGACTCAATTCTCAGGCTTTTTAGATTAAATTGCTTCGTATATTCTTCTTCTTTAAAATGGAAAAAGTTCAGTTCAAAAGTTTCACTCCTTTGTTTCGGGGCCGTGGAGATAAAGTACGAATTCTTCTTTTGAATACTCCATAGCTGCACTATAAAAACGATTGAGACCAACACAATAATTTTATATTTGACTGTACCGTGTGGAGAACTTCCTTCCTGTAGGTCTTGATTAAAATGGCAAGCAAAGAGCGAAAGACAGAAGTCCAAGGCATGAGCAACAGCTGGATCAGTTCCCTGGAGCGCATTTGCGCTGCTCACGAGTTTGAAATAATGCTCGTGCCCCGACAATGCTGGATTAAATTCTTACAAAGGGATTCGCCCATCGTCTCTCTCTTTTTCTCTCTCTCACACACTATCTCTCTCTCTCTCTCTCTCTCTCTCTCTTTCAGTGCGGAATTGTTGAAAAAGCAATTTTGATTTCAGGAACAAAGTCGACTTTAATCCACACAAAGATATCGTAATCGTTACGAATCACTGACTGTGAATCGCAAAAGTCTCATTTTTAAAACGTAAACTCAAAATACATGGAAATTAGAATCTGAGAATCTGAATAATAAAACCTAGACAAAATCTGTGAAAACTTCGCAGCTACCTCACCCAGTTTTTCTTATTATTTATATCGAGGGTGGATAAATAAAAGTTGGCACGTGCACAAAACAGTTTTCTTCCATTTAAATTTTCAGCAAAGAATGTGCATATAATGCTACTTGTTAGGTAGGAATAATTAGCAACCCTCACATTAAACATATATATCTCACAACCCATGGAGCTGGCATTTCGCACCCTCAATTTCAGTTCAGCGCCAGAGGAACATAACGCCCGCTATCCCCAGCTGTGAATCACATTAATCATTAGAGCCTTATAGTTGAATAATCTTATAAAGCTATTTGTTGCAAAAGAGGACATAACAATTTTATTATACTTGATCTTAATTCCTGAAATTACTCATTTTTTGTCTTAATAATTGTCCCGGCTAATAAAATTAAATTTAAACTAATAAATTATAAAACAGAACATGTTTTGCAATAAGATGTCATTCTCTAATTGAATGCGAATTAAACAATAAAAAATAAACAGTAGTGGTAAAAGTAAATACTGTTTATGACATGAACAATGAACGTGAGATGCTTTACTATTAATCGAGAAGAGCTCAGTGTAGCGATTAATGGTAGACGCCTGTTAGTGACACGAATCACTTTCGTGGTACTAGAAATCAGAAGGACCCTTACTGCAGCTGTAATGTCAACAGATAGAAGGGTCGAATTTCGTTTATATGTCAACTGCCATGTATCGATAACATTTGTCTTATGACGCGAGACTAACGTTAGTTTTCTTAAACTTTGTTGTCACAGACTGTCTGACATGTTATGCACATCATGTACCTATATATACAATATAAATATATGAACCAGTAGAAATAATTTGGAAGCATTTGATGTCAGTTTTAATAGTATATACATTAAAAATAATGATAGAATAAATTAAAGAAACGAAACCTGCATTAAATGGTTTTGAAGTGGCTAAAATTAGTATAGGATGTGCTTAAAAGACAGTGACGTTAAAGGGTTATAGAATTCACCACAAGGGTGTGTCTCTAAGGACGGCAGGGTATAAATCCGATCCCGCAGCTATATTAATAGCTTCTCTCGAATTGATAGACCCTCCTGGTGTACAGGGTAAAGATAGCTCATATTTTATCCCCTATTACCTCCCGTGGGAGTGGATAAGGGTTTGACGACCAGCTGAGACCGATAGGCTTTTTCAGTCACCTTGGCTCACTTTCTTTCCGCCCTCGTCATTTACACTGTAGATGCTGGGTCAAATCTATGCCTGCATATAAATTCATTAAATGACACAATTGTAATCCTAGCTTAATATGTACATTATCGTTGCTTTCGCCTGAGATGTTTCAATAAAACAGATGCAACATTTCATTATATATAACATCTCATTTCATAATTTGATGTGTGCCTACGTATTTTTCTTTCAGTGCTGACTCCGTAACCTGGAATCCTCATAAACTAATGGGAGCCTTGTTGCAGTGTTCCAGTATTCACTTCAAAGAAGATGTAAGTAGAAATTTCAAGTGACTTTAAGGAATTTAAAAGATTTTATTTTATTTTAAAGAATTTGAAAAATAAAGATATAAAAAAACTCACAAGCATCCACAAATTATCTTTAAAAATCCGCGAGACAAATTTATGACGCCCTGCAAAATTTGGTTTCGATAATTTCAAGCGGGTGTAAACGCCTATTCGGAATACACATTCAGACTTTGTTTTATATATACAGATAACATCATATAATCTATTAAAATCCTGAGAATATAGGCAATAAAATGAGAGTCTGTAAAATCGATCAAATCAAATGCATGTATATGATGCCTCCAGTTATATATATTGCCACTTTTGTCAACACGGCAAATTTTACTGTCCCTAGTTTTCTGAATCGCTATAATGAATCGATTATGTAAAGAAAAATTCGATTAGGAAAAAATCGTGAGTGAAAGGGAAAAATTACAGTCTACGAAAAATTCCATTGCCAGAGGGCGATGACGTAGCAATAGTGGCATTCCAAAACGGTGTAGACGAAGGTTCACGAGCGGGACACTGTAGGAATTTAATTAAGCTAAGAGATAACATATGTTGCTGAACTAGTAGTGGGGAGTAGAGGGTGCATCCCCTTCGAAGTTCAGTTATTGCTAACTCGGTCCTCTTCCCCTCTAGATATTAAAATTCCGTACACCGGCTGCTGATCGCGCTCTGAATGTTTTGGGGGAGTTTTTTTATGACAAGTGTTTTCTTTCAGTCTTATTTTCAAAAAGGAGAAAACTATTACTATTTATTAAAAAATTTGAAAAATTGGAACTTGCTTTATACCTACAATGTTCTAAAACGCATACTTTTTACTGTTTTTTCACAAACTAATCTTTTTGCGCAAGTATAAAATGGCGGAAAAAGGTTAAAACTGATGACAACCATTTTAGAAACTCAATATTGTTAGCTGGATATCAACTGCGCATGTGTTGAATCCTCTTATTGACCGGAGGAAACGCTGCTTTTGGTTATATATGATTCTATAACCACTTGCATATTACAATAGTTTTAAAACATTTTGCATTTCAGTACACATAAACTTATCTGAACTTTCACATTTTAGCTCTTTAGATCGTAATTTATTCATAGAGATTCTATAGTATGAAATATTTTATTAAAACCAAACTTCTCGTTCCTCATTTCCCACCGAGTTGAAGTAGAAACTTGATCAAAGTTCTAAAATTTTAAAACATTCGTACATTTATGCGATTTTATGAAACATCGTTTGGATATTAGAGAATATTAAGGAAATTATTGAGATTTGGTGAAATTTAAAGGAATTTTGTGGAAGTTATTGGGGTTTTATGGAAAATTAAGGAATTTCAATAGATTTGTCGACTTGCCTTTTGTACTTGCATTAAAATTTTTAAAAATGTTTATTTGAAGGCCCTAAAATTGTTGAATTTCAAATTAGGGTGTAATTTTTGTTTGTATTTGAATATTATTAATTATGCAGACAATGTATTATGAAGTAGTGTCTTAAACTATCATCATTAAAAATATATTTTCCTTTTTATCATATAGGGCTTATTGATTAGCTGCAATCAAATGTCAGCCGAGTATTTGTTCATGACTGATAAATTATATGATGTAAAATATGACACGGGTGACAAGGTCATCCAATGCGGCCGACACAATGATATCTTCAAGCTTTGGCTGCAATGGCGTGCTAAGGTAATTTTTAAAAAATTCAAGATATGATATTTCTTGGCGTTTGCAGTTATTTCAGTAACAATACATTATTTCCAAATTCATTTTTGTCCCGTATTCTAACAGGGTTCTGATGGTTTTGAAAAACATATGGACCGTCTAATGGAACTCTCTGAATATATGGTTCGACGAATCAAACAAATGTCTGACAAGTTCTATCTCATTCTTGAACCGGAACTAGTGAACGTCTGTTTCTGGTACTTACCAACCCGCGTTCGAAACATGCCACATAGTCCAGAGAGGGAAAAGATTTTAGGACAGGTATAATTCCATTATTATACGTAAATTACAGTTTTTAAAAATTTTTTTTACTGATCTTAAATGAATATTTGGCTGCACAAATTGATCAAACTTACAACGAATGTTGTAGATCTGTCCTATACTAAAAGGTCGAATGATGGAAGCTGGAACTCTGATGGTAGGCTATCAGCCAGATGATCGTAGACCAAATTTCTTTAGGAACATCATATCAAGTGCTGCCGTAACAGAAGCAGACGTCGACTTCTTATTGGCAGAAATGGATCGACTGGGTCATGATCTGTAAAAGTCAGCTGCATAATTTTTTTCAGGTGACTAAAGGACGTGGCAGTTTTCTTCCAGTCAATTTATTGGTATACTAAAAGAAAACGTTTATGTAGAATCTTAATACATAGAAGAAAAAGAAGAAGAATGCCACGTACCCGCGTGTACAAAAATCCTGAGGCCAATTATTCCCAACCATGAATATTCAGATAAAACATATGAAACAAAATTCGCTCTGGGTGTGCCGATGCTCTCGAAATCGAAATGACACAACCCATTTTGATAAATATTTCCTTTAATGAACAACTTGCTTCAAATTTCCCAACTACACTAAAAGTTAGCAGTAGCAAAGTTCAATATTCTTAAATAAATTCATTTTTTAAACATCGAATGCAAATTCGTATTTAGTGTTTTATATTGCTAATCGTTTCGAGGTTTCTGAGCACACGCTAAAAGTTAAACTGTTGATTGTATTCATCGAGTGTCATAAGAAGGTAGGATGAAAAACAGCAATGAAGATGAGAAGATGACAATGAAACGAAGATCCTATTTCAATTTATTAAAACCGTTATCAGTTTCAATTAATTATTCGAAACATTGTTGATGACATAAAAGGAATTCTTAACTTCTTATGATACTTCATAGTTCTAGAGTATTATAAAATCGATGATAGGTAAGTGTTGACATCTTTATGACGTGGACGAAATTCGTCCTTTATAGCCAATTAACGAAAGTAAGAAGCGTAAGGAGATGCATGGAGATTATGCGCTTTGCCAGAGAGTAGGTCCTTAAAAAATGGATCGACAATAGTTCGCAATATGCGTGTGATTCTCGATCATTATAGGCATAAGTCCTTTAGGCATAAGTTATTACATACATGTAACACAATACATTCAGGAACTTATATATTTACTTATGTTTATTAAATGTTATTTTATTTGTTATCAAAGTCAAAGCATAAAAGGAATAAGGTGTTTTTAATTAGAACAAATATAAGAAGAAAAATTTCATAAACAATCATAATAGGGTGCCAAAACGCTCAAAAACTAATATCTGCAATCTCACTAATTATGGTTTGTTAAAAGTACGAGAAATGTGTTACAGAGACAATAGTAAAATCGATTTTGAACTTCCTTCTTTCAAGTTCTTCAAAAACGTGATATTTTCTATATAGCAACCGCTGTATTATTGTAAATAAGTGTTACTATATATTATCATTTCATTTAGTTAAGCATAAGTTAATTCATATAAAGCATTAATAATTTTAATTCACTTGTTAATTCAAAATTATTAATTATTGGTTATATAGTGTTTACACAATATACACAAGCCTGTGCCGGAAATAGATCAATACGAAAGAATATATTGATTTGCTGTTGATCAGCTTCGTAACGAGGAATAATATATTGAACGTATAAATATATACATAAATATTAAAGTATGTTATATATTTAGTGTTGAAATTTTAACATAAACAAACACAAACCCATGAAAGTACTGTATACTTTATCGAGTGTAATTATGCTAATTCCGGCTTTGTTTCAATGTTTTTACTAATCAACTTCTCAGAAATTTTTGAATATTAGAATCAGGTTGTGCTTTTAATTATTACGTACAATTAAAAGTATAATTTTTTGTCCGATAGATTTTGAAATCTGCTGCCGAACCGAGCCCGCGAAATACAAAAAGAATTTATTTAAGTACAACATAGAAAAAATCGGAATCATTTTTCAACTGATTTTCAAGTATTCGTCAGTATTGAATAACAAAATATAATTATAAATAAATACAAAAAATATATATAGAGGCTATTCTATGAAAAGTATACATATAAATGTATTTCTGTACATTTATGACTATCATCTTTATTTAGAGTATTAATTGTATCATCATTGCGTTGCATTTAGAAATTGATTTACTCAATCATGGGAATAAAATGGGGGTTCACAATGTTAAGTAGTAGAAGCAGTGTCAGGCAAATTGTAATGAAATAATTAATTACGTAGTAGTTTAACCTACGGATTGAAATCGTTAAAGTTATCGAGTAGTGACTTATGTAATTATCAATAATATCGATTGTTTTAATAATTAGTTGTATGCCAACGTACAATCGAACGTTATTAAAGCCTTGTATTACAATACAGGAAAATCGGCTTGTATTGATGTACACTCGAATAACGCTCTGATGTACATATTAGTCATTGTAAACTTCAGTAATTGAAATTTTTACACAATCAGACAATGTAATTAATTCCGCCTGTCACTGGTATAGGAATATAATTATTAGCGTACCTATGTATGTCACTTATTGAACTATAAACAAGAGAACTATAAACAATAAAATATATATATATATATATATATATATATATAAATGCAATCAAGGTGCATACATCGCCTTAGGCAATTTTTCAAAGATCGAAAGAACGTCAGTCCATAGTAAGAAAAAACTCAGACAATATGCCACAACGTAATTACTGTATAAAGGATAGTAATTAACAATACGCGCAGAATAGAAATGGCTATAGTGTATTTTTGGAAGTACGCCTGACCACGAATCAGATACCTGATGCAAACAGCATGATTACCCTTTGGAAATAATTCAATATTGTAAATTGTCGATAAAGTCAATTTTTTTGATGTTGAGCGTTAATGTTGCCGATTCAGAATTATTACCATTATGCATGGATTGCATTCCAAAGTCGTCAATCTATTCTATATAGAGTACCTATTTTAAAAAGAGTGATGTATTTTTGCTCGAAATCCGATAAAGCGCCGAGATAATTCGCACTGACTGTAGAGGTCGTGTAAATGTGCAAAAGAGTCGATCTACACCGAAAGTGTCATTGTACCGATTTCCTTCAAAATTACTTTCTTTATATTTATTGTTGCATTTATTGACAAATATGTAAATTAAAATTTTAAATTGTACATCATAGAACTAAAGTGGGCTTGGAACTATTAGTAAGTAGTTTTTAAGTAATAAGAACTTTGCTGGCTGTGAAAACAAAACGTCGATTACATTGGTACATTGATGAAGTACTTTCCAGATTTTAAAATAAAGCAGTTATTCAGAGTTCTCAATTTATCGTGCATACAGCAATTTATATTTAAGTCTATAGTAATCAGTAATAATGTTACGTTAAACGCATCACTTATATTAATATCGAGATCTAATTGTATATATATAAAAAATTCATCTTTTATGTGCAGGGATAGGTATGTATATTTGCTGACGTAATTTACATGGTTTTATATTTTAAATGATTTTATTTTTTTAATGTAATTTACCATGTATTATACGCAAAACACTTAAAATTTTATTTATTTTATTTTATACGTATGACAAGTATTTTACGTAGAAAACTTCTAAGGACTTGTCACTTCCCATCCCTGCTGATGTGTTTTCTTGATGTGAAAAAGAAACTTATAAATGTAAATAATGAAAAAGTTTACACTGACTGTGCTGACAATAAGAAGTACATTGTTTCCCAATTTGATATACAATTCAATGTATCCTACAAGTAAAGTTTTTTTTATTGTACCTATTATTAACATAATTGAGGGCCGGATCGAATAAGAAGTCAGAATTTTCCGGTTCGAGCACAAATGAATCCTGATAAGACAAAAATAAGAATCTTGTAAATATTCTTTTACATATTCCGAATTTAAGTAAATTTCCTGTATTAATTGTATAATTGCCCTCGAGCTGAAAAATTCTGCGTTCCTTTATTCGATTCGGACCCTCAATTATTGCATGTACATCTTTATTATTGTTTCTGTGAAAAAGTTTTTGTTAGCAAAGTTTGTTATAGTTTTATTGTTGAATGTTAAGGAAATCGGCACAACTGTTATATTGAGTGCCATACATCGAGAGTGGGAGAATTACTTGTAAGAGGAAAAATAAAATATGTATAGTGAGCTGGGATGGCGCCCTTATTTAGGAGGAACGGATGTTTTGAAAGTTTAAACTTCTAAAAATATCTATTTATCCAAAAACAAGGGGCGCTAGCTAGTCCGCCAGTTGCAATCGAAGTATAATGAGAAACAACAAAATCGTACGTCTTCCAATGGATAAGATTATTAATTATTGTTAGTCCTACTTATGTACGATGTCTCTTGCACGGTGTGCAATAATAGGTACGTTCGCTACTCTATATGTATATTCATACATAAATATTGTATGCTTGTTATAAATTTTACAATTTGGCCTGAAAAGTATAAAATAATAAAGGAGATTAAAGACAAAAACCGACAAAGTCGAAAAAATTGAAGATGCTTCTGTTGTGTCGTGATCATGTTGTGCCACCATATAAAGTATAAAGTAATATACCTACCCTCTGTATATCAATGTCTAATAAACTGCTGTTAACTCATTTAAAGCTTCTTTATTTGACTGTAGTAGAAGTATTTTCTTTTACTAATTACATCATTCAAAGAAATATCTCTGTAAAAGTAAATATCGAAAATCGAATTCTTGCATAACTAATTTTTGGTCGGTTAAAATTACACAATTCACCTATAAGAAAAATTCCGTTTAGTGATTACTGGTTTTAGTATATGTTATACCATAACAAGTTTCTATATGTACTTGACCAGCAACTTTTGAAAGAAAAAATTTATTCAAAAACATTCGCATTGAGTCGTCCGACTCGTTTCCATGTAAAACTGTAAACAGATGCATAAATTATCTTGTCGGCCTCGACGAGTGTCGACGAGAGTCGACCGCAGGCATAAGCCACAGTTAGCCACAGTGTTTTGGATAACGCATCGTTCAACCGGTCAACTTAAAGTTCTGCTTTTAATCATGAAGTCTTTTATTGAATATTCGCCTGATTGTGAATTTCCTGTTGAGAATCTTCCTTATGGTGTTTTTTCGACCGAAGATTGCGTAAGTATTTATTTAATAAATAAAAGCAAAAGAATTTTTGTGTTTCGAATTTGAGAAACAAAGTAGGTTATGCCTGGTTATGCTTCTTATCAGTGATGAATGATACTTGAAAATGTAGTCAAAGTGTTTCGTTGCCTTAAGAAAACCTAAAGGGAAAAGATTGATTTAATTTCTAAAAGTAAAGAATAATAAGCAATATTTTCATGCAAACGAATAGAAAATTTTCATATTTTTAGTCAAATTTTATATCATAGCCGAAAGTATTGAAAGACCTTGGATTCTTGGAAATTGTATATTTTTCCTCGGAAGTCTTCCTCACTCCACCTATCGTATGTTGATTACAGTGGGTTACATGGCACACTCGGTACCATGAATCGATGTGACAGTGCTTATCAGCCTACGGTATGCCTACCGACTTAACAGTAGCTCAACGGACTAAAACAATCAATACTAAGCATAACAACTCATGTGATAATAAACATAATCAATGAAAAAAGCGGGTTAATTTTTTATAGAATTTTTGCTTCAATATAACATGAGAATATAAAAATATTTTTAATAGATATAACTTGAGTCCATTTCATTCTGTATTTCAAATCTAAACCTAATGGTTTTATTTCGATCTAATCCGAAGTCGAACCAAATTTTCTTATCCGATTTAATCCGATCTAATCCGAAGTCGAAACAAGGATGCCACTCCGATTGAATTCAACCTAATCCAAGGTCTAACTAAGATTACTATCCATCCGAATGCAATCGGATTATACGGTTTGGTGCCGGATTGAAAAGGATTCAGAAGGATTGTAAAATCTTTCCAGATGAGGCTCGAATTAATGTGGATTCATTCGGATTGAATTTGGAGTTGACGCACAGATTAAAAAGGATTGAAAACTTCCTTCGGATCAGATCGGGTGGAAATTACATCATTTCTCCAAAATCTCATTTTTAGAAAAATAAGATATATATACCATTTTAATACGTGACAATCATGAGTCTGAATTATTTTTTTTCACAATATTAGCCTCAAAAACGAATAGGAGTAGCTATTGGTGATCAAATTCTGGATTTATACGCAGTTGCTAATTATTTTACTGGACCACTTTTGGAAAAAAAGCAAAATGTATTCCGCCAGGACAGTCTTAATGATTTTATGGCTCTGGGAAGACCATCCTGGATTGAAGCTAGAAATACTCTGCAACGCTTATTATCAGCTGAAAATACTACTTTGCAGGACCCACAAATTCGTGGAAAGTATGCATTAAAGCACTTTTTAACTTTCTAATCGCGTAGTAAACATTTCTTTTTATATTTTATATTATTAAAGCCATTGAGATTCATACAAAAATGTATAAACTATAAAATTATGCATTTTATGATGCGGAATAAATACATTAAACATTTTTCTTAGATCCTTTGTTCCGCAAGAGAAAGCCACAATGCACTTGCCAGCAAAAATAGGAGATTATACGGATTTCTATTCTTCGATTCACCACGCGACAAATGTTGGTATTATGTTTCGAGGAAAAGATGATGCTCTGATGCCGAATTGGTAAAAAGATTTAATAGTACATTTAGGGAAAACCATAAATTGTATTTATATAACATATTATAGTATATACATATATGTCTATGACCGTATCGTATATGTATCATGGAAGAGATGGACTTTTTCGATTAGCATATGTTTTCATATACTCGTCGAAAAAATCCCTCTTCTTTCCCTTGATACACGATATACTATAATATTTGTTTCTATTTATTATATGTAATTACTATAGGAAATATCTTCCTGTTGGTTACCATGGTCGAGCAAGTTCGGTTGTAATTTCGGGAACACCAATACAACGACCTCGTGGACAAACAGTGCCAGTTGAAGGAACACCACCTGTTTATGGTCTTTCGAGACTATTAGATTTCGAATTAGAAGTAGCCTTTTTCGTCGGAGGACCACCAACCAAATTAGGAGAGAGCATTCCAGCTTCTAACGCGTACGACCATATTTTCGGAATGGTTGTGATGAATGATTGGAGTGGTAATTAATGGCTATTTATAGTTTAAAATTTTTTAATTATTTACATATTTCTAAGTAATGGGAAACGATCATTCGTGTTTCAGCACGTGATATTCAGAAGTGGGAATACGTTCCGTTAGGACCTTTCGGAGCGAAAAATTTCGGTACCACAATTTCACCTTGGATTGTGACAATGGAAGCCTTGGAACCTTTTAAGGTTCCTAATGCGCTGCAAGATCCGAAACCATTTCCATATCTTCAGCACGAAAATTCTTGCAATTTTGATATAAAACTTGAGGTCCACATTAATCGTGAGTGATTTAAAATTTTGGAAAGTTAAATTTAATCTGCAGGAAAACAGATATCTTTAGAGCATGTAATTATTATTTTACTCTCCATTACAGCAAAAAATGGAGCTTTTACTACAGTCTCTAGGAGTAATTATAAGTTTATGTACTGGACTCCAGTTCAGCAATTGGCTCATCACACTGTGACAGGGTGCAATCTGAACCCAGGTGATTTAATGGCTTCCGGAACGATAAGCGGAGATGTAAGTGACATTTTAATTAAGAATTCTTTATAATTATTTGTTATGATTCTGACATGTATAGAGTTCTGATATAAAATATATTATTCAAAATTTATCTTCTAAGAATATCGACTCAAATATTTAACAATATTTACATTAAATTTAGCAGAAATTTGCAGAGTTTAATTCATACTATTTCAGACTCCTGATTCTTACGGAAGTATGCTTGAATTGAGCTGGAAAGGAACTCAGCCTATAAAGATGCAGGATGGGACAACAAGAAAGTTTCTTGAGGACGGTGATGAAGTTATAATGCATGGTAAGAAATACAACTAATAAAAAAATCGTGATTATACTTTTCTCTGTTCGTAATCTAATACTAGATTTTCAAATTAGGTTACTGCGTTGGCGATGGATTTCGTATTGGCTTCGGTTTATGTAAAGGAAAAGTGTTACCTGCAAGGCAGTGAACAACAACAATAAATGTAACTTTTTTATAATTATAATGTGTAAAAGTATAATTTATCAAAATATTGAAGTTAATTTCTTCAATTCTATAGGAAGAAATATTATTTTCACCTAAATAAATTATTTATATTAAAGAACATTAATTTAACGAGTAATTTTATTTAATCAATTTGAAAAAAAAAAATTCCTCACGGGTAGAAGTTGACCCAATTTATATCCTTTATAAAATTTGATTTTCAACGTTTGAAAAAATCCAAATTCTGGCAGCTAGAGTCCTGCTTTTGAAAAAAACAATTATTCAGAAATTGAAAATAAATTTTTCCAATGGTTTATATTTAAGCATATGCTCATTAAATATTAAACTTCCCGGGAATGACGTATTGACTGAAAGTCGCCAGGTATGTGGGATCAATAAGTGAGAACCAAGGTGAGAACCACCAGTCATAGAGAACCATGGCAATTGCCCTGCTTCGGTAAGTAAAGCAGCAATAAAAATAAATCAAAACTGTTTATTAATTAACTGTTTACTGATTATCTTAATCACTAAATGTACATAAGTTTAAGGGATCCATTCACATAGAAATTGCAGCACTGTATAATTGTCACAATACCAGTTCTTAGTCACAGTGTAAGTATTTCATAATTTAAAAATACGATCACAAACCAACATAAGTAACGTTTTAAATACAATATATATATATATGTCTTTTATTTAATGTCTATGTTTACTATTTGATATTTAATACGTTGTATTACTCTAAAAATTTGTTTTTATTTTAGGAGCTTTCAAGCATTAGAAATGCCTGTAAACGAACCCACCGCTAGGTGGGAGGTTCCCCTTAGTGATGGTACTCATGTAATTGAATTTGAACATGGAACTGCCACTGGGAAACGAGTGGTAAAGGTGGATGGAAAAATCCTGGTGCACAGAGACTGGATGTTCAGACTTGTAGGAGATGAAGTTATACATCTTGGAAAAAATAAAATTGAAATTCGAGTGGACCCCATACCCGGTGAGTTGTGTGCAATCTAGGTATATAAAATATATAATTATAAGGCTGAATTTCTGTATGTATATGTATTCCGAATAGGCATCCACACTTTTGAACCTATATTGAAATCAAATTTTTCAGGACCTCATAAATTTGCCTTGAGGATTTTTTGCTTAATCTAATTTTATAATACATCTCTTAGAATCCTGGGTAACGCCAGGAAAATATCTGTTAGTAAGTTTATAAGGGCATATATCTAAATATCTGAAAATGGTTTACAGGCTTAAAATATTCTTACACTCTGTGGGTTAATGGAAAAAGTTTTTCAAATTTCATTCAGTCACAATCAAAAATTCTGAAATCTTGGTCAACGGAAATTGGAGGCACCCAATTCAGGATAGTTCTAGGTAGCAAATCAATAATTTACTAATTTGTAATATATTATTGTATCTTTCAATTAAGAGAGAATAATAATTGACAAGCAGTTGGAAGGTAATCTTTATATTGTATTTTTCAGACAAAAATGCTCAAGCAGTATGGGTCAATGGTCATCAAGTGGACGTCGAGGTGAATATGAAAACATAATTGATGATTTTTTTACTGGTACATTACTTATATTCAATAACAATAAATTTATTGTAGAATGAGTTTATCGATGGAGGTGCAGAAATGTCCTTTTCTGTTGGACGTTTGCCAGCCGTGCTCAGATCCAGCAGTGCTGGGGGAAGAGAAATAAGATACGTTCTCTATGTCGATGATCTAGAAATCATGGACAAAGAAACTCTGGAATAAAAAGATTCCCGTCATGAATTTAAACACGGTTTGAAACTTTATTCAGAAAAGCAATTGCTTACATGTCTATTAAATATGCATAATGATTATATAAAAAAATCTTGTAAATTGAGTAGATTTTCAGTGACAATAATGTTGTTCACACGTGCCTTAACAACTTTTATCTACACTCAAGTTCTGGTTAAATTAATATTGTTAAAAGAAGTCATTTTTTTACACTAAACAAATGGCGATTGCACATTCACCTGAAGCTGTCTGAAGGTATATCATCGAAAAAGACATTCGATATTTCTTGTTGTTGTTATTTCCGTAATAAAAAATTATTTCAAGTATAAGTTTTTACTATCAAAGAATAAAATTTCTCTCACGATATAAGGTCCAGTTAGTTTTACTGGAAATGAGTTTTCAGCAGAGTAGTCTGTTTAGCTATGGATCTCGCAATAATGTGCAAGAGGAAGAACCACATTACAATGGTAGGTTACAATTTTCGGTATCATTTTTATCTGATAAAGTGATAGAGTGATAAAGTGCTTTGTCAAAATATCCGTTATACATAATAAATTTACAGAAATGTCTGACGAAGAGTTGAAGCTCCTATTAGAAGAAGTAATTGGTACAAATAAAATATTAACTTTAGAAAACGAAATATTTGAACGATACTTGAAGCGCCGAAATCCACAATGCTTGCAAAGTAAATGCGTGTTTCTTAATTAACTTTATTTTTTAAAAAACTCGAAAAGATTAGCTTACAATATTCTTGGCTATATGTTTTGGTCCTAAACGAATAAAGCTTAATAAAAGTAGTTTTTTCTTATAAAACCCATATCAAAATCATGTAATATACACAATGTTATAATTTGAGTAACTTTCTATTGTGATAAGCTTGTTACGCTCTTTAAAAATTCCACTAAGCGATGGCACATGTCTTGGAATCGGCGAAGCGAACTCAAAAAACTTCTTCACAGCTTGGCCCGATATCTTCGTTAATTGGTTTCAGCGGAAGTATGAGCATGAACCGAGAAAAGCTAGAGTCACTAAGCCTTAATAGTTCTCGAAGCGGAAGTCGTCGTATCACTGTGAGTGTGATGCACGCTCCAAGAAACTACAGGTACCATTTAACTTTGTCACCCATTTGAATGTAGGTAGAACCATGAGTTTTTTTGGCTTGTTGAGTTTTACATCCACACTTTAAAGCGCAGAATTAACTTGACTCATCGTATGGAAATGGCAAAAAAGGAAATCGAAGAAATGAAAACGAGCCTCAAAGAAATGGAACAAGCATGTATTAGAAAGCGAGCAAACTTAACAGCACGATTAGAAGAAGTAGAATTACGAATTTGGGAGACTGCAGACATCAAGAAGCAATTTCAAGAAAAATTTGTTCAGAATGACAAATTATCTGGAAAAATACCAGCTGAAAAATTTATTAGGTTCATTTTCTCCCCTTAAAGCTAATATATAATAATAATAATTACAAAATTCAAATAAACATGCATTTAAGATTCATAGAGGAACATTTGAAAGCAATGGATAATATGATTGATAAATTGAGATTAAAGACGTCGAATGTGAAAACCCAAATAAAGAAGGTGAAACAACAATTACACCTACGACGTGAAATAAGTGAGGCCCTTCGCCCAATTGAATTTGAACAATTAGAAATTGAAAACGAGATTTATGAGCGTGAGATCGATGAGAGAAGGAAACATTTTCTCGAGATGAAAAAAGTGTTCGGTAAAAGAAAAATTAAACTTTTGGTAGTAGCAAAGAATATTAGTTTTCTTTATTAATAATTAACTGTTTAGGACGTTTCAATCTTATGGTGACAAGTCAAAAACAAAATTTAAGTGACAGACAAGCCATACTAAAGGCAATCAAACGCGATGTGGAAATCAAAAACAGTAAGATAGAAACGCTGAAAGAAGAAAAGAAAATAAGAAAACTTGAAATTAAAAAGAAGGAACAGCAGAATAGAAAATTGTTACAACTCATGGATAAATATGTGGTAATGTATTTGAGTATCTAGAAATTTTGTTAAATAATTATTTGGAAAAATATCTTAATAAATATTTTAATTAACAAAAACTTTCAGATTCCGGATAATTTCAATTTCGAGATTTAATAGAAAAGTATGATTGGATTAACAATATCATAAATATCTCTAAAAATCTTGAAAAAGTATTGGAAACATACGGTTGTTAGGTCTCAAGGTGAACGAGTACAGTTATATACGCAGTGTATTCTCTGAAATATGAGAAAAAAGGTAGCCATTATGAATTAATGATGTCAGATTTCTAGTTTGCTGATAATGAAGCAGAAAAAAAATGTATGTTTTTTATTGTTTGGTTTTCGGTTTCGATATTTTTTAAACACAAAGAGTAAACTTATTATCAGTATTATTAATACCAGTATTGTATTACTGAAGATAATTATCCTTAACATTTGATTATCCTAATTGCATGATCAATAAACTGTAAGTATTATTCTAAAAAATAAAACTCACATTGTTGCAAAATTACAAAATACGAAAGTTTTAACACTCTTATTCTCAAAGTAAAAATATTAAGTTTCTAGATAGAAGATTTCTTTGTCATTTAACGAGGTCTAAATCTAGGTTCCAAAATCTTTCTGGTATATTAAAAGAAGTGGACACATTGAGACAGATTGCAACATAGGACAATTGAAGTCATGGTTTTACTTGTGACTAGTGCACTCGCACAGAACAAATAGAAATAATAATTACTGCGTGCACGAAGATAACTCTTTTTTACGCAATGAACAATACTATTGCCAGATGCAATCATTATTTTACGACCAATCCCTTGTTCCACTTGTAACATTGATCTATTGATCTTAGCAATAACTACTTGGAATGTGCTAAGTATATACTCAGTAATATTGGGTATTTTATGTGAGATCTCCCCTCCTGTTAAGAAAATAATATATAAATATATAAAAAATAAAATAAAACATAAAAAAGTAATTCGAAAAGTTCGAAATTTATAAGATATGTAAGAAATATGATAGCCGCGAGATCAGATGAATCATTTCATCCTTTAATTTAAAAATATTTTTTTTTTTTAAATGATGAACCTAGCATGTAAAAAGCTTTATATAGGAGGAACATTTTGGCGTGTGCCATGGTGCGTTAGGTGGTCACGCTTCATGCTTCGATGATGCCTGTCCCTTCCTCTTCCAGTAGACGATACTCGTCCTGGAAAATTGTAACTTCGATTCAGTTTTACTGTGACATACCTTCGCACAACAAGTACTTTTTGAGTATATTTAACAATTGAATACATTGTGGAAACTACAGTTATAAAGTGTAAAAAAGTGTATTCATGTATTCATGTATTCAAAAATAATTAAAATGCTTCAGCTCCTAAATGCTTATATGTTTCTTCAGATTTAATAAACAATAGAATTCAAATGATCATTCAATACAAAAAATTCAATTGCTTATCATAATAACGAAAAATTAAAAAAAAATAAAGAATCGAGAAAAGAATCATTAGTACACATGTGAGTCATCAAAGAAACAGAAAGTGTGGTTGTTGATTGTTTCCTGGTAACGTGTTCATTATTCGATAAAAATGTTGTTTTTGTCATGCATATCCTAGAAAATGTAATATTTTGCGTATTTAAAATAACAATGTAGAAAAAAGCTGTTTAAGCTAAAGAAAAACAGTAAAGGACGCATATTATACTCTCAAAGCTTTTGAGATGATGGCACTTCAGAGATTGATGAAAGTCATATGGATAATTTATATCTTCAGCGGAGGAAGTCTCGCTCGATATTTAGAGGTAATTAGTACATTTATTTTTGTACGATGTCTGCAATTAAAAATAATTAATAATTTTCTTCTTGATAAAATTATTAGTGCTCTAAATAAAATACGTCGGTTTGCTACTATGTTATGGTTGAAGAGAGAAGGTCCTCATTATTATTCACACGATCGTGAGGGCCCGGCTACATTAAGATTTCTAATTGTTTTTTTTTTTTATGATCTCCACTCCTGTTCCGGTTGTACATCAACGAAAATAATAAAATCTTTTCAATTTCAAGGCCGAAATGGAATTAATTAAAGCAATGAGAACACATATAGAAATGAATTCATTTTTCAGGGACTGAATATCAATCTTGGCGAGGCTCTACAGTTTCTTAGAGAATATGATCGCGAAGGATCTGCAATGTGTAATAAAGTAATGAATTCTCAATGGAATTTTGCTACCAATATTACAGACGCTAATCGTCGAAAAATGGTAAAGTTATAAAGTAACTCTACTTGTGATTCTGTCAATTTATAAATAAAACATGAATTAGCATATCTGCATTAAAGAAGTATAAAAATTTAGATATAATTAATAAATAATCAAATATTCCAGTTAGAAGATCAAACATTAAAGTTAAAATTTGATAGAGCATCATGGAAAAAGGCTGTGACTTTCGCTTGGAGTAGAATACCTGACCCCCTGGCAAGAAGACAATTGAAGATGATTGCTGTAAAGGGTAGACATTCCCTCACAGATGATAAATTCAATGAGGTAGTAGTGTGAAAAGAAAAGAAGCTTGAGAACAATGAAAAATGTATTAATTTTTATTTACTAATGTAGATACACCATCTCATAGTGGAAATGAAAGAACTATATTCCAGGACTAGATTATGCCCTTATAAGATGATGGACAATGTTTGCGACCTGAGTTTGGAACAAAGTAATAATCTGCATTAAATTGAGAAAATATTGTGTAGATATTAAATAATAAGTACTGAATCAATGTATATTATGTTATTTCAGACATTAATAGAATAATGGCACAATCCAGAGACTATGATGAGTTAATGCACTATTGGCAGGCTTGGCACGAAGCTGTTGGACCACCTTTAAAAAATAAGTATATGAGATACGTTCAATTGGCAAATCAAGCTTCAAAACTCAATGGTAAGACTAGTTGAGTCCTAAAATTCCATAATTGTTAATATTCTTTAATTCAAGAAAAATGTTACATAATTATGCAGGTTTTGCCGATGCTGGAGATCAAATGAGAGAAGCCTATGAAGACGAATATTTTCAACAGAATATTGCAGAAGTGATTTCGGTAGTTACGCCACTTTATAAAAATTTGTTCACATACGTGAGATCAAGGCTGATTGAAAGATATGGTGATCGAATAAGAAGAGATGGACCTCTTCCTGCTCACATATTAGGAAATATGTGGGCACAAAATTGGGAAGGTATTTTCAACATTGTACAGCCGTTCTCAGCTGCAAGGAAATTGGATGTAACTTTAGACATGATGATTCAAGGATATACTCCTCTAAGGTAATTATGAACGTCTACAAGAAAATATGTGATATAAGAAAACAAAATAAGGGAACTACAAATGTTTTCAGAATGTTTCAAATTGCTGAAGAATTTTTCACATCGCTCGGAATGAAACCTATGCCTCCAGAATTTTGGAAATCATCTATGTTTTATAAACCCATCGACAGTGAAGTGAAGTGCACGCCTAGTGCATGGGACTTTTGTAATAAAATAGATTACAGGATAAAACAATGCACAAAAGTAACAATGGAAGATTTACTTTCAACTCATCATGAAATGTCACATATACAGTATTACTTACAATATAAAGATCAACCGTTCCTATTTCGAAGCGAAGCAATTCCAGGTAAAGATCAACACGTTCTAATGCATTTAAGAGAAAATTTTTAATTACTCAAAAGTTATTTTCAGGTTTCCATGAAGCCGTGAGTGATGCTGTTGGACTTACAGTTTTCACACCAGGACATTTGCATAAACTTGGACTTTATAACAATTCTTTAGACGATTATGAAAGTAACATCAATTTTCTAATGCTGATGGCTCTTCAAAAGGTGGCATACTTGCCCTTTGCTTACATAGTTGATCAGGTAAGAGATTAAAAAAATTGTACTTAGTATAAAATAAAAATGGGATTAATGCTTTTAGTGGAGATGGCGAACATTCAGTGACGGTGTCGCAGACATGACCACACGATGGTGGGAATTGCGTCTACAATATCAAGGAATTATACCACCATTGTCCAGAACAGAAAGAGATTTCGACCCAGCATCAAAATATCATGTGCCTGCAGATATTCCTTATGCAAAGTAAGAAAGCAGAAACTATTATAGAGCAATTAAACATAATCACTTTGAAGAAATCTACAATTATCCTTATTTACAGATACTTCGTGGGAGTTATTTTACAATTTCAATTATTTGAATCCCTGTGTGATATCTCAGGACACAAAGAAGATTTGCACAAATGCGACTTTTACAAATCTCGAGAAGCTGGGCGTTTGCTTTCGTAAGTTAATCCGTTGTTAACATCTCAGAATATTAAGGGTGTTGGAGCCAAATTCTAATCTAAATATTCGATTTCTTCATTTTACTCAACAAATATTAATTTTGGAATTTTTTCCCTCTGTAGAAATAATGAATTTTTAACTAGAATTATGCATACAGAGCGAGAAAATATCTAGTTCAAATATCTTTTAAGTAAAATGAAAATATTCAATTTTGAAGTTAGATTTTAAATTCTTCATTTTATGCAAAAAGTATCGAAATTAAATATTTTTTCGCTCTGTATGCAGTCTTATATTTGAAAAAAGATTAGCGCTACAGAGCGAAAAAATATTTATCTATAATTTTTGTTGAGTAAAATGGAGAATGGAATTTTGAGCTTAACACTTGGGTCCAACGCCCTTAAAGAAATTACAATATTTTACAATGCAATTTTTTCATGATGCTCTTACTTGATTATTTAACACAATATACAGGGACATATTATCATCTGGTGCCTCAAGAAGTTGGCAAGACATCGTGCGTCAAATGACACGAGGCAGGACAAACAGAATAGATGCTGGTGCCATATTGAGATATTTTGAACCATTGAACCATTGGTTGAAAATACAAAATCAAATGGAACCAGTGATAGGATGGGTCACAAATCAAGAAGATACCGGTATGTAAACAAATGACTTAAAGAGAATTACTAATGTGCAGAGAGAGTTAAGTTTGCTAATTCTACGATTAGTAATCGTAGATGTTTCAACTTCTGTTTCAGCCCTCTTCGCCCACTGGTATCTGAGCAAAGGGAACGATATTTCATCATGGATTATGATTCCACTAATTTCTGTGATCTCAACTTATTTCACTCTTTGACGTAAAATAGGAGGTGGATTTTGATTTAGTACAAAACTTGTAACGTGCAAATAATCTTTAAATAACTTAAATTATATTATTTATAATATTATAATATATATATCGTAACGACCTACACTTGTAGAAATAGTCAGATTTTGAATAATAAATGTATGTTACGAAAAATGCGTGGAGTCAGGATATAAAACCAATTACATAATAAACTGTAAATGTACATATCAATCATTTATTAAAAAATAGAGTAATTATAAATTATCTACACATAAATATTCAGGTTTAATCGATTTATCACTTCCAACTTCAAAAAAGCAATTTATGAAAGTCTTTATAAAATACTGATTAAAGTTCCACAAAAATAACTAAAGTAATACTATAGGTAAAATCCATATGTGACTTAAAGTTCTAATAAAATACTAATTGAGATTTTACGTAAACACTTGTCATGAATATGAATAATATACTGATTACTGATTTGACTTTTTCCAGATAAGAGTTTTATTTGACTCAGGCATGTCAACCATTTCAACGAAAAGCAGGCGATTTTTGGTTGCCAATTTTTTCAAATCTCGTACGTCTCGTATTCCCCAATCAGAGTTTTGATCTTTCAAAGAATTATGAAATTGTACATTACTTTCTGGGAAAAGATTACCATTAATAGCAAATGGACCATACAGAAATAGAATTCCTCCAGGCTTTAATAATTTTCCAGCATTTCTGAACAAACCAATCGTACAATCAAATTTCGAATTATGCGTTAAATTCGCGTTGTACATGTAGTCTAACTGATTTTCATGGAAAATTCCTTGACCCCAAGTTTTATAATCTGTTCTGACGTCAATGTTCAGTGGTTCTTTCACATTAATTAAATTTTGACTATAGGAAATAATACTGCACATTAAATCAGGCTGATTCCATTCAGATGGATAAAACATTACGTTAGGGAAATTAGATGCAAAAAATGAGACATGTTGACCGGTACCAGAAGCAATTTCCAGAAAAGTTCCAGAAGTCGTTATATATTGATGCAATACTGAAAGAATTGGCTCTTTATTTCTTTCGGCTGTAGGGTAATAATATGTGGGGATGTTGTACGCCATCCTAAATAAAAAAATTGTTTTAAAATTTCCAAACTACGAGTACAATTCAAGAGAATAGAGTAAATAGATTCTAAATAAATAAATTAAATAAATTATAGTCATTGAGTAAACATTCTTTCATGATTAAATTAATAATAATAAAGAAATAATAATAAAGAATAAAGAAAGAGTGGTTTTACGTACTTGCTTCTTCGGGTGAGGTATTCAATTTTTCCTCTTCTGATTACTTTTATAGGCCCAAGAATGTTTATTGCTTCTGAAAGAATAAAAATGTAATGCAAAATAATTTTTTATTCTCAAAAAGCACAAACCTACTCTATATTTTTTAAAATAATAAAATAATATATGTTAAAATATTAGTGCTAAATGCCAATAAGACATTAATTGAAAATTGTCAATACTTTTTAACGGGTAAAATTCTCAAGAAAGAAATAGACCATTTTACATTGCAACCAAATGGTACATTATTTATTATTACATACAAGAAAGACGAGTTCCTTATCAATTACAATATGTTGTTGTATAGAGTGACAAATAATTAGACTAATCCATATTATTTTTCTGAAAATTTTCAGTCGCTATTTTTACTAAACTTTCCCCTTCCTTTACTAACTGTTTCAGCACTTCTTTTACCCTTTGCTATATTCGGTATGTACACAGAATGACCAGTCTTTTTCAAATGTTCAAATAACTTATTTTTACTCGAAAATTCGGTTTTACACGTCACACAACAATTTGAAATATCTTCAACCATGTCGGTTGATCGTGAGTCTTTTTTAGATTTGGCACCTTTTCCCTTATCCTCCACCGAGAGTTGCTTCTGTGCTCTTCTCATTTCTTTTGCCTTTTTTCCCTTTCGCTTTCCCAGAACTGAACTAATATTTGTTTCCTGGAAGGACTCGTCATCACCATCTTCTCCTTTACTTTGATTACCTTGGAGAGGATCCTCGTTCAACTCCATCTCTCCTCTGTCCTTTCGATTGCTAGGATCATCTACTTCTAATCTATTTCCAGTCCCTAATTTACTTTGTGACATTTTTTCTAGAACTATCTTGCTTTGCTGTTTTTTGCGTTGCTTTTTCGATAATCCCATGCAAGCACCAAAGTCTGATTCATCGTCGCTGTTGTGTTCCATGAAAGATTTTTGGATAATTTTCCCTCTTTTCTTCTTCTGTTTCTTATATTTCACGACAACTTCGTCCTCTTGATCACCTTCGTCCTCTTGATCCGAATTCAATTCATCTTCAGACGTTCTGCTATTGTTATCGTTTCCAGTATCTGATTTTGGAGACGATAAATCTACTGCATCACCCATTTGGGGATCTACAGCAACATTAGCAAAGTTACTACTTTTACCTTTATTATTTTTTTTCTTAGTCTCAGAATCAGAATCCATTTCCTCTTCTGAGACTTGCTGATCTTCATCTTTATTTGTTTTACTCTCAGCCGGTGTCAGAAGAAAATCAGGCATTTCCGAACCAGTTGCTAACTTTGTTTTTCCTGGACTTTCCTTCTGTGATGATTTTTTCGATACTTCTCCTTCCCCTTCGTCTTCTTCTTCAGCATCACTTTCATCAGAGTTACTTTGCAATTCTTCATCTTCATCTATCATTGCTGCCTTCATGGTTGTCAAATTATCTTTGTGCTTTTTGGAATTCTCGTGATTGACGAATGCTTTTTGGGTCTTGAAGATCTTGTTGCAAGCCACGCAATACAAAGCATTACTGTCGCTTACTATATCATCTTTTTCTGAATCTCCATCTGAAGACAGTTCTTCGCCAAACTCTGCTACCAGATTAGCTTCGATATTTTTCAATTCAGATTCCATGTTTGAAAATTTGGACCACTCGCAAACAGTATGCTCTTTCAATTCCTTCTGCCTTTCTAATAATTGCTGTCTTTTGCGTTCTTGAACTTTTTTCGCGTTTTCCTTGGCCCTTTCAGCGAGTTTTTGAGCATAGACTTGTACTCGTTTATCACGTTTACGCACAAAAGCAACTAAATTCCGAACCTGTTCATTTCTCTCTCGTTTTGATTTATCACGAATTTTCTTATTTTCTTTTTCAACAATTCTGAGAACTCGCCTATTGGGAGTGTCGCGAATATCGTAAGGATCCAGCCAGGCAAATGTTCGTTTTGTACTGTAACTCTGCCAGTAAGAATAAAAATTATGTACTACGTCTTCGTATGAACTTTTAGAATCTCCAAATCCTGGGACTTCGACATCAGAGTCACCTTCCTTGGAAAATTCAGCATCCTCCGCAGCTAATTTCTCAAAAACTTTACGGTATACTGCGTAAAAACCCTGTTCATCGTCACCGTATCCCTTGAAACATCCAGTAGAAAAGTATTGGAAAAGATCAATGGAATCATCTTTATAATTTTCACCGATGCCTCCTTTCAAAATTGCTTCCCTATGATTGTCATACCACGCTCGTTCATGTGGATCGCTTAGCACTTCCCATGCCTGCTGTACTAGCTGAAACTGTTCCTTAGCCTCATCTTGAGAATCAAGATTTTTATCTGGATGCCATTTAAGTGCAAGTTTCCTATAAGCTTTCTTCAGATCGTCTTCCGTTGCATTCCTCGGGACTCCGAGCACCTCGTAGTGACATTTCATTGTACTTTACAGCAGCTCACTGCAGTCACTAATATGTTTGTTGAGGAATACTTTTTCAATACAGTATTTAATACTACCAGTAAAAATAAACACAGTAAAAATAGTGAAAGTAAATTTGTCAAAAGCTCATTAGAAACAGAATTTTGCAGGGAAAGTAATTATTATGACAAAAATTAACTACGAGCAACAGTGTACAACGAGGGATTCAAGATTTAATCTAAAACTTGGTTCCAATACTCCAATAACAGAAGTCTTGAAGAAAGCTTTGTGCTCTGAAAAACTCCGAACAATATATATAATCTCTCATCAAAACATAACCTCAAATAAAATTAAAATACAATTTGTATTATATATCTATCAAAACTTTTACGTAATAATTATTCGATAAATGGTAAACGAAAAAAATAGAATAGTACAGTATTGAATGAAAATTCAATCAAAATGTTTGATTGAAATAGATTGAACTTTTTCAATTGCATGGATTAAAAAAATATGTAAAATCAAGGATTGGTGTTATACATTGAAGAATTGCTCTACTTACATTAGAATGGTAAATCTCAAACTTTTTCAATCAAAGCAAAGATATATCAAAATTATTACCGGAGATTAATTGTTTTAGAGAAAGTAGAACACATTTACTTTTTCCAAAATGTCCATAAGAAAAGATCTAATTAGCACGGAAGGATACACTTAAACGATGATCATCAGTCAGTCAGCAAAACAAACCGTCGTAAAAATTTCAAAATTTCAACAGTTTTAATTGTTTTAATTAACAGGACAGCAGATCCAGTGGTCCAGCCATCAGCCGACCCAGCGGCCCACGCTTTTAGGTTATATGAAAATATGAACAGTAAATCGATATATCGTGTTCAGGAAATGCTACGGTCCTAACGGTCCTAACAGCGCTGACGTCCGAATAAATGTTATGACGCGGTCTGCGGCGTCTGCGGATCGCGGATGTACAACGAAATGAGACTTATTTATTACGCAAGTATGCCGAATAAAAAATGTTTAATGTACTGGATTACTTACCAAAAACTGTGTACAGCACCATCCACAGATATAATAATCGTCAATGGATGTCCTGTCCTGTCTTGACCCAATGGAATCCTGACCTGTGTCAAACGCTCGAAGGTCAAATGTCAAAGATTCTGTGTTTACAGTATATGTATATATTGTATATATATTGTATGTTTACATTGGTATGCATGATACTAAAGATACCTTTTCAAAGAAAATTAAAGAGCACATTTAATTTTGTCAATTTTACTTTCCCAATAAAAATTTCTCGCTTACACTAGACAATCTATTTCCTTCTGCTATTGTTTCGAACGTAAAGTTGGCGAAACTAATTTCACTTTTATGGCAATTATCACATGTTATTAAATTGCAAGATTTTAAAATATATTTATGTAACGGCCGTAACGGCTGAATAGAATAATAAATTGGATCCCTGAATTTAAAAATTCGCGCTTTTTGTGCAAGATTTCTTCGCGCCACCTAGTAATGAGCCTTAGAAGTACGTAGGCAAAGTTACCATCAGTTACCATCAGTTACCATCAATTTCCAATGGAAGTCTGTTCAAGATGGCTACTATCATGAGAATATAGTAAAAATCTGGACGATTTTTAAAATATTTCGGCCAGTTTCAATAGTCATAGTATTTGGATGGTATTTGGTTTTACTTTTGGGTACATTCGGTAAGTATTCATTATCAATTTGAATCATATTACAATATCTGTAAAAAGTTTAAGCAAAAGAAAGTTTTGACAGACACTGCAGGTTTAGAGCATCGTAACATCTCTGAGAGTTTGACGTAGCAGACGCTTTTATACTAAATTGGTTTAATGAGTTTTTGTTAATTGGCGAAAATATGACTGTCACGAGTTCTAACCTCCTGTAACTCTGAGGAATTTTGTATCTACACTTGCAGATAATTATTTGTTCTAAATTGATTAAATACATTATGAACTTTATGTCGTATGCAAAATAGATGGCCTAATACACTACTACTACATTACATACACTACTATATACATATTTGTTTATTAGTGGTTATAAATTTAATTAGTGTAATTTGAGAAATCAAATTGTTTATAGAAATTTTTTCCATATAGGTAAATGAAAAATGACGGCTGGCACTAGTTTGGTCGTACCCATAGTTCTATGGGGCCGAGTTGCTCCAACTCATTGCATCTCGTGCATCTATCTTTCTCGAGATCAAAAAACACTGGTGACTGGGTGTTACGATGGTCAAATATGCTTATGGCAAGTGGAACCAGAAACTTTAAAGGTATAACTATTAGTGGTTAACGAAAATTTTAAGGCTGAAATGCAAACAAAACATTAAAATAGATAACATTAAAATAACGTCCCTAGATATACCTTATAGTTAAAAATCCCTGTACAAGATCATCTTATTTTCATCTTTAGCTGCATAGTTTCTAATTAAATATATTTTGAAATATTTTAAGATGACTCCAAGATGCCTTCTGGTTGGCCACACAGCCCCCATATTATGCCTCAGCCGAGCAAGCGTTATTATGGAACAAAATTACATTGTCAGTAGTAGTGAGAGTGGAGAGATGTGCACTTGGGATTTGGTGGATGGAAAATGCCGTGAAGCTGTGAAGCTCAACAACATTCACACTCAAATGTTACCATATGTTTCTGCTGGTGGTGAAGACGTTAAACTTTTTTGTTCAGGGTAAATGTTACAATTTTTGTCTAATATTTTGAAGCTAAAATACTATAGCATAATTTTTTTAAACAGGTACTATCCAGAAGTTTTAGTGATGGATCCATTCAGCTTAGAAGTATTGTTTACACTCAGCTCTAGAGTAAACCCAGACTGGATCAGTGCTCTACACGTCCTGCGACCGGCCAAACGGAAAGGTCGGTTCTACGTTGTCACAGAAGACACAAGTTAGTTACACTCATCACATCCTAAGCTTTCTACCTTAAATCTTTACATTATTCCTACCATTGCCTTTCAAATTTTTATTACGTTGTTTTTGGGAGTTTGTTTTATTTTTAATGCTTAATTTATTCTACATAGTATTAGTCATTTGTTAATTATTTTTTATATTTTTTTAGTTTGGAATTTAGATACATAGTTTTTATTATTTAAAATATTGTCCAGAATATTGTAGCGCTAAATTCATAAACTCTTCTGATTTCATTTTAGATTATGCTATTTATTTAAAAAAATTTAGTTTAAAAATATTTCTGCTTAATGCCATTATTTAGTATAAGTTTTTTTGAGGTATGTTTTGTTCATTTGAAGCAGTGTTGAAAAATGCGCAAACCTATTCGAGAAAAATTGTCTTTTAAGTTTAAGTGCACAAGAACTATTAAAATAATTCCTTAAGGGCTTTAAATTAGAATTTCTGCATAGGTAATCTTAAATTATTTAAATTTCAATTAATTTCCGATTTGGCCAACTAGTAATAATAATTTTTTTTCGATTATTTATTTTCTTATAATTTTGACATCTGCATTCTTCATGTTTATTTGATAACCAGAACTATAAATTCTATTCCATGTTTTGAGAATGCGACTCATGATTGAGTGTGCATTAAAACGGCCTACTGAAGTGGGACTGGAACATCTTGAAAATTGTAGAATATAACCTAATAATACTTTTCAATACTTTTTAACAATGATAAATTAATATTTTACACTTAATTGACATTAAAATGTTACAGCATGTAAATCAAAGTGGATACAAACTGGTTCTTATATGCTGGTAGTTGAGATGTCACTTCTTAATTATTTATGAATTATAATATCGAGAAACTTTCAATTGCATTCATTTTCATTTTCTCAATCACTTGTTTCTTCGAAACTACAACTAAATCCAAATTAACATAATATTCATTTAGTTCATCTAACCTACATGCGTTGAATACTTGCTCCGCTTCATAATCCTTCCTGTCACATAACACCATTTCCTGGCTATTCATTTTCATCCTTTAAACTACTACACACTGATACACAACACTTTGTAAGTATACACAAAATATATTGCTACATACAATATTTAAATATTGAACATCAAATACGATTTTCATTGGAAGTTAAGCATGATTGGTCTTAATTAAAATTGCGTCAATAATATTCTGCATTTATTAAATGTAACATGCTTTGGAAGTACTATAAGCTTCACCGTTTTTAAAATACGGTTTCTATCTTTTTGTTTATCTGTTTATCTATTTACCTGTTTAGAAGTAACATAGTTGTATTTAAGTAGATTATATACGTATATTGTGATAAAAATGGGAAAAAAGGAACTTTGACTGAGTGGATGTTTTTGGTGACGAAGGCTAGTGTCAAAAAATCCCACAGGTGCAAAGTTTCATATATCACATTATCATTTTTCGTAAAAGATGCATGGACGCTTTTACTTTATTTAGATGTAAATCGTAGACAAAATATGTCATTTCCGGTTATGAAATCTGCTTCTCCACACTTGCGCAAGAGCAGAGAAAGAGATGCCATGTTATAAAGAATTATTGTTGCAATATTATTGAACGACTCTTGGAAAATGACTCACTTTATTCACGGTTTATATGGAAAGAAAGTATAGCTTTCTATGCAAGTGTTATGCAAAAAATATTATTGCATTCAGCTTGCATTTTTGTGCAAACAATACATATAATTTATTTTACTTGTTTGCATGAAACATATAATGTGCTTTTCATGCTTTTCTTGATAAATTCAAATAAACTAGCAAACCATCCAGCATGGAAGAATTGTAAAGAGTTAATTTTTAAAGTTATTTAAATATAAATGTAAATAATATTAATACTATTACATCAATGTTTGTTTAGTAAGTACGTGGCATTTTCTTCACGACAATTAATTATTTTCATTTATATTAGAATAGATATCTAAAATATAATGTTTAAATAAATGTTGTTCTTCATTACGCAATGTAATCTTTAAATTCATTGCTTGTAGCTTTTCTATCAAAATATATAGATGTGTATTTTTGTCGTAAGGAATCTTGTACAGTTGCATCAATATGTTATAATCTTTTAAAGATGATGTCGTACTGGCGCTCACGACTACTGGAACAGTTAAAGTATGGACACTATTGGGCCATGAAAATCGAAATAGTGAACCGATATATGAACACGAGAGTAAACAAATTCGATGTTTAAATGCTCTCGCTATGACGTGCTGTCCATACAATCAACGAACAGTTTTGATCGTGTGCTCAAAATATTGGCAGGTTTGTTTCAATTTCTTATCACATAAAAGTACAGCCACAATGAAATAATTTATTACATATTCTCTTAACCCTTCTCAGATCTTCGATGCTGGAGATTTCTCAGTTTTATGCTCTGTTACTGCACCTCGTGGAGAGCGTTGGATGGCTGGAGACTTCCTTGCTGCAGATAGGGTAATCCTTTGGAGTGATGAGGGTCATGGTTATCTTTACAAATTACCCGCCAAGTAAGTTGGTAGTACATAATGCTAATTTTTACTATTATTCATTTTTTTCAATATGTAGAGCGTTGTAGTTCAACTGCTATACACATATTTTATAGTAAAGTGATATGATTCGTAGAATCATTTGCATAAAAGAACTTTTGATTGATACTGATACATAATAAATAAAGGTAACTATTCCAGCCGTGGCTGAGATACCAGTGGTGATCATAATCTCTCAGTTTTCATTGAAATTAACGGTTTTGGTAAAGAGCTCAAATAATACATTTTTCATTTAAGAAGCTATTTTGATTATTTAATATTTATATCAATGCCAGAATCGTTGATTTCGACGATAATAACTACGTCTTGGTACCTCAGGTAGCCAAGACTGGGACAGTTACCTTACATGCGAATAAAAATTCTTTTTTTCGTTCTTAAACTGTTTGTAGGACTCTAATTCAACCGGAAAGGTAGTGTCACAATTATTTTTCATTAATAACATTTAGAGTAAGGTTTGGTTTTAAGGTTTAATTGCATAAATAACTATAGCAAGAAGCGCTTTCAATAATCTTTTAATCATTTTAGTTTCTGTGAAATAAACTTTTTATTTCATGTATTATTTTAAAAAGTTATCAATTTTATTTTTATTACATATATGTCCTATATTGAAATTTACATTTTGTGAGGTTTACTTTTCACTATTTTTTAAGCAATATTTACATTAGATTGAAATCAGCGATTTTACCGGTCATTGAGACATGGTATGCTGCAAGGTTTGGCCCTTGTTTGAATGGAACATCTCCAGACTGATGTTTAATACAAGCACTTGCTAGCAATGCACATGTTTCTTATTTCTAATTTCTCTTTTATTTCTTCATAAACATATTCATAAAATATTTGGTCATTTAGTGATGATTCTTTGTTTATAATTTAAACAAACTTCAGATGGTATGTATTTGTTTATTATGTAACTTAATTCAATACTTTAACTACATTATGGACCAAAAATTATTAACTTTTATCATTTTTAAAATCAGGAACACATCTATTACTGATAAGAAAACTAATAAAATGAATTCATTACAGATTTAAGATTCAGAACCTTAGGAAACAATACATATACCAAAAGTGAATCGTTCTTGTTTATCTTGACAGTATTTTCATTATGAATGATTATGAGTCGTTTATTGTCAAATTATTTATCAATGAAAGTAAAATATTTAACAATATGATCATTAACAACTGTTTTACATCATTGCACTATCAAAAATTAACTCTGATTTCATGTTCATACTCAGTTTAACTTTCATAGTATCATAGCACAACTTTTCCCTTTGTTATTGAATATCAGAGAAACATGCAAGTTTCGATTAACGACTTGGTGATTTGTTTTCACGGTGATGTGTCTTTCCACATAACATAACTTCCATACTCTACGGCGGTCCTGGTCTGTTCTAGCAAGCTGAAGGGCAAGGCTCTCAGCAGGTAACCCCATATTACCTCTAAAATAAATATTGGTTTTTCTCTTGTTCTACTCTTCTGTCAAGCCTTCTATTGTCTATCTCAATCCTTTTTCTGTTTATAGTTGATACCATAAGTATTGAGCTTTAATTTCACGAAAAAGTAATTGATTAGCTGCCAAGACCACAAAACTGTATTCTGCTTTGTAAATTGATCTAAGCACAGTAACAGTGTTTACATTTTTAACAGTAATCTAAAGTTAAAATTTTTCAAACATAGTTTTTTCAATTCTCTTTTTCTTACAGTACGCAATCAGAAATTCGAAAATATTTTCAATATGCGAGATAATAAATAAACTTAGATAATAATAGATTTTTCATGATAGATTTGTTACTAAATTCCTAATAAATTTGTTAATAAATTCCTATAAATCTCACAGCTTCCACCACAATTGTATCTTCATTTCGTAAATAAGTAAATTACTAACTGTTACCACCATTGTTCGAAAACATCATCACCTCAGTGCACGCCATCTTCTTTTGTTCTGTAATTATAGCTTGGTTTGCTTTGCCCGTATACTACTAAAACATACTTTGTCGACATCATTGAAAATGCAAAACATTTAACGTTTATAAAAACAATCACTTGCTTACATTTTTCATATTTTACAAATATTTTTTTCATGCATAAAGTGTGAGGTGTTCAGTTGATGTCAAACAAGGCTTTTCCTTAATGTTGTGATTTTAGGTGTAACGAATGTATGTTTGTGTGCGGTGTTAACGTATTAAAATGGTGTCTAATTTACATATGATGAAAAATAAATATTACCCACTTTGCATTAAATACATAATTCAATTGTACTGATTTTACAACCAAACCAACTGGAGATGTGCTTTTATAATTTCCGATGGATTCACTTTCTTGTACATACATGAGAGCAAAATATAATTCTCTATTCTTTCTATTTTAAAATTAATTGTCTTGTACAAGACTGTGTCATCAATCTCTTGCCACTACCAAATCCTAAAAAGTGGCCATTCACATCTTTTTGTTTAAATCCTTACACGCATTGTATTTGCTTTGTTTCCAAATTGTAAACTGTACGGTGAGTTACATAGATATGTGATTTCACCAAAGTGAAGAAACAAATGTAATACAGATGCTATACCAAACTTTATTTTCAATAAACAGCAGTGTAGCAGACAATCAGAACTTCCACACAGCATCAGCAGAATCGGATCAGCCGATCTTGTACTGCACATTAACACAACCAGGCGACAAGGTATTGATTTGCATACCGCACAGAAATATTATTTACAAAGACTAATTATTATTATTATTATTATTGACTTAAATGTTTACAGCCTCTTTCATGTCCTCCTGCAATGCGCTTAGTAACGGTACAACGTCAAAATAAAAGTTCAAAGTACTTATTGCGAGGCGATAGTGAAGGTGTTGTGATACTCTGGACGGTGCCTGATGTTTTACCACAGCAAATTCCGCAAACAAGTCCAAACGATGAAAAGGCAACTCCAGTTTTATCTCCGACTATGAAGACGAGTCTAGCAGCAGCATGGGAAGCAATGAAGCCGTCACCTGTGGGAATATTAGATCAGTTGGATATGAATGATGGACATGGAATCAAACTCACTGCTAGCATATATTTACCACAACAAAGTCGATTAGTTGTAGGGCGAGAAGATGGTAGTATTATTATTGTACCAGCAACACAAACTGTCATGTTACAATTGCTTCATGGCAATCATCAGCACTATGAAGGTACTAACAATTTCCACCAATAAGAAACTTGGAAGGTTCTATGCTTCATTTATTCTATTAATGTGCCTATAAAAATGCTAAGACTATTTTAATTCATTTTTATAGACTGGCCGCCTCACCAAGTTCTTTTAGGTCATTCTGGTAGAGTAAATTGTCTTTTATACCCCCATGGTGCAGCCAGTCGTTACGACCGAACACATTTAGTTTCTGGTTCTGTTGACTTTGCTGTGTGCTTATGGGATTTGTATTCTGGTACTTTAATTCACCGCTTCTGTGTTCATGCTGGAGAAATTACACAGTTGATGGTACCACCAGACAACTGCAGTGTAAGTATTCATACATTTTTGTAAAAGTACATTTCTTCGTATTTACTGTTATTAATGTTAATTGCAGCCTAGAATACAAAAATGTGTCTGTAGCGTGGCATCAGACCACAGCGTCACTTTGCTGTCTTTAGCTGAAAGAAAATGTGTAGTTCTTGCATCTCGCCATCTGTTTCCTGTTGTTACTATAAAATGGAGACCTTTGGATGATTTTATGATAGTCGGTTGCTCAGACGGAGCTGTATACGTATGGCAAATGGAAACAGGGCATTTAGATCGTGTCCTCCACGGTAAAAATTATTACAAAGTCGAATTATATTTAATAAAATATTATCCTAAAACCTTATAATTTAATGGTTTATTTTCAGGTATTATTGCGGAAGAAGTATTATACGCTTGTGATGAAAATATAATAGGAACAACTGGAGGTTCAGGCACTGGTGGAGAATTAGGTCTAGCAAATCCAGCTGTTCATTTCTTTAGAGGTTTGAGACACAGAAATCTCTCTGCTATTCGGCATGCTACGCAAAGGGGACTGCACCAGTTACAACAACTTCATGGAGGACACGGAAATGACCATGGGAACCAGATTAAAGCCAAAGGAGCTCCATTGATGATCCAGGGATTCCGGAGCAATCCAAAAGATCCAGAAAGTCATATTCTATTCTTTGATATTGAAGGACTCATTGGTAAGATAATCACATTTTTTGAAATTTTCTCAAAATTTACAGGAATCCTCTTCAGTGATATTATGTATATATATTATTATCAATGATATTATTAAGAAGATTCAAATATTCGTCTTTTTCCATGTTGTTGAATTAGTGATTTTCTGTGATAAGTTAAGAGGGGAGTCGCAAGTAAATTGCTATAAAGTTATTTTCGAAAAATTTTTTTTAAATGTGACTTAATGAAAATTTGTGAAAATCATACTATATATTTTTCGCATATTTTAAGAAGAAACAGCGATTTACGAGTTAATTTGAGTTGATGAACCTTCATGTTAAAGAAAAAATGCATAATTAATAATAATACTAAGCTCTCAAAAAAAATTACAATACAAACGTAAATACATCAAAAATACTCAACAATGCGTTTTAAAACTTATGTATTACCATTCTTAACATGTCAGAGCACTCATTTATGCAAAAAAATCAATTTTTTGAAAATTTTACTTGAGACTTTCCCCTTAATTTGGTTTATTGTCTCTGCTTAAATGTCCATGCAGTACAATTATTGAGTGATGAGTATGGCGCCATGACACCCGGATCTCTGGAAGCGCAGGGTTTAATTTCAGCTTCGGAATATCAAAAAGTCGCTGCATTAACTCGGTCAGCAAGTCCTGACGCACATAAAAAGATTGCAGGTGAGATCAAAACGCACTCGGGCTGTTACATATTCTTGACGTTCAAGCATCCATTCTCCTTTCATGTGAGCATGATGGGTTTCAGTGACAAAAATACTAATCTTAATTTATAGACTTTTTCGGTCGCGTGAAGGATAAAGCTGGAGACGTTGAAAGAATCCTCAAGGAAAAGGATCGCCATGGTATTATTAATTATTGTCATATTTTGTTCTTGTTTATAAACGTATTTAGTTTTTGTTGCAAATCACCTTCAATTGTCCTTTAACTTCCACGCGAGAGGAGCAGATAGGGTAATACAATATTGCAGCATGATGGGTAGCTTAAAAATGATCAAATACTCGCAAGATTTAAAAATTTGTTTTATGATGGATTTTCGAGTTTCCCTGATTTACCTTGACTCAAATTTTGTTTCGCTTATTTCGCTTTTTATAAACAGTTTCGCAGACAGTTGTCAGTTAGTAGATTGGGTTTTTTTGCATAAAGTAAAACATTTAAAGGGAATCTTCTTCTCTAGGTATTTTGGCTAAGATGAAGGAAGGTGCAGAAAATGTGCATACTAAATTACAAGCCAAGGCAGAAAGTGTTGGTCTCAAGCCGTCGACTCTTGACGGCAAAGGTTAGACCATGTTATAAATGAAATTTTTCGTATTTTCAGATCCAGTGCATGCGTTTCTATTCTTTGGAAATTATGTGTTGCTTCTTTATGTTGCGCATCCTAGGAAGCTATTTGTTAAATGTAAACATTTTCATTTTAATCGTTTATTTTACTATTTACTGGTAATCATCAGATAAAAAGTGATGCATCATTGACATTGAAGGCACTTGTGTACGTAAATAAGAGAATATGACAAATGATTAAAATTTAAATACCGCAACTTTAAGATAGACAACTGGACAAAACTTCATTTGTCTTTCTCTTATTCTTATAAATTAATTGTAAGAATAAGGACAGGAAACAATATAACGCTCCCGAACTTTGTTACCAAAATTGTCAAAAATTTCATTACACATTACAAAGTTTGCTCTCCTTTTACTTTATGATTCATTTCTTTAAAAATTGAAAACATAAACATTCAGCTTATCTAATATTACCTTCATGCTTTCTTTACAGTTATTGTCATACATATTTTTATTGATTTCCAATGGCAGCAATGCAGTTTTGCTTTATCTTTTTAGAGCATGATCATAGATAAATAATTTCTTATTTTTTTCAGCAACTTTTAATTAGACAATAATGCCATTAAGTAAGCATTTCATAAAACACTCAAATCATACATACCACATACACGATAATTTAATTCTAATGATTTATATGTAATTATGTAGTTATTTGTATTTTTTAAACAATTTTTTTTTAATGTTAAGCTTTAATTTTAACTTTGTAGCACTGCGTAAGATTTTAATGCAAATGAATTCTTAGGTTGTGAAAAATGTATGTATTGTGAAAAATAGCAACGCTTATATTCTTGATGTTATTTTTTATATTCATATATTTTTTTTTTAGTTCGTAACACGCTGTAATACCACAGTGGCACATTTTAATATGTAAATTTCATAACTTTGTAGAGTTGTTTCTTTATCTTGATTATAATTTTTAGGTGATGGTTGGAATAATGATACTCCTAAGAATTCCTTAAAAAGAAATGGTACATTTGGCGAACCCAATGCTACAATGGAAATTGCTCAATTACTTTTGAGCCTCCTTCATGCTTGGGGCATGGATCCAGATCTTGACCGCGTATGTGAAGGAAAATTGGGTTTATTAATGCCTAAAGTTCCAGTTTCATTCGGTGTTTTGTCAAAAGGAGGTAATTTGTAAACTCATATACATATTTGCGTGTTTCACATTTTTCTATTTAAAATGTTATTTAAAAAAAAATGAAACCTTACTTTTTTCAGGATACATGTCTTTCTTATTGCCCACTTGGCAAACCCATTTAGAGCCAACTGAAGCACCAGCAACTCAAATTGAACAGCGACTACCTCCCGAAGTAGTTAAATTAGAAAGGCTGACTAGAGCTTTTACTTCAAGAGCTCATTGGGAGTTGTCAACCACCCTTACTAGTAATCATTTATTAGCAGTTATCGCCTTAGCCTATACTTTAATGTCGATGAATAACGCTACTTTTGTACCAGAACAAGAGCAAAAGCGTAAAATGCACAGGCCATGCAATAGAGTTACGGTAAATTGGAACAAAGCTGAAGAAGAAAACGAAGATTTGTATACAAATACACAAGCCCAAATCAAACAAGGGTGGTCTTTATTAGCAACATTGCACTGCGTACTACTTCCGGATAAGGTAGCTGTTCAAGGGGGAGCAAAGACTTTTAAACGACCTCAAGTTGAAATGATGGCTCGAAGGTGGCAGCATCAATGTATAGAGATTAGACACGCGGCCCAGGCTCTTCTTCTCGCAGAATTAGGAAGAATGGGTCCAAAAGGTAGAAAGTCATTAGTAGATAATTGGTCGCAGTACTTACCAATGTACAGCACTCAAGAGCCAATTGCACCGCAATCTCAAAATCAGAGTCCTCCGCCTGGAAGCCCCGTTTCACCAAGTGAAATACAACCCGAAGAAGAAGATGAAGAAGAGGAGTTGGCAGAAGGTATATTTTTTCCAAATAATCTTAATAAGTTCATTAACAAGTCTTTGTTTATTACAGAAATAAGCATGACTAGGAAGCCTTCCAGTGTAGCTGAACTAAAAAGAAAGCAAACAACAGCAGTAGTTCTATTGGGAGTGATTGGTGCTGAATTTGGACAAGATGTAGCAACCGCGAATCAAAAGAAAAATAATGAACAAAGACGCAAAAGTTCCGTCGTTGAAGGTTTTGGAATTGGAAACAACAATCTGGCGAGACATACTAGTATGGCACTCACACACTTACTGCATGCACCCCACTCACCAAAGTTGCCAATGCATACTGCCTTACGAAGAGCTGCCATTGATCTCATAGGTCGAGGATTTACCGTTTGGGAACCTTACCTTGATGTCTCCAAAGTAAGTTATTACACGAAGTTTCACTTCACGTGAAACTTTATTTATTTATTTATACATGCTTAATGCTTATTTTCAGGTACTCTTAGGTCTTCTTGAAATGTGTTGCGATGCTGATAAATTAGTACCCAATATGACGTACGGACTCCCTCTAACACCTCAAGCCGATTCTTGTCGAACTGCTCGTCGAGCGCTGGTTCTAATCGCAACAGCAAGACCTGCTGCTTTTATAACAACTATGGCAAGAGAAGTTGCTAGGTTTAACACTATGCAACAAAACGCACAGACGTTAAATGTTAATTTGGGCGCTAGTGTTCTAGCTCGAGCCAAACCTGAAATATTGAAACTGGTAGAGGAGCTTATAGAAAAAATGCAAAGTGAAATGAGTGATCTTCTAGTTGAGGTAAGATCCTTGCTACGTTATCTTAAAAGTTTTCTATTAAACATTAATCAAATGAATAAATAATAAAAATGAAAATTTTGTAGGTAATGGATATCATTCTTCATTGCCTCGATCCAGGTCATCTCAAAGCTAAACCATTAAACGAAGTCTTCCCAGCAATTTGTAGATTTAATCAAGTAAGTCATCTTTACTGAAAATATAATCTTTCTTGACAATAATGTAGAGATTCAAGTTTGATTCATCGTAATTTAAACTAAATGAGCATACTATTGTTTATTAGGTTAGCCATTGTCCAGCGACTCGCAGAATTGCAGTAGGCGGACGAGGAGGTCAACTGGCTCTTTATGAATTACGTGGGAATGTTAAATGTCAAACTGTGTCAGCTCATCAAGCACCAGTTACTGCTTTGGCATTTTCACCAGAAGGAAAGTTCCTTGTTAGTTACTCGTGTTCTGAAAATAAACTGTGCTTCTGGCAGGTAAGTCATATCTACATTATAAAATTGACCGAATCCATTTCAAATCAGGCAGGCAGTGCCACTGTGACACGTATTTTATGTCTCGATGCGGCAGGAATAACAGCATATTTGATAAAGGAACAGGTTTCTATATTTACAGCATGGACTTCATTGTAGAAAGTTACAAAAAAGAAGAACAGAATTTTAATATTTCAATCGCATAAAATCTTTTTCAGAACGACCGAATTTGCGATTTAAAGTTGCGATGCCTGCCTTTTTGCAAGTAGCTGAGCAAATAAGTTACCTGCTTTAATTTTCAGCAAACCAGCAGTGGCATGTTTGGTCTTGGAAATTCGCAAACTCGTTGCGTAAAATCATACAGCACTGCACCAATTAATGACGTGACTAGATTAAACCCAATGCGATTAGCACGTCTTATTTGGATAAATAATCGTTTTGTTACACTAATGCTGGCTGATGGTTCGGAAACTCGCTTCAATGTTTAAATTTGAAATGCTTTTCACATTTGAAAGACATAAAATTACAGTGAAAATGAAAAGCGTGTCATGATTTTATATTTGCAACAAACAATTGAAAAATAATTTCTTAAATTTTATTCAATTTCACACGTTTCCAAAGAATGCCATCATTTACAAGGCGCAGGATACAGTAGGATAATTTTAAAGTACAAAATTGCGTTGATGATGGATTGTGAAAAATTCCGTGCATAAAATGTATTGTTTATCATAAGTTTCATTTGACTTTACAGTAATGGATGTATTTTATTCGCTACCGAAATTAAAAATCAAGTGTCACTACAGTTTCACGCGAAAAAAATATACCAAAGGACAGATACAACTTTGAAAAATTGCACACAGTCATAATTCTCACAAATGGTATTCCTATAGATTACTGTCAATAAGTAGTCAACTGTTTAAGTCTGTATAACTATAGTTTTTATATGTATAGGATATCGTAAAAAAGGAACTTTGTTAGTACTAACCAAGTAGTATTTCCAACTATTTATCAAGGAATCTGTAAAAAAAAAAAACGTTGAAAATTATTTAATTCCACATTGCTTAACACTTTTTTTGCAAGTATTTTACCTTTCCTCATTGAATTACAGTAATGCGTCCAACATGGCCTTTTTTATTCTTTACTACTGACAATAAGAAATACATAATTAATTGCGGACTACTTGATTAGTCATCATTAGTGGTAATTATGAACTAGTTGGTACTAACTTACTTTTGCTAATGAAAGTTCACTTAGAAAAGTTCTCATGAAGATTGCTATAGTATTTCCTTAACATTATATTTATTTCTTCTGTTTAACTTATTGACCAAGGGAATACACGTGTCGACTATCACGAGGAAAGTTTGATTTTATTGATCTTTATTGTTAAATTACACTGCCATTTTGGCAAGTTTTGTAAGATAGAAATTCTGTTAATATATTGTAAGTATTGTAATTGTACTCATGTTTTCATCGATCGTGGTAATAACTGTCACGAAGGAAAGTCCGAAAATAGTATTAAGCCTAACACTAGCGAGAAGTCAACGTCTATTACTAGAGTGACTTATTCTCCTGCATCAGATCCTGTTAAACTTTCAATGTCCTTCCTTTTTCACAGAGCGGATAACGATAAAAATGAAGATTACTGTGCTAGAAACAATTTTATCATCGTCTTATTCACGACCGGCCTTGTGCAATGAATAATGGTTACGTTCTACTACTCTTCTTCATTAATTGTTTAATCAAATTATTATAAGATAGAAATATATATGTGATTAGTTATCTCAAATGTTAGATTTGATTTATTTAGATGTGTCTGTGATTGTAAATGTAAACAATACTTGTAGGTGACTTGCTTATGTATCTAGCACAGTTTTTCAAATATAAATCCATCGGCCGTTCATTGATTGACGCTTGTTGACGTTTAATTGTACATTCAAATTTTAAAACCTCATGGTTTTATGTATATGTATCGTTTGTAAAATAAACGCCATATATACTGTTTTCCGTTGCTTCTGTCATTAATCCATTCCAGAAAGGCCAATTTTTTATTTTGACTGCATTTTAATTATACCTTCATTTATTTTGGTGTCTCAAAAATATTGTTACTGAAAATTACACCAAATAGAAAGACCACACGTATAGAAAATGCATCGAATACATATATTAGAGACTACTTTAAATACTGCAACGAAGATATAAATCGGTATACGAATACATGGCATGGGATCTTGATGAAATCAAGAAGTCGTTTATATTTGAATTTCTGAGACCAACACCCATTTTCATATCTGCTATCGACACTAAATGAGAACTCCTAGATTGAATTATCGCAATTTACATTTAGGTCTAACGAGATGCAGGAAAAAGGTGGGATAAGCAGATGAAACGATAAATGAGGAGCTGAGATGATGGTATGGAGTGCTCGTATACAAGTTCTATTATGAATGGGCTTGTAAAAATTATCATACATATTGGATTGGAAGATGCCGCTTTAAAGATATGTCACCAATTTCAAAACATTATTTTTTTTAACAAACACTTAATGCCGTCATTATACATTACCTTAATTAACAAATACTGTATTTGAACCCACGCCTTTTGTTTTACTCTGAAATTTTAATTTGCTGAACAAGGTGATTAATTTAAATCACCTAAAGACATATATGTAATACGTTCAACCGAAAGAAATGATTAAATACGCTCTCTACATGGGGTGAATGAAAGAAGAAATTAAATTTTTCATGTAATTATTAGCTACAGTGACGCGCATCGCGCATCGACTGTGGAAGCGCGCATGAATTATAAATGAAATAGCAATGTATAATATAAAGAGAAATGAATCCCCTTCTACTTTTTCACCCCGATATAAAACCATTGTATGTACCATTAGGCACCCTATTTTCATGTACCGCATTAATAGCTTGAATTATTGTCCTCGAGTTTATAGGGGGCCCGAAAATACTACACCGGCCTCGACACTTTGGTTTTCCTCGCACTGTTCAGACCCCACTTCATAATTTTATTACGAACCTTACGATAATTACCTTACCTTTTAATTGTTTTACTAGGCAAGTGTGGGAAAGTCTATGTATTTACGTTATATAAATTGATATTATATAAAAATATAATTAACTTTATCTTAAACAATGTTGTGAAATCAGCTGTAAATATATTTTATTAGGATATTGAGGACATTACGTCGGTATCTTAATATGCTGACAAGGAGAAGACGTGAGGGTGGGCAGACTGCCTCTGCGATGCACAAGGTAAACAACAAACAAAAATCTGCACGCGCATGGGTGCAGAGATACATTACGATCACAAACAAGTTGATATGCAGACGTTGTATGGCGGTGGTACCAAAGGCACTAAAGGTTCTTGAGTTACGAAAAGAGACTCAAAATCGACTCTTTGAGATATTGTGCATGGTAATTAAATTTGTATTATAATTATGTATAACGAAATTTCTATTCCTGATCCTGAATATAATATTTTTGTGTTCTATGTTTAATACATGAGTTTTTATCACCCTGGCGAGTATAAGTAATATTTCATTCAGGAACATCTTACGATGAGGAAGGTTTCGATACCTGTTTGACTGCTTGGTCATTGAGTTTCATTAAGGAAGATGATCACAGATAAAGTCCTGAGATGACTCTAACCACCTTGGCAAATTGATGGCACGCCCAGCCGATGCCAAGATTGCATCTACGAATAAATATATCAGTGAAAGTAAGAGTAACATTAGGATTCTATTAATATACATTATACATTGTTGAATTAGTGGATCATCCCTAGACGCGTTGCATGATACGAGAAAAGGACAAGAATAAGAAAAGAATAATAGATTTCAGACACTCATCTTTTGTTTCTTCTCGATTCTATTTTCAAATATAAAAATAATTCAAAGTAAATAATATAGCTTGAAGAAATTTCTCCATTTTGTATATATTTTCTTTTGTGTTCATCAGGGTCAACTTTCGGAAGCCTGAAGCGTCGCTGACTCAAGTGACTGTCCACAAATTGATCCCCGTTTTCAACAAGAGTGAAATTGTTGTCCCTGACGATTTAGAAAATCCTTGCGGCAACCAAGTCGGACAACTCTTCTTCGGTTCGATCGGTGTGCTGGCTATAAAAAACAGTCCAGTCAGCGGGGCGTGGACCAATAGCACTATTATACCCTGAGGCGGACAGTCGAACGAATTGCCCCAAATTGTCTCGGAAGTTAAGGAAACGTTGCAAAAGCATGCCAGCATTTAAATGGCAAATAAAATGAAAAACTGCAAACCAGGCTTCTGTTACCACGTCGGAGAACTTACTTCAAAAAGGTGGATCCGAATTTATAAAAAAAGTACACATCCTTTCTCAGCACATAGCATTACTGCTGCTGCTTGGAAGTTCAAGTTGTTGCAATTTCTTCCTGCTGAAACAGTGAAGCAACGTCCAAGGAAATATATATTTTTATTTTTATATAAAAAAGCAAATGCAAACCAAAAAAAATGTTGTCGCATGAAAATTAAAAAATGTTTACGAACAAGGAAGGGCTCTTCCCTCAGTGTAGCGTTCGTTACAGAGGGAAGATATCAGAATCGTCGCGGTGTAATCAGCGAACCACGCCCATTGGCATGAAGCTCTGCTCTGGTCCGCCCATCGGTGCAATTACACCCTGAGGTCACCCACACTGAAGTGGGAGAAGATCCCCTTTAGCCCACCCTTGTGTTCCGATTGCTTATTTTCATCACCACGCTCTGTCTTTCGCACACACGTAGATAGAGCAGAGGTTCTATACATTACATCTCTTTCTCTACCAACTTCTAATTTGGCATTCTCCTTCCTTTCACCCTTAGCAGTTTCTCACTTTCCGCTCTCAACCCCTCTTTTCTTTCTCAATTAGGATGGGGACGACACCGATTATCCAGCGACAATTCTCCTCGAGCAAGCGGCAGAACCATTTTCTCGTGTGGATTCGATTAGTGTGTTAAGTCGATCAATCTCACGAAAACCATAGTTTCATCGATTAGGTCCCAGTCAGAAGCCATGGTCGATATGACATGGATGCCGTCGTATGATCGCCGAGTCAAAATTATCGTCGAATTTAAGGTCAGTTTACAATCAAGTTTATTATAGTTCAAAGATACTTTGTAAGTGAATATTGACTGTATTATAAGTAATTTTCACAAAAAAATCACATTTTGACAGATTTTAAAATCGAAGACGATGCAACCGTTAATTCAACTACAATATAGTTTAAATCTAAGTTAAGTCTAAAAACGGACTTAAGCTTCAATAAAAACTAGACTTTTTCTGTGTAGCAAACCCCAATTATAAACAACACAACAGTGGGATCAATTAGTACAATTTATATTCGGAATTATCTTGTTTAATTTTTAATTTAGATAATGCATTTACAGATTGAGGCAGACATTATAATTCATAAATGAACAAAAGTGAATTAAATATTTCAGAAACGGGAGTGCAAGTTATATTTGTAGAAGAATAAATACATACGATTTAAGTTTTAAATTTAGCAAAGTTTATTGATCGGGCCGTGAGATTCATCATCGATCTCTGGGCCATATTTGGAAACTGCACTGGGGTTTAATTATTAGACCAAATCATATATGATTGATGACAGTTAGACACGCGCTAGGATTTTTATTATTCTAGCTAATGCGAGTATATAATATATCGACCCAATAGTAAAATATCAGCTAACTCAATTGACCTAGTCAGTCGAGTTGAAAAGTGAGATATCAAATTTGCGACTACTGAATGAATTGATCTATTATAAGAATTTCGGATATTGTGTCAGAATAGAAGTTTTTGAAATCCAATTACAAAAATAATTCATATAAATGGAAACATATATACCGTTATTTCAACCCTATTTTTACTTTGTCAAAGTGGTTTTTAGTGAAATTATGAAAGAATAAATATCTGCAGTGTCTGTCTTCGTGGTGTAATTATAATATATAGCTAACAAGAAGTAACATTTGCTATACTTATTCTGGGATTTGATTAAGTCTATATATTGATTCTCTTGGTTATTTAATTATACGACTTTGAAAATCTCTCACATGTATAATATATTACTTGAGTATCATATTTTTAATGGTAGATATTTCAGATCGATAATTTGCTGAATTTTTAGTCAGTCTTGAACTAACTTTCCGTTTAATTCTCTTCTTCTGTAATATTTACAATATTATGGATTAATCGATTTGAAGCTATAAGAGCAGTATTAAGGGGAAAAATTGTCACCCCTCTTATGGATCACTTCTGATCCTTTCCCACACTCACCCCAATTGAGGCAATTTGCCCGATCTGTCCGAAGTGGCCGTGAAATTGCACAAACAGTAGTTCGAGAGCGCAACGAATCCTTCTGACCCGACTGCCAACTGCCTGTCTGTGATTGAAAGGGTCGACTGTGCCAGTAGTTCCTTTTTGAGAAAAGAGTCTTCATGAAAGCACATCGATGACATTTTCACAAAAACCCATTTCCGTCTGGTAAATGAAGGTATCCCTTCAGTTACCTACTAGTACACCTATATATGTATAAAAATTAATAAGTATATATAGAAAAATTGGTCCCATAAGCTCAGCAAGGTCGTAATTATTTATAATCACTATATTTGCGTACATATACTAACAATTTTCCAAATCCAAATAATCGTCTCGAGAAAGCAAACACTTATATTCAATATGTTTTATACATATAGAATACTATAACAATCAAAGGAACTGGATATCGGATATTGTATAAAAGCTATTGTGGTTTCTTCTTAAAAGGGGATTGTGACCGTTACCGCAAATCATCAATGACAAATGATCTTCTTCCCGTTGTACCAGATATAATGTACATCGCCACGCGGCGACTTCGAAAACTTTTCTATTCGATATGCTTTCCAAGCAGAAATATGAATGTGTAAAGGCGTGTATATCCCGCAATTTCTTCGTAGATCTCGAAGTGCCATTGTATCGATTTCTTCCCTGGTTTTTCTTGTTAAACCTTCTTAGTAGGCTCCTTCTTGAAGTTGGAAGAAAATATTCTGCTTTGACAAAAGCTACTTTTGTAACCAATGAATTGCTTGCGGTCCACCCGCTTCTTGTAAGGACACGCGTCCTTATATTTTGTCCATTTCAACTATGTATCATACATGAAACGATGATGCAAAGCTTTATAAGTAGCCACGTGACTTCACGTGCAGGCTTTCAAACATACTCCATTAAGTTTTTGAATACCAAGATACATTAAAACATTTGCTTCGATAGTATCGTATTAATATTAAATATTATTACATATAAAAAGTGATCGAATATTGTTGTAATAAAACAAGAGACTACTTCATATATAGAACGTATACATGTGTCCTATGTGTAGACTATATATGCCCCTTCTTAGCAATTATAAGAGGCTATTGCACTTCTAGCGGTCATTCTTGTCCATTGATTGACGAAGCATCTAATCGCGAGACAAAGGGGAATCGATCTTAAGTTTGCAGCGACAAAATATTGGATATATGGTATGTCTTTACACTTTTGCGTATACTTTTGCCGTCATATATTTCTTTATACGACTTTATAGCTGCGAGGTATATGCTATATTGTGATTCTTTTGCACTGAGCAAAACAGGCAGATATATGTACGTTACGCACGAGGGGAATTTGTTCTGTGTCCTTTGGTAGGCGTGGTAGAACTACAATGATTTATCCTCATCGAGGAGCGGTAACTGCCGAGATCGCCGGCTAAACGACCGCGGTCCTTCGTGTATTAACCGTAATGCACTCGGTTTTGCCATTGTGTACTTATAACTACTTCCACCCCTTATTCCAAGCCTCCCCCAGTTCCCACACACAGCTTTCCAACTTCCACTTACTTCGACTTTACTTGTAGTCTTGTAGACTTAGATGCTTCATACTTTATGAATTAGGTATGTACTTTATATAAACGTTCAATTTTTTGACACGAAACTTTATATAAAGTATATATCCGGGACATGGTAACCCTCAATAAATTACAGTCGAAAAGTCTTTGCACTCGAAGTTTTTCTTTAGATGATTCTTGAACAGCATCTCAACAGGATGATGTTGAAATTTCTTAAGCGCAAAATTCCACAATGGTGATTTTTAACAAAGGACTCGACAAAAGATTTTTACTTTTTGCTTAAAAAGCTTCAACATCATCCTGTATTTACATTTTGAAAAAAGACTTCGAGAGTTCAACTTTTCGGTTGAAATTAGTAGAGAGATTTTAAGTGATTTAAAGAAACAGTTGATATTGAAGATAAGATAAGATGATCACATAAGATTTAAACAAATTATTTTCAGCTTAAATTATTGACAAGGCATTCCAGTAATGATAAATGTATAAAGTATAAAGATAAACTATACAATTGATGTTTTAGTTGATATTGCATTTATGAAGACAGTAATTGATAGTGAGACTCAGAAGCAGAGAAAATAACAGTTGACAAATTACTGTGTCTGCACCTGGTTGGTAATCGTGGTCTTGAAAATTATGCACGCACCCGTGCAGGCAAATTTCGTGCCAGTACATCCGCATCGAACGCCCTCATGGGCTCGAAATAAACGAATTAACCGGTCTCTGTTGAAGCTATCTAGCATTGCGCCAAAAAGCCTAACAGTTTATAGTCGCCCATCAAACCCGGCATATGGAGTCACGCCCACGAGTGCATGGCCTTATGTCAGCCCAGATCGTTTTCAGAGGTCTTTTTGAAACCAGATACTATGAGCTCGTTCGAAAATCCGCGCCGATGTTTACAACCTTCCCCATAGGTCCATAGGGTATAGATATATCGAAGCTTCTGTGGGACTCTCCATGAAAGAAGTCAAAAGTCGACAAAGGTGACGGACAGGCTCGTAAGGGGGCCCCTTCGTGTGCCTTTTTCTATAGAGCGACAAATTGTCAAAATAGCTCCATTGTTAAGTGGAAATTTGCCCGATCTCCCTGGACACGCGCTCACGCCCTTGAATCTCATCGTTTCTTACTTTTTATCTTTTTCTTCACAATGCGTTACACATATGAATAATAAATGTTAGACTTTGAGAAATAACGCTTATAAAAGTGTGTCCATCGAAAGAAAAGATATAAACAGTTAAATGTATAGGCTACTTCATTTTTGATTGATGGATGAGTGGATTAAAAATTATAAGGATAATTAATACCGAATTGATAAGTAAATTCTAATAACGTATTTTATTGCTTTTTCCATACATATCCTTGATATCATGTTTTATTTCTGTTTTAAAACATTTACGAAGTGTTCCCGAAAGTGGACAAAGTATCTATTATATCTACTGTGAAACATACCAAAGATTTTGGCCATTATTGTCTGCATGCATGCATGAGTTCAAACATCACAAAATTTAGGATAAACGTGAAAATTTTTATATTTTAACTATTTACATCTCTATAGCTAATATTCTTCATATTTTATGTATAATATTTATTACAGTAATATATTAGATCGTTTGAATATAATTTCTCATAAAATTCTTCTCAAATATCCGTATAAACATTTCCCCATTTGACCTTATACTTCATAGGAGATGAGGCGCATAATGCTAAATTTTTAATTTTCTACACGGGTAAGAGATATACACATTGATTTATTTACATATGTAACTATCATCTCTATCATGATTTTCATAAAGAAAATTATTTTTATGCAATCATTGTAAGTATATATACTCATTTACATGATCTTTCATTTACAACAAATCCAATTGAGAATATTTTAAATGATCTTTTTAATCAAGGTTGCGACACGTTTTCTCATTAAGCACTTATTGTTTTCATATCATTTACAACATCTCTTATCAATCTAACTTTCTGAAATTGCTTGTGGTTAAATCCGCTTAGAGTCGATTATCAAGATATATCACTATGTCATGGATACGAAAGCCATGGGCGCGGCCATTCACTGAATATGTATTCGACGTTTCACCCTTTGTTCGTCGACGCGAATCTCTATGGAGTACATGTTTCGTCGATTAATCTGTCGCTCGTTAAACTCGTCTATCTGATGCTGTGTAGAATAATCACCGACGATTACTCCAGCCACTTCCGTCTTTGGTGAATCTTCGTGTCTCTTATTCACAAAGCCGGTCAAGAATTTCAAGAAATCACTCGTTATATATTCGTATAAATTAAATAAATTACTAAGCTCAAAAATATGCGTTTATCCAAGCAACGTACTGATGTAAATCAATAAAAACTTTTGATTCAACCAAGTATTTCACACAATGCATTTCATGAATAGAACCTCACTGGAACAGAAATGACATTGGACTCAATCCGTTCCGAAAATACAATTAACAGTAGCATTTTGTATCTGGAATCTACTGTAGTTTAATTATTGCATCTAAACAAGTATTGCACTTCTATGGATAATAAACTGAACTTTTTTAATGTGCGTATTTTCTTTCAAATGTTTCTTTCCATTAAAAAAAATGTATATACACAATTTCGCATCATAGTTTCAGTTTCTTCCAACATACATTTAAAATTGATTAATATATGAAAATTTTATTATTCAGGACATTTAAATAACACGTTAAAAGACTCTTACTCCAGCAGAATCGGCTACCTTCCTGAAGAACTAGTATGCTGAGGAACAGAGAAGGCTCTAAGCGTGTTTGAGCCAAGATTCAATGGCGAACCAGTCGTAATTGGTGAACTTGGTATTCTGGCTGATAAACTATTTCCCAAACTTCCAGCAAGTCCTGAAGAGTTGCTGAGACTACCATTGGGCGACCTTGACTGTGATTGAGGACACTTTTCTAAATGATGATGATGAGCTCTTACCGCAAGACGACTTACATGGACAGGAATAGGAACAACAATCCTGGGACCAGAACTCGAATGTTGTCCTCCTACACTATGCCGATTGGTTGGACCAGCACCTCCACTCGTCAGTCCAGCTTTAACTCTCTTCCACTTAGCTCGACGGTTTTGGAACCAAATTTTCACCTGGACCTCAGAGAGTTTGAGGGCATGAGCAATGTGAGAGCGTTCGGTAAGACTCAAATACTTTTTCGCGTGGAACTCACGTTCGAGTTCCAGGAGTTGCTCGGATGTAAAAGCCGTTCTTCGACGACGCGCTTTGTTGGAATTTCCGGTAGTACTTGCTGCAGATGAACCATGCCCGATACTACTTGCCTCATTTCCGACACTTTCGTCTTCACTCTCAGCTGAAACTCGTCCACTTTCTGACCCTGGAAAATCAATAAGTCATTATTTATAGACTATGTGTGATTGCACTAGGAGTTATCGAAAACATTCCAGTTTAGGATTCAAACTGCCTATTATATTTTTCATACGGTCATTGACCCGATGTCACATCTCAGGATTTATTTTTTTGTGGTCCATTCACAAAATTCAATTCAAATTTAAAAAAAATGATAATTCTTTAAACAAATTTTGTTTATAAATTTATCTATAATTATTTTATTTATATAAATGAAAGCTGTTATTATAAAATACGAAAATCAAGTATATAGATGGTTTTGACAAAGATTTTTTGGATCTTGAAAATTTAAGTACAAGATCTCCAAATTTTTAGTGAATTTTCAGACATTTTAGGGAAATTGCCTAAAATTTTGTGAATAAAATCTTTCTAAAATAACTGAGACTCCTATTCTTAAATTTAAATTATACAATATTTATCAGTTATATAAATAAGGTAAAACTTGCTAAAAATCTATTATAGAACTCAACGTGAAAGCAACACCATTGGTTTTGTAGCGTATGCTATCGGAGAAAGGGATAATTGCACTTTTGCATTATCATTTATTCAGAGATGTTCGATTTGTCAGCGACCAGCGACTTCAGTTTGCTCACAACCACCTCACAACCTTCCAAGTCATGTTCTTAAGTCTGAACATAGGTTATCATGTTTTTACACTTGATACCTGTTAACATCGATTGCCTCTACATAGTAATAATTTCCTACTTTATAAGCTTAGTTTCGATTTAGTTTTAAATATTGTTTTACTCTGCAACTGGACAAATACAATAATTACTGTTAAATTCACCGACTTGATTTATTGAAACGTAGTTGACTTAATTTATTATGCTGTATCTATTTAAAAAAAAGTATGTATAAAAATAATTTGCTTGAATTAAAATATTTCAATTTGATAAAGGTATTAAACAAATTGTTGCTAAATGACTGACAGCTGCTTCAATTTTAAAACTGATTCAGATGTTTGAATGTATTTTCAGAGATGAAAATAAATATTCATAAATTAAAGACTTAAAAATTAATACACTTACTATTTTCATCTCTGTGATTTCATCACTCATTCAACTTTTCATTCAATTTTCTTCTATCAAATCTACTGAAATAATTCATATACAGAGAATCTCTACATTTAGCACAATCATACTCGACAAGTATAAATATCGAGTACTTTATTCCATCAGAGAGCTGAACGAAAATATTTTAATAATATCTAACTAATATACTCTTGGTATAAATTAAAGTTCGACAGGTGGTTTTACTGTAGACGAATTTTCAAAATAAACATTAATTGTCGCCAATATTAAATAATTGAAACATGTCAATCGATCCTTCTAATTCAAAACTCAAAAATTTCGATTTAATGAAGATAATTATAGATTAAATAATCACTGATGTACCCGTATGAAAATAGACTATATATGTATAATATATATTAAATCGATTTATTTAGTGACCAATCTAAGAGCTTTGCTGGTTGTGAATTGAACTTAATGAGATTTTGCCCACACACTATAAATAGTATACTAATCCATTTTGCCTGTTCCGTTCACAGAAAAAAAGTCTAGTTTTCGTTACAGCTTAATTAAATTAAAGTGTACTTAAAATAAAGATAACAAAAACTATAAGACTTTTTTTCTGTGATTTTGAAACGTGAGAATATTAATTCCAAAGAAAGTGTAAGAGATTTTAGAAAGTGTATAGATTTTGGCTATTTGAACTAAAGGTTTGTGGTTATCGATTGAATCTGATATACATGAGAAGGGCACTTTTTTATAGGGTCCACCCATATCATGTCTTACGCATTAGGGTCCACTGGCAATGAATAAGAGAAGCATTGGTCGGTAAACTTCAAGAAGAGGAGTATAAATAGAAAAAAATTACCATTTATAATGGCCATAAAATTGTGATTCGATTGTGCTAAATAATTTAAAGAATAATTTAAAATGTAAAATCAAATAACTCATTCTTAGTCACAAACCAAATATAGCAGTGCCTAGTAACCGCATTAGATCTTTTTCAATTAAGAAGCGGAAGTCTCGGAAATCTAGATGAAACGATCTCATTCAAGAATTAATAATTATCTCTTAGAGCAGCAATATCGAGATAACACGATTGCAACTTTTATCATTGTTATTGATTTACCTATATATATCTATATATATAGAATGCTATAGTCTCCTTAACCGAACTGATGGATTTGAATTCATGAATACTTCCAAAAAATGCATTAATTGTTTACAGTTCATTCATCAACTGCTTTAATTAACTCTTATATAGTAAAAAGCGGACAATTGCATATAATATAGCCATCTTTATACTATGCCCCCTTTCATTAGTATAATAACTTAATATAATAACTTATTAGTACAATTCTTCTTGCTTAATTCAGATTTAGAGGGTAAAATAAATTCTTTAGAGAATTTAAAAAATATTTTGTCGAAATGTTATCAGTTTAGTGTGGCAGATCCTGTCGTGCGAGTGCATCGCGAGGTGGGTATGTCATAAATGAGTGATAGATTCCCAGAAGGTTTTTCGTTCCGCATACAAAATTATACGGTCGGCGAGACATCAATAAAACTGCCGATCGTCCATTCACTCCGTCGCTTCGCGCGCGAATACGTGATCACAGCTACAGAGATTTCAATATTGTTCGTATACCTCTTCTTTTCTACGTATTTATTTAAATTTTGTAAATAGGCATCTTTATACCAAACTGAACATCTAATTGGGAGAAAAAATTGATCATTTTTAAAAATTTTTTGAAAAACAATTAAAAAACCTGTGTACTAAAAGCAAAATCGAAACGCGCTCTTGCAATATACATTGTAGAAGTTTACAAATGCTAATACTGTAACAGATTATTGCAATTTGTTAATGAAATCCCGGTACCCCACCTTCTGAAACGAAAAATAAACAATAAATTAACGGTATTTTTTATTTCCAAATTTCTTTTCGAAGAATACTTTTCTGTGAAAGAAGTTGGCACCCAGAGAAATTCGATATAAGGTATTTAGAAATTCTCGCAACGTTTGTCACGATAAAAATTACTGTCGAGTCGCTAAGCAATTAAAATACGCAGTAGCAAGGCTACTGGCTCGTCATCGGCTACAGGGCTTGCATAAATTATCCTGTACCTACTATAAGACAGATTCTTAAACGGTTCCTAAAACGGTTTTTGAAATTTCACATTTAAACACACTGATGTATAAAATTCATGTCCACTTTGTTATTATATGAAATATGTAGTTAATTAAACACCTTGAAACAAATAATTGAATGCGATTGATACCGCGAGATTGGCCAGAATTAGAAAGAATTTGATTTAATCGGGTTCAACTTCCTCGAATCTGATTAGATATGAATCAGATCAATTGGTTCCAAAAATGTATACTTTCTGCAATCGATTTGATCGATAAAGGATGTCAATTAAAAGAATTTAATTAATGTAATTCGAATGGCTCTGACACTCATTCGTATAATAATAATCGTTAAAGGAACTACGACGTCGCGACAAACCGCCCGAGTGCTTAGGCGCTGTGCCATAATAGCATTTTAATTGCAATCGAAAAATCGATTAGACAGAACAACTGATGGCTCTGCTTTATACTAGCAGTTTCAATCAAAGGGTTACCAAAAGCATATATGTAATGCTCTAAAACACTCGACTTCATGTCATGTATTACTTTTCGGTCCAATTAAAAATTGTTTTGCCTCTCCATTACTATTAACAATCCTAATAAAAATAGCTTTACATGTGAAAGAAAACTGTTAAAATGAAAATACTCACCCTGCTGTGATTTTGAAAGATCATGAATGGGTGATGCTGGTGATAAACTCCTATCATCCTCACTGTCAGTAAAATTTGTACTCTGCTGACCTGCATGATGCCCTGGATAAGCAGCACCTTGAAGGTGATTTAGACCCAGACTTAAGTGTTGTGATAATTGATTCTGATGACTTTGTTGTGAGGGGTAAGTTGCAGATAAGTGAGGGGGTAATATGGGACCACTTGAGGCATTCCCACCATACATTCTCATTGGCAACCACGCGCTGTATAAGCTGAGGGGAACAGCAAACCCTGTAACAGAAAATAAACTTCACTTAATACATTTTTTTTATATAAATATTAATTTACATAATTATAAAAATTATTTTGTGAGTATATGGAAATCTCTCAATGTCTTCCTTTTCTAGCCTTTAAAGTACTTCACCCCGGATAGTTAAAGTATAATAATTATACTAACACGCTTAAATAAATGTGAAAAATTTCACCTGTACGTAATGTACAAAATTAACATCAAATCAAAAATCCTTTACAAACCTGGCAATGCGGAGGTAGCCGTCGCAAGACAGTGCTGCTGATAAAGAAATTCTCTTTCACGATTACAGTCTTGCCCGTTTCCGCGTGTCCTGTCATTATTCTTAAAATTGTCCCTATTGACCCCTATTCCTTGACCTCTATTGCCTATTAAACTTTCGATTGTAAAGGGTTTTGGAATGGATCGTAATTTGGAATCAAGAGCCTCTAATTCATCACTCGCGGATCCAACATCAAGTTCAGTTTCTTTTATCGATGAATCCATGTTATTTTATTGATAAAGCACAAATCATATACACACTATCAATATATACACAATTAATATAGCGCAAACACTCAACAATAGGTATCAATCACTCACTATTTAAATGTAAAAAATACACATCACAGAATAACCATACACATAAAAAAAGGCATCATTAACAGTCATAAGTGTAGAAAAATGAAATTCCTATCAGCGACAGTTAATTAATTTTTTGAAAGATCTATAGTTAATACGAAGAAGTGATTTAACGAATAAAAAATGAAACCGATCCGCATTCAGCCGTAGTCGACGGGCAACTGCTGCTGGAGCTTTTTGAGCTTTCGTGTCTGACACTCTGACAAGCAAAGTCAGTGGCGAACTATAACCTAGGGGCGGAGTTTCGAACCTTTCGCGCCAGCGTGAATGGTTATCCGCGAACCAATGACGTCATTGGGACAAGCCCAACTACAAAACCGCCATCTTGGTTTCCACCTCATGCTCTTCAGAAGATCGCCTTCTGATTGTCGATGCTCGGTCGTCCGCAATTAGTAGGGTTTCTCATTCTAGTGGCTTTACACTACTCTATACTCTATACTACTGAAATTCCTGTAATTTTTTGCTATTGCGTTAGTCCATTAGTTAGTTGTATTTTTTCCATGTTTTCATAATTGGTAACACATTTTGCTTAGGGGTGATATGTAGACGTCTATATATCACCCCTAAATTTTCTCTGCATATTAAAAATTTAAAATAGAGTGAGGAACAATGTGCAGGAAGAAAATTTCAACGCAAAAAATGTACAAAGGCTCGTTAGCACACGGGTGTCTGTCAACTTCTCGTCATAATTATATCCACAACCTCACCCATGAATCCTATAGCGTTTGTCGTTCACGCTAAAAGCAAAAAATCGGAAGGATCCTCCTTCCATAGATTTGAGTTAATGACATCCAAAAATTACACCATCATTATTTTATGACAAAAGAACCGTCTGAAAATCTGCAACAGAAGAAGAACAGGAAGCCATTATGATAATTTATTTCTGTAACATTTAAAAAAATTTTAACGTCAATAGACACTTTTCTAATACATTAGGATAGCTATTTTTCTAATAGCTATCGGTGGTTAAATGGATTTTACATAAACAGATATTGATAGTAAATATGTGCAGGGTTAACATCCCATAAATATTATAATTACATGTTCATAACAATATATTAATCATGTACTTTTTGGAATCTTAGATATAGTGCAAAATATATATGCAAATCTTGATCTTTAATACCTATTTCTCCCACTCAGTAGAAGGAATTAATGAATGAATATGGATCTATGAATTGACCTATTTCTTCCATATATATAACTTTTACAACGTCCGATCGATTATCGTATAATGTGCTACAAAAGATGGTCACATTTTGCGGGAGAACTCGCATGTGTATAATTAACCAGCCCACTTAAGGCGTCTCCATCCTCGTTAACATCATGCTGCTTTAATTGAGCCTCAACGTGGTCTAAACTTAGACAAATTTTGTTAAATTCAAGGCGCGAAGCCAGAACGAATATATGGCGACATCGAAAGGGTGATAATAAGTGACGATATATACAATTATACATGCATTATATATGTATCTAATCTATACATAATGTTTAAGTAATAATTAAAATACTAATAATTAGTCAATAATTTATTATTACAAATCTGAATCATATTCCCAGAGTTAATAAAAAGTAATTTTTTATTATTGGTACTATATTTCACTATAGGAACTTCTTAATGATTCAGATTTAAAGAGAGTACTTTCAAAAGCAACCGGAAGTCGCTTTATTTTGTGTTAGACCAAGATAGATATAAATTTGCGCGATTATAAAACTTTTTCTCGCTTGTTAAGTATATAGTGCCTAAGTAGTAAAACGAGGAAAGTTTAACACTAATAATTTATTTTCCAGGTTTCGAAGTTAACTGTTACATCTCCAAAACTCAATAAAATCACAACCGTTGAGTCAATGTGCGTGCACCCTTGTTTCAGGAAGTCAAGTAAACCGCGCGCCATATAATGCGCATGGAGCAAGTACCGTACCTACAATACTTGAAATAGTATATGTATATGTATATGTATATGTGTAATATTTATTATAAGAGATATTTCAGCGAATCAGGCGTCATTCACAAAATACGTGATACAATTTTTTTCACTGAAATTTTGTGAAATGACAAAAAATATTCCAGTACATTTTGGTCTTCTGCGTTCATTCATCTTTTTGAATAACAATTGAAACACTTTAAATCCTTCAAGGACCAAATCTATATACACATATATGTGTGCATATAATTCATTTTATAGTTTAAATATTGCAATTAGTAATACGCGTATATACTATTTGTTTGTTTTTGTTTCAGAATTAAAAGTTCTTTGGTCGTCAGATGGCATACAAAGTAGATAATTTTCGGAAAACGGCCTTTGACATCTACTTGAAGATTCTTACAGGGCGAGTTGTTAACAGGCTGCTGTCAGCTGTGATGTTTCACAAAGTGAAACTATCCAGTACTATTTTCAACTGGAGATTCTGCGAGGCTATCGCCATTAGCAGTTTTGGATGTCGAAAGGCATATATAGCTCGACAAATTAGACAGGCCATTTCGCGCTGTAAGCTCGTGTTGTTTTGCGACCCTAGTTCTCAGTTAAACGCCCACTTCAAACTACAACAACTCGAATACTCAGACGGCCTTAAATCTTGTCATGACCTCAGTGGATCCTCGGAAAGAACGAATCTTTGTTTTTGACGCAAAGGCGTCGTTGCATTTCGGCTCGCGCGGCGAACGTCACGCACGTGTGAATCAAAACCACGAAGCTCTTAAACGCCTCATGGCCTGAACTTAGTTCTTCTATCTTATTTGCCCTTGCTCTCCTCTACAGTTTTCAAGAAGGCCCTTTTAATTGCCGCTGTTTTATGAGCCGAAAAGAGTAACATTTTATGCTCATATTTCCACGACATTTTTTAATATTATATATATACATTACTAGCAGCAATTTACCCAGAGTTATCCGGGATTTTATTTCAAGTGACTTTAAGGAATTTCAAACGATTTAACCCGTTAACCACACACTTCCGAAAAATAACGTAAACCACACACGTGGGTCCAGCGGACCCGAGCATGAAAAACGTTAATAACTCTTTTATGTATGCATATAATGACTTCAAAAATTTTTGACATATAGTTTAAACATTGTTCAAGAGAGTTGCATAATAATTATTGTCAATTTTAATTTTGTTGGACCGGGTCTCCTGGACCCAGGGTGTGGTTAACGGGTTAAAAAATATTTTTAAAAAGTGAAAAAAAGTGAAGAAGTTCAATAACAGTTTAAAAATATTTTTTAAAAATCCGCAGGACAAATTTTGTGACGCACAATTAGTTTATTAGGCGCATGAGTTATATATTTATATGAAAAGCGCAAATATACGCGCGCTTGTATGAGCGCGGGCGAAATTGATGGTTAGCAAATTGGTGGGCGTTGGAAACAGAAACTTCTAGTAATGAATTGACCTCAGAGAATGCTTTTCCTCTTCATAATCCACTGTCTTGTGGAATAAATTACATTTTCATGAAAATTGGCATCGCTTGCTTGCTTGTGCTTCACGAGCGACGCACGCTCCCATTTCGTCACAAATTATGGATGAGGGATATCGTGAATGTAATGCAGGTTCAGGAACACGCCATTGCTTAGTAGAAGGAACAAATTACTAGAATCATTTCTTAGATGCTTAGAGGTCGATTTCTTCATCGAGAACTCAAATAAATATTATATAAGTAAAATATACACATAGTTCACATTTATATAATATTTTTGCATAAAGGAAAACTTAATAAATGAGTTACTTGGAAACATATAGATAAATAAATCGCTATACATTTCTCATCTAGGGAATTCCAGTCACCGAAAACTGAAAATTCAGACAGAATTTTTTAACAGTGAAAGCGCGAATTCTTTTTAGGGTGTACGCATCGTCGCCTTCATTTCACGGACGATTTGCAGCACGTCCCATTGCACTTTGAAGATCCGCAAGAACTTCCTCCGAAGATAGCATCAGTTTAGATATATTGTGTGATTAATTTGACACAGGCGAAGCTCTTGTTAAGAATAATTATCTTATGTGTAGCTGCAACATATGTCTAAGTGGAAAGATAAATAATATTTCCCAGCAATTTAACTGCACGAGCATATAACAAATAATACAAATTCGAGCTAAAAAAGAACTAACCGGTGTAAATCGTTTACTTCCGGCGACAATATGTGTGTGCTTCCTGTTTGAAATGGTCCAGATGAAATAGGAATCAAATTTAGGGAAGTAAGAAACGAAATGTCCATCAAACGTTCTTCAAAGCATGCCGCTAAAAAGAAGCTAGTAATATTATACGACGACAAATTGGGGTTGATACATATTTGCGGTAAACCTCGAGTGTGAGTAAAAAAAGTAATATGGCGTCTGTTCTGGTTGTTTTCAGCAACAACAATTTATCTTAAATCTCCACACGATGATAGGTTGTACTATGTATAATGATTATAGTTTAGATGTTAGTAGATAGTATATATGTTGTTGTCGAAGAACTTAATCATGCATGCTAACTATACAATTGCAATTGATTAGCCGACAAAGTCTCGCCGACAAATTAGAAGAATGCTATCTGAAATACATCGTCTCCTTATTGTCTGTTCTTCATTCCAAGATTATGCAGCATAGTCTGTCTCCGACTTAATGAGGGGGGTGATGTTCGCCCTCTGCATCCGAATAAGCTACCGTTTGAAGCATACCGACGCACGCAGTCTTATATAGCCATAAACGAAAATGGAAAAAAGCAATTATACGCCCACATAACCAAAAGACTATAATCATAAACATGTAAATTGGTTATGCTCACATATGCATCCAAAAGTATTGTTGAGAGTACATAATTAAAGATGTAAGGTTTAACAAATTTAAGCTGATGTGTAACAAAAGTAAGATCTTTTTCCATGTATGGGATTTACAATTCCGAAATTATATTTTACATTAAAACTGAAACTTCACCCTAACAATTCGGAAATCTATGTCACATAAAGGGGTTCGTATGCGTCAGGTTTACTATGGGATCCAATACATCGAAGCTTCGATATGCTTGGATGGTTGCATAAATGCGGAATTCGTTCGAGCATGAGTTATGTGCCTGTAGATTTTGCATAACCACGTCCCCGTACCAATTTTATTCTGAATTCTCCCAAAGTATAGAATAATCGCTTATCATACTATAAATTGAATGATATTATATTTAAAACTATAAATATCGCTTTTAAAGAGGAATTTATTTGATAGGAAAAATTATTATATGTATTTATAAGTATTCTATTCTTCGATTATAATTATTCTCAATTTTCTGTCGTACCTATATACTGTATTCATAAAAATATCATCCTGTCAGCTAAATCTTTTAATATTTAAATTGAACTTTTAATCCCTGAAAATAGATTCTAATTTAGAAAGCTCAGAACGTAAAGTTATTAATATTTATTCATTAATCTTGCCAGTTTCAATATACATAAAGTCATTTATATAGATCTCCTAATTTCGGATCATATAATGACGTATCGTATAAAAATATAAAAAATTATGATATTAACCATTAACGTTTTAGATGTATTTTTACATAGTTGGAACTTTCCATGTTGAAATGCGCTAGCAGATTTGGAAATTTCTACTCGGGTTTTATACAGCTGAAAAAGCTGTACCAGGCATTTTGATGTATCAATAAATGGTGCAAAATATGCAATGTACAATAGAACTTTTCGGTTCCTTTTTATTATATATGTGGAATATGCCATTTTCTGGTTTTGAGGTGAATGATATGTATGTACATAGCTATAGTACTCAAATGTAAGAGATATAAATATATTTGAAAGTTAAATATGCGAATCGAGTCGCTCCCCAGTTTGGCGTAACCAGGCGTGAAAAAAGTAAAAACTCAGTGTACGTTTACTCGAGTTTTCAAAACCTTGCCATGTCTGAAAATCGGTACGACATTTATAACAGAAAGTAAATTCTAAAAGCAATGTTGATATATTTATGGCCTTATACATATTTTTTACCATCATTTCGCACAATTGTTGAATATTGTATTTATACTCGACTTTCTATTTTTCCAAATATTCAGGTTGTTTAATTTCTCATATGTTTTTCCTGTGATACGAAGTTAATATTTTTCTATTCTATAATATGTCTTCGTGCATTCATGGCTGTTTGAACTTGAGTCTCGTGAAGAACGAGAGAAGATTATACATCGAAGAAGTCGACGTCAAGGGTGGGCGGCGCCGATGTCAAATTGACGAAGAGTCGCCTGACGGAGTCATTCCACGCTCCTGTGTACGTCGTGGCAGATTAATTTCCGTATTAATAGCTGACATCTTTACTTTCTTATAGATCTCTTTTTGCTTCGAGAGCGAGCGCTGGCGAGTGCCCTTGCGGTCGCGCTAATGGGCCGGCGACTCGGAAATTCTTTTATGTGGCTAAACGCCCACATAAAAAGCGCATTCATTCAACGATACATCACAAGCGTGATGACTCGCGAGCCATCGCAAAATACAAAACGAATTTATCCGGGCAGAGCACGAAAAATGTTCCGCGAAATTCCATCAGAAAAATGAGGTCGATAATTAAATAATTAGATCATTTATAACCGGAGATAACAAAAGACAAATAATATTTTTCAAATATTTTCGTTCATCTAATACTTGCGTACATGGAACTAAACTCGACAGCGTTTAACATATATAGGCGCCATTGTTCCAAGAAAATCTTAATGCGCGGGTCGTTGTAAACAGAGTTACAATGGAGTAACTGCATTAGCATAATCACGTCACAAAGTCGTCTACACTGTCGAGCTCAAACTTCCCCTTTGGATTTTACGGGTGGTTTCCTCTGCGTTGGATTTAGGGGAAGGAACCAATCCCTGTGTTTACAGGAGCGTGGATCAGCTTCCAAAATATTCATTGTTGAAATTGAATTACATATTTCATATCTATGTGTTGAGCTCATACGTCACTATTTCGTGTGATCTATAATGTATAGCAACGTCTGTAACCAAAATTATTTTAAAAAACTGTAAATCTTTATACATTAATCAGATTCATAAAATCATAATGAAAACTTTCTAACTTACCTTAATTTATTTGCACTTATGATAAAAAGTAACATATAAAAAGCAAGATAATGCCGAGGATAATGCTGACATAAGTCTACAAAACTTCCTTATCGCATTATATACTAACATTATAATTGATCCTATTACAACTTATCTCTTACCATTAACACATAGTTCTGTAATTTCCGGCTTTAAATGTCCGCAGAATTCTTTATCTAAATTTTAAGCGTTCCGACAAACAAGTCTTTGAAGTCCATAAAAATAAAACTATTTTCTTCGATGTATTGAACACATGTTTTCCCCTCTTCTAGTTTTTTTTATAAAGCTTGAGCGAGGATGATTTTACAAGTTTTAAATGAGACCGATTTCTACGAAGATGCTGTGAACAATTTTTACAGTATTTAACACATCAAAAAGTCACGCTGAACTTGTATATTTGAATATAATAAAAAATATATATACAAAGAATCACACCGCACAAAATTTTTGCACTGATTTCAGAGTGTTAGGTAATATAAGCCGGTTCCACCCTCAGTTTTTGAATCAGTTGAGAAAGAGAGAGGATCAATATGTATATAGATATACAACATTGAGACCGAAAGGTTTCCTTAACAATAGAAACGTTAAGCGAATCGTGGATTCGCAATGCTTGTCATTTGTGTGCAGCTCCCGGATGAAGCTCGTGTCTCCGTTTTGACACTGCGATCTAACCAGGGGAGTAGAGATACCCCAGGGGCTGTCCATCACTCGTCACACCAATTACTTATGATAATATTCAGCAGCGATTTTGATTCAGTGTAAATTCTACCGTCAAAGTCTGTACCCAATAATATTTCAAGAGTTAGTCTTAAAACGAAAATTATGTTGCAAAAAAATACCTCACGAATGAGAATGAGCCAACAAACTCCAATGGGACCATTTCCCCTATTATTTTTTAATTTAAGATTTATTTAATATTAATTGAGGGTAGATAGCACAAAAAAAGAAACGAAATTCCTGGAATGCGCTTTTTTTATAAATTCTTTTAAAATTGCGGAGATTTCAAAAAGGTTTAAGAGAAGAGGAACTCAAAATTGCAAATCCCTAGAAATGTTAACCCCTTCGGGTATAAAGGAAATTTAGAAGCAATATTTGCCATTGTTGCTTCAGATTTCTGAGGGTAATTTCTGAAAGGAGGGTCGAATATTGCCTTTGTCATACTGTTTTCATGTGTGCGTATATGAATACATGAAATGCATCTATTGTGTTAGAGCCATTTGACTTCCAAGTCACTGAAGCTGATCATTTTCAGAGAAGTAACAATACTGTACTTGTACTCGTATACTACTAAATACTTCCTTCGCACAGATGCATAGTAAGATAATAGTAATTTTAATTAATCGTAATAAAACGCATGCAATGAAATCTTTTCGTGCATCTAATATATGTATTACTAACTTCAGTAGTGTCATTGGAAAAGGTAAGAAGGTCATGTTTTTTTTTTTTGTAGAAATAGGCGAGAAGTAGATGACAATGAATTTAAACAAACCTAGACCAACAAAACGGAGATACTAAAAAATTTGGATAAAAGCAAAAAAAACCTTGATCCCCAATCCAATTCAGTCAGATTTAAATTAAGAATTCAAGAGAAATTCAAAGGAATTCAAAATAATTTAAAAGAATTCAAAAGATTTAAAAAATGTTTTAAAAAATAAGGAATACGAACCAATACGATTCCTAACAGGACGGTGGTTCCATCTATGGAAGAGAACTTATAGACATATGTAACTACAGGGACGAATTCGAATTTATCGGCATGGTGAAATTATAAAGGAAAAAGACCTTGTATAACTAAAAAGTAATTATTAATAAAAAACTGTTACAACTAGAAATTGGAGTACAATAAATATATTTTTAGAAACTTTCGCAATTCTCATAATCCTAGTTACTATATGGAAGGCTCAGTTTTTAATTTCATATTGGGCTTTCGCAGATGATGGTAATTCGGTAGTACTCTCATTAGGAAATCAAGTTGTCCAAATTGAGGCTGAAACAATTCAGTTTTCCTTTAAATTTGTTTACCTTATTTTTAAAGACATTGATTAAGCAAGTAATATTTACATAAGGTTTGTCATTCATCTCTCTGCGCTGACATTGACTTCCATAAATAATAGTATTCTCAGATAAAGTTTCAGGTTCTGAGACAGAACAAGCGGCTCCAACTATGCAACCATTAGTTAATTCAACTTCTCGACCAACAAATGCTGAAATACATTAATATTGTAAACTGCAGGACTGTAGAATTGCCAACATACTTGTATTAAAAAAAGTGCACCCTTAATTTTGTACCTTTCGTCTCAAGAATATTGTGGTCACCCACTTTATTTGCTTCGCAAGTACTGTCCACTTCAAAGACGTTATAGTTGCCTATAATTTGAACTGGAACTGTAGAAGATTTAGGAGAATCTACAGGTAATCTGCAATCGATAGATATTTTTCTGTACTTATTTTGAAAGAGTACAATAATAAATTACGAAGATTCAAAAACCACTGCAATCACCTATTGACAATAGTTGCCATCTCTTCGATTATATTTCCTTCACCAATAATAATAGGACCTGCTTCTGCTAAAATAATAGCCTTGGGATGTACAACAGTTTTTGGACCAATTGTAATATCTCCTTTTAGTATGCTTTCATCACATACTACTGCCCCAGTAGCAATTTTCAGTCTAAAACGTAAGTAATTAATTGTCAAAAGTGACAATTTTCTTTTCATTCTTATTAATAATTATTCTTTTAAGCACAAGAGTAATATGATGCAGATATTGCCAACTTTTTGATTTTCACCCATATGAATTTTTTTCTCATAAATATACATGATAAATGGTCTATAAAATATCAAAAAATGAGAATGCAAATTGGTTTAAACAAATTTTGCTCCTATTTTTTTATATTAAATTAGGATGAACATAACCTCTCGTATACAAAGAATAGATTTTCATTCAATTTAAACTCAATGCATTACTTTCAATGAAGGTATTATAGATTATTAAAGCTTTAAAAATTTGTGGAACATAAAATTACGGAGATTAACCTACGTATAATATAAGATTTCACTTACATTGACCGAGGACTAGAAGGTGCACCAGCAGACATGTTGAACGACATTATTATTCTGTCATCTGTCATAGCATTTTATGTTGGCAACAATGTTCTGAATTTTGCTCCATCAGGTGGCGCGCTCTACACAGTAGTACCAACAAAATTGATTTTATCAAAATTTTTGATTTTATATTTTGAATTTTATAATTTGAATTTGAATAAGAAGAGACGCGTCACCCAATTTTTTTAAATACATTGCAATTATATTAGACATAATTAAAAAAAAAATTTAATTAAAAAAAATTGAGAACTTATAAAAACTAAATTAAAAAAAAAGTTAAAACTGGACATAATTTATTCCACTTATTTTTAATATATTGCAAATAAATCCTACTTTTGCGCTAAATACTTAAATATTATACTCTATTATAAAAAGGAAGGACTAATAAAAATGTGTCATATACATACATATATTAATTTTAGTTCAATTTATTATATACGTCCTTTAAATCAAATTTGTATAGCAATTTAGCCTATGACGAACATTTTTTTAATTACTAGGTTGAATCGTTGAATTAATATTAATTAATCGTAATACCTACAGATTTCTTTCAACTAACAAAAAAAAATTAGCAGATAAGAAATAAACTCTTATCGCATCAAACACGAGTATATATGCACGTATATTTATTATTTCTTGAAATTCAAGATAGAAGACATAAAATACATTTCATTGGTCCTTCAAATTACAAAATCGTTTTTCGACAAATATGTTGTGTTTTAAAAGGAATAAGGCTAATGAAATTAATGTGTAAGAAAATGTATAAAAATTTAATCATACATGGGTACCATGAAAACACAGAATTTAAGACAACTGAAGAAATTACTTGTTTGATTACTTCTCTGTAAAACTAATTATGTAATACTCAAACTGTATTATTTCCCGAATGAAATACGTTTACTTTCCTCCTACAAGGCCATTACTTCATTCAAGCAAACGTGACAGTCGATGAACAAATGTGTATGAATACACCCAGATACATATTTTTAGTATATTTACGCTTATACATTGAATCCTTCTTAACACAAGGCTTATGAAATACTTACTTGTCAAGTCTCATTTGTTTCTGCAACGAATAGAATGAGCGTGTCGTCATGCCAAGACAGACCAAGACAGACAAAAGTAGAGTTAATTCTCTGACATTTACATTTGGTTGAAAATTCATTCAGTTACGGTAATTGTATAAAATTTCAAAATGATTTGTAGAAAAAAATAACTGTTTTCAGAATATTAAAGTGGTTTTTGTCTATTTCTTGAGCAATTTACGAAAAAAATGTTAAAATTTTGATGCAACAGGAAGAAAAGTTTGATATGCGACGTCATATGAACATCTACTCTTCTTAGAGGCGGGGCATGAGGACAGAGCTTACAGTAGTAATTAAAAGGTGTTATTTATGATTACTACACCACCATTTTAAATAAACGCCATCTCGTACTTTATAGCTCCAGCCTACCGCTATCATGTTAAATATCTTGGTAGATATTTACTGTCTGGTGCCAACAGAATATACAACAAGGTTACATAAGCCCAGAAAAGTTTCAGCTTCTAATCTCATAATTATTCACACATTCATGCACTAATTAGGAGTAAGTTATAAATAATAATCTATATTTTCAACGTATCATATAATAATTTTGATCCACGTTCTCGCGCAAAATTTTGTAATTACAATTTATGACGGGAAAATAAGTAAACTTGCTACGTCATGTTCTGACACCTGTTTATACAATATAAAAAGCTTAAAAAATTTTATCTTGAAACAATAATATGTTTTCCTCATTTTCGTGAGTTGGCGTATGTATTTTTATATCTTGTAAGAAAGCTAAGGTATACTACAGAAAAAAATTCTTCATCGAAAAATCAATTACATCGAATAAAAGATGATTTAACATTAAAATGCGCAGAAACGGAAAATTGGAGAAAGGAGAGTGTACAATAAGAAACGTGTCACCGCTTAATGTTCTTGAATGCATCGAGAAGAAGAAATACATAGAACCAGTATACTTTTGCAGCTTATTGTGTTTAGTCTGCGGTATACTCTCGTGCAAGGCATTACTGCCATGCACGTTGTAATGTGCATCACAGTAAATACATCAGGGTTCTAATCAGCTGAAAGGTCATTGCCCTTTCGTTTAATGTGTTCAACATATTCAGAGGAAATGTTATGAATTGCAAGAAATATATGTAATACAAGGATCAAGAAAATAAATAGTCTTTGATGAACCTTTAACAAACTGGAATATACTGATGGTCATCACAGTCACTATTGATTAATATTATAGAAAATTTAAATAAAAAGAGAAAAATCCGACAAAGTTTATCCTCTGAATTATCTAAACAAGCAAATAATTACATTATAAAATTAGAGACATACCCAGGATTTGCAGGAACTTCGAAATTGATACGAATACCACAGGATGTCTACTACTTTTTCAGTAAAGTCGTTGAATTAAGCAACGTCACAAAGAGAGCAACTCCATGACAGTGTTCATTTTTGCCATACTGTCGATGGATAGCTCTCTTCATCGCGCTCGCTTTTTAGACTTTTTTTGATGGAGAATTGGAGATGAATATAGAGAATATAATTTCTCAACATGCCTGGTTCTTGAAAATTGGACGTCTTCATAAGGTTTCCATTAAGTTTAATCATAGTTTTGACTTGAGCGTACTCATCTGTCGCCTGATAAACATTACTTATGAATTGTCACAAAACTGAAAAAAAATTCATACATACATTATTATTATTAAGTAAAATGTTAAGTTATGAAAAACGTATTTCATAAAGATAAAGCATCCTCACAGCAAAAGGATATCCGATCGGATAGAAATATTAATTGGGCCCAAGATACACTCAGAAAAAAGTTTGTTTGAATCAAACAAACGTATCATTGATATAGGGTCAATCAAAAAATATCTTTGAATTAAACAAAATTTGTTTGAATTAACAAAAATTTGTTTGATTCAAAGAAACTTTTTTTTAATATGATGAAATCAATTTTTTTAAGTTAAAGACAATTTATTTGAATCAAAAAAATTTTGTTTAATTCAAAGATATTTTTTTATTGACCCTATATCAATGATACGTTTGTTTGATTCAAACAAATTTTTTTCTGAGTGTAGAGTTCTATTTGGATAAAAAAAATAACTAGTGGCTAGGTAATTATTACGATGATCTATATTCAGACTGCTAGTTGGTCAGATTATAATGGTCCCAGTAGGGCAGCCATATTAATCCCCTAGTATTTATTATTTATTAATATATTATATGAACTGTAAATCTAAAATAACTTTGACATAGAATTCAGTAATTATTATGACATCAAATAATATATTTGACATGATTCTTTAAATTGATTTTATAAGAAGGCTTTTCTGAAGACTTTTATTTTCAAATATTAAACCACACAGTTGAACTTGAAACCTTTTTCTTATAAACAAAAAATTACAAGTTCAGGGTTTTAAGCAAATCTTTAGAAAAATTTCCTAGCCAGAAACTTTAATATAAAAATTACCCAACTATAGCATCCGACCAGCATCCCAGATTAGCGTTTGATTTAAAATGACTATTTTTGCACGGAGGGACAAAAAAATACATCCTAGTGCAATTTCTACCCGGGGAGGCACAATGAAAATTTGCATTGTTCAAAATGAGATGCAAAAAAATTCATTCCAAGGGCTTTTCTGATGCTGTGAGGGATATAACATAAAACATAACATAAACGCGTTAAAATGTATCGTAAATATCCCGCAATGCATGAAATTTGAAAATATCAACTGTAACTTCAATCAGCTGTTCTCTTTAAACTTATTTCTTGCTTTAGAGTGAGTTTTTGTGATAACTTTGACGGGAGTAATGCCACAAACGCATCCGTAATGTGTTTCCTGTGTGCACGAAACCAGTCCAAACTCACTGGCCTCACTTGTTATCGGGGTAGTGCGAGCCGTCTTTTCTGTTTAGCGCCCACCTGATTGCGCCGCAAATATAATCCCTCTTTTAAAACACATGTTAGCTCGTGTCCAGAATCGTTAACACTTCTACACCGGATCGACGATGCGTTTCCACAAAAATACTATGAAAATGATCACTCTATATATTCAAAAACGCGCATTCTTCCCCATATTTCTTTTTGTAATCTTAGTTTACTGTTACTTTTAAGCAAGTTGGGGTTAAGTAAGAATACGTGGGGTAAAGTGGAACACATGTGCTTTATAGAGAAGTTTATACCTAAAAGAAGATAAATAAAATTGTATTTTGTAATGTTAATTTCAGTACCATACTGCATAATATATGTGGCCTCCTAATTTACAAGCAAATAATAAACTACTGACTATATTGTAAGTTCTCATGTGCGGTCTGTTTTTTATTTGCTCAGATGATGATTTCAGCTATTAAGAGCAACTGCACAAACACCCGAAAATCAACCTGCTCGAAGCGAAATAGGTATATGCAGTGCAGTTCAATTTTTCAAGTTACTAACAGGAATTATAACACTTTTTAAAGAGTATTCAAAGTTGGAAAACATCCTTAGTATATGACATTCTTGAATGTAATTAATGAATAATGAGAAGAGAGAATTTTGTAGTCAGAAAAGAATAATCTATGCACATTAAACCCCAAAGATAAAGCATCAAATGTATTTACATCAATTAATGAACTACTGAACTTCAAATATGCCTTTTAAAATTTTAGCCGTGAGTAAGTCACAAAGAGTCATCACTTATGTCAGGGACGAATCTAGAAACAATTTTTGGGGGGGGGGCAAACGTAAAATTTACAATGTAAGTTAATTTATGTTAAAAATTTTTTAAGAAGTCTAATACTTCAGGGGGGGGGGGGGTCCGAACCCCCAGGACCCTCCTGGATTCGTCCCTGGTTAACTGTAGTTAACGCTAATCTTATCAAAAGACAATGAAAGGCAAATATGTATATATAAATAATAAATATATATTGATCCTGTAGTTCAACATTAAATTTTGGAAAAAGTCTATTCTTCTAGTTAAGAGCCACGTTGTGATTTTTATGTAACAAAATCTAAATAAAAATGGTAGATCTAATTTCAATGATAATATAATTATTTATAAATTAACGGATCAAGGTAACAATAAAAAGTAAGTTTTAAATATATACTTAAATATATTATTAGACTATGATCAGATTCATTAACTGAAATTATTAGCAACACCTTATCTTTCCCCTTATCAAGACAAGTGATTTTTTACTGACGCATTTTTTTCTGCTAACAAACCACAGTGAATTTTCTAGTATGCTATATTACTTTAGATGTTTTGTGAATTATTACTCTTTGGAAGGGGCAGCCATATTCCATTATCAACGAGGATATGATAACGAATTGATAGCAAAGTTATACGACAGGTAGACATCACCGAAAATCCGTGAGCAGTCGCTGTTTCCACACTGATAAGCTGATTAAATACAACGCAGTGGAAATAAATGATTATGAAATATTCTTCGTATGGAAGACTTTCCAAGAATTTGATTTGCGAGGGTGAGTCAGCGGACGTAAAAATATAACGACGTGTATTCACGTTTACTGATTTACCGTAATTGTTTAAGTAACTTCATTTACTGGGATGAGTAAATTGATGATGAGTTTCACGTCACCAATAAATCAAAATAGGTATATCTAGATTCTCTCTTTACAAAAGTTTTCTAAGTTTTCTCAGAATCTTATTACAACAGGCGATGTTATGGTTATTAATTTGCAGTCCAATTGAAGAGTAAGAGACAATGCTAGTTTGCTACCACGTTAAATATAACCGTTTCTATATAAATTTACACATGAAAAGATATTCTGGCAACAAATTCTTTTAAAACAGTGGTAATATGTCGACACACGGAACCTGCATCTAAACTCACATAATTATCAACGTCTTATCGGCTGCATTGCTAAGCTACATAATTTTCATTGGCAATCTTCACTTTCCACTAGACCCTTTCTTATCACGTGCAAAATTCACTTTTACCTTTGATCTTATACAATTATTATCTTATGGAGTAGAGAAATTTGCAATTTTCAATTCAAAATGAATTTAAGAAGAAGAGTATCAAACTAAAAAAGGAAAAAATCTCCCTCTTAGACAATTATAGATTGGATAGTCTTCACTTTTTATTTTTTTAATGAAAATTGTATGAATGATGAATGTAAAAGCAAAAATATAGTGAGTGGATTGTACAATTCGTAAACTCACCCTTTCTCAGAAGTGCAGGGACAGTCCAAAGTGAAATCCTACTTAGGCTTCTTCTTTCTTTCGGTCCTTATCACGAAGTGTCCTAAAGAAGTAAGTTCGATGAACGGAGGAAACAGATTGTGATGTGAAAACGAACAAACGTAGAGCGAAAGAACAAGTGACGTGGACGCCTCTCTGCGTTGGTTCATATACCTACCTGTGCGCTTCTTATCACACAACACACATACCAGAACAATGTCTATACAAGCAAGCACACATTCTGAACCCAGGTACCACATCAGGTGCGGGAGTATTTGTGAATATTCTATGATGAATGCTGGCCAACTTCCTGTACTCGTGTTCTAGCTACTCTCTCATGGAAACCATGGAATAGCCACCCCGCATTGATACTATACCTTCACAAATCACCAATTCACCACACTTATTTACATGCTTCAATCTTTCATTCAATGAGCTTTTAATTACAATTATTACTATTCTTGACTTGCAAAAGAAAATATTAAAAAGTTTTAGAAATGTACACAATTAAATGACGATGAAATTGTTTATAAAATGTTATAATCGTCACTATAGCGACGATTATATTTTATAAATTTCATTTCAAGTCATCATACGTAGAGCATTTGAGAAAGTTATTGGAAGTGAAGAAGAAGACTGATTCATTTATATGTACGAGCGAGCTATTTGATGATTGTCATCAGAATTGATATCTTTGGGCATCAAATTCAATCCTCCAGACGAGGCTTCCTGTTTCATACCTTGAGAAATTCTCTTTTCAAAACTAGGTTTACATCGAATTTATAAAAAAATGATTTTTTGCATTCTAATCTTCAGTTTGAAAGTATGTAATCAGTTGATTTCTTAACATTGAGCAATTTCATGTCATATTTTATTACATAATCAGTAAGTGTATTTGAATTTAGACTATGTACAATTGTACATCTATATATACCACTATATATACCACGTCTTTTTTTTACGATTGTTTAAGTTCTTTCTATTCTGATAATACGAAGATAACATTGTTTTTCTTAAAATAGGTTAGCTATGAAAATTCTACAAAACTACAAATGGGGACAGTAGTGATTTAATCATTTCTTTAAATTTATTTTTATATTGAGAATGTCAGACTTCAAATTTTAAACATTATATTTTGTTTCATGAAAATTGTGACGACTGAAATTAATTTTTTCAACTTTCTGTAATATTCATTAGATACGAAAACTTATTTCTTAACACCGGTTTTCTTGAATCTCGAGACTGTAGATGAATTTATAGCCATCAAAGAAGAACGTGATATTGTAGCGCAAACGTATGTCCAAAGCAAACATCTTCTACGATAATACACGCAGCGACAATGAAAGAAATTATAAGGCTAAAGTAACAAATGAAAAATTACTTAGAGAAATAATTTTGATATCATTTTTAAAAAGTATCCTCTTGAACATGATAATTAATATGGATATGAATATAATTTCATAACGCTTAAACGCCTGAAACAATCTTTTCCAAAGTAGTGGTTGATTGGCAGCCTCTGAAATGATTTTTTTAAATTTTATCATAATGTACATAATTTGATAACAGCAAATTAGAATTTACACTTTTATAAGCACAAGGCCAGAATCTTAAAATTTTGTACTAATAGCTGTTGCTAATCTTTAGCAAAAATTGTCACAAACTTTTTAAAAATATTATTACCAAATCTGGATTTAAAGAACAAACAAAAATTTACCGGAATGCGTCATGAAAGATTTTTCTGGTTTCATCCAGCATTTTTTTATATATTAGAAGATCTGCTGCCTTATCTCGTTGAACTGTAGTTAATCTAGTTTTCAAGGCAAGACACTCTTCTTCCAATAACTCAATCCTGCAGAATTAAAAATCTCATTCAACAATTGAATATGGATATTTTACGAGTATATAGATATATAAAATATCAGATATAAAAGGTGAATGCAGTTTTACTTGAATCGAACTTGTTCTGTTGTCAACGTATCATCATTTGATTGACATGTCTTAGAAAGTCGCGATCTATAACCACTATTAGCTCTTTCCAGTCCTAATTTTTGTATCTTTGTTTCTAATTTAGCTACCTTGTTACGTTCAAGGCGTAGAGATTGCTATGCAATTATTTAAAAAAATTTACATTATTAAAAAACTTTCAAATGCGATAGCAGCTTATTAATTAAGACTCTTACTGCAAATCGATCAGTATCAATTCTTTCTTTATCTAATCGGCTATTCAATACGGAAACCAGCTCCAGAAGTCTTTCTCTTTCAGCCTCAGCAGCCAAACCTAGAACGACGTATTCGTTTGGATCCCTTTTATCACTTCTTATTGGACTATCATGTTTGATATCATTGAAGTCTGAACTTCTCTGTTGTTTCTTTAAAGGCTCACCAGCTCTTTGAAATTTTAACCAATAGATTTAGAAAAGACGTAAAATAAAAAGATTATTAATAATTTCTTATTTTTATTTAACTAACTTCAAGACTTCAATCTCTTTTTCTCGCTCCTCAAGCTTTCGCCGAAGCTGATTATTCTGTACTTGCACACCTTCTAATTCGTTCTTCATGGCAGCTAAATCTCGTTCAACTTTTTCCTTTTGATTATGAATTTCTACCTCACGATCTTGAAGTCGGAATTCCATGGCTTTTAACTGCCCCTAAAAATGATACCATAAAAAAGATAAATTTTAATGACCTCGCTGTAATATATCCCAGGCAGAAGTATATAGATAACAGTGTAACTAGGGCACGAGGAAACACTGTTATTACAAATATATAGAAAAATGATACAAAATATTTAATGCTTGTTCCTAAAATAATAAAAGGTTTCAAATATTAATAATAGGAATTGTGGCTTACATTTAAAACTTCAATTAACTGATCATCATGACTCCGTTTTTCATTCAGCAACATTACATTTCGTTTCGCTGCACTCAGTTCATTTTCTAAAACCTTTATTCTCGCCTTGGCAGCTTCAAGTTTCCTTTTATTATTTTCCAAAGAGATTTCAGCTTGCCTTAGCTCTCTCGATACATTTTCAATCTGCAGTCTTCGTTCTTTTTCCAAATTTCGTAAATTTGCAGCCGCTTTCGAATCTAACGATACTAAAAGTCTCCATATAAGAAAAAATAAATTTTTGACAATATTTCTTATATTTTACCTGAAGAACTTTTATAAGGTGTATCACACTCGCTCAATTTTCCCTGCAATTCTAGTACTTTCTTTTGCAGAATTTGAATTTGTTCTGCACGACCTTTCCATCCACTTTGTTGATTACAAAGTCCGGTTGCAGTTACATTTTCACCAACTTCACTGCACAGTAGCTTTATTCTAGGTTTTGGATATTAGTTTTTCATAATTTAAATTAATGATGCATTGATAAGACAGTACCTTATGCGCTTTGTTGATTTCCTGTTTCAGAAATGAATTGGTGTTCTTCACCTCGAACATTTTTGAATTTGTCTGATGGAGTTTCTCATTAAGTATTTTAATCTGCTCATCTTTCTTCAAGAGTTGATCATTCAAATTACTATTCTCTTTAAATAAAAATTAAACTTAATATATTTTAACCTTCGCATTTTCCAAATTCGTAATTTGATCATCCTACTATTTATATTAGATTTCAAATACCATCTTGAGAAATGCAAATTAAATCTGTACTGTTCCGGAATTTTATTTTTTCATCTAACATCTTGCATGTAGATTTTAGAGCCTCTATTTCCATAGCTTGATCTTTACACATTTTACTCAAAAAAATTATTTTCGTAGTAGTCGTTTCATTTACGGCTTGAGACAAAGTTGAAGTTTCAGAAACAACAGTGTTTTCTAAAATTTGTAACTTTTCCTCTGCATCCTGCAGTGCCTTTCTCAAACAACCGTTTTCCGAAGTAATTTCCTACAGTTACAAAGTATTGCCAAGTATTTTGATTACTAATATGAATACTTTAAAGATATAAAAACATATTATAAATAATTAAAACGCACTTGAATTATATTTCGAAGATGAAGATTGAGCGTTTCCGGGAAAACGATATCACTCGGAAAAATTTCCTATATATATACATATATATTTATATTTATATATGTGAGAGTGAAATAAAATGAAAGAAACTATAAAATAATTGTGAAATTGAAAAAAAAAGAAAAAAATTAATGTAAATATTTAGAAATTGTGTATACTTCAACAAAATCTTCAAATTTTACGTCATCTTCAAAGTCAAAAGACTTCCTCCGACTTGAATAAACATTTTCGTTTTTTACAACGGACATTTTTCATATACTTATATAAAGCTTATTTTATTATTTAAACCCGATTTAAGAAATCACAGTAAGCTTTTATCAAATTTAAGTATTTTACAACTCACAAAACTTTTCCAGAACCCAACACAATTTATGACTTTTATACACGTCAAAGCTGACACACAGTTTGAAGTCAGTTGGTTCACTTCAGTTTACTTAAAAAAACACTGTTTACACAGTCGAATTTTAAAAAGGTATCAACATTATTTTAATGATATCTTTTATCAACGTATCTTTTAAAGATAAGATTATAATTAGATTATTTATTCAAAGATTTCGTATAATTTTATTATTTAATTTTTATTTAATTTTTACAATAATATTTGAGAAAATATATTTGAAGGAATGGAAGTTTGATAAAATATATTTTTTATAAGTGAATCAATAATATTTGGATGTAATCAATTGTTAAAACTTGCAATATTTTTGGAAGATTTACTCGGAAGACCTGGGTTCCATAACTCTTTGCACCATTCCTGTACATATCAGACACTAGGTCAATTTAGAATCTGTTTAAATACAACAAGAAATTTACTCAACTGATTATAAGATTAAATTTGTCACATTAAGTATTTCGAAACATGAAATGGGATCTTTAGGACGGTTTTCTAGTTCCTTTCACGTATAAAAAACGGTCTTGGGTTTTCTGTGCATTACAGAATCCGTGTACCAACAGCCCCTGTGGCCTAATGGATAAGGCATCGGTCTCCTAAACCGGGGATTGTGGGTTCGAGTCCCACCAGGGGTAAAAGAGTTAAATTTTTTTTATCGAAATTAACAATTACTTTCTTTATACTTTTACTAAAATAACTAAAAGGATTAAATATAAACTATCAACATTTTATTAACCAAAATAATACTGTTTAAAGGATAATATTGTAGAGAAAAACAAAATCGTAATGTGTCACGTAGTTCCATTTATTAGAAATTATTTTCTATCTTTAAATCTACCTTTTTTTTACATTAAAGGTTATAAATGAATATTTTAAACTTTACGAAAAATAGTTATACTAAGAAATATAGTATAATGAAAAACTGTACAATAAGTAATAAGTATTAAACTGAATACAAATTTCTGAGTCTAACAATAAATTCATCGCAGAGAATTGTCTGGGAATAAAACATCTAATAAACACTGTGTACCCCATTGTAAAAATTATATAGATACAATTGCACAAAAATGGTTCTTTTGTGATCAATAGTTAAGAAAAACTCATCTAATCTTCCTGGGATTGTTGATTCTTCTTCAGATTTCGTCGAAAGCTGCGCTTCTGATTTTCTTTCTTGCTGCCAGCCAGTTTTCCTGCTTTGCGAATAGCATGCAACTTTTTATTCTTTGCAACTAATTCTTGCTTGTTTTTTATATTCTTTGAGCCAGTTTGGGTATATTCGACATTGATTTTAAAGCCCTGAAGAGATGACTGGTGCAGTGAGAGTGCTTTCTGTAAAAGAGAATAGAAATATTTCAAAAAAGTAATTTACGAATATTAATGAAGAATAAAGAAAAGGGCCTTTGTTATTACCTCAAAATCTACATTGTTCGAAACTTCAACATAACCAAAACCACGTGGCTTTTTTGTTCCTTTATCAGTTGGAATTCTGACACTAACAACTTCACTAACTTTCTGTAAAAAGTGCCTTTTTACGTCCTCAACACTCGCTCTGCAAGAATAAATAATAGTTAAATGTTTTTTCTAAAAATGACTGCATTTTTATGAATTGTTGACATTATAAACGTCATTCAGTCTTAAATAATAGTATTAAAAAATTTGTCTTCTGCATAATGGTGTAAAAGTCAATATATAATTTAAAATAAAATTACTTGAATGGGAGGTTTCCTACAAAGAGAACATATCTCTGTTTTTTGTCTCCATTTTCTTGATTCGATATCTTTGGAGTAGATGCCTTTTTGTTTCCCTCGTGTTCTTTTTTCACATTTATAGGAGGAGTCTTTTTCAATGATTTAGGAGCCTCTTCGTCATCATCGTCATCAGATTCTTCACCTTCTTCTTCATCTTCATTGTCATCAGACTCTTCACCTTCCTCGTCATCATCTTCCTGATCTTCATCTTCCTCTTCATTGGATTCATCTGCTTCCATTTTAATAGGTGCTTCTTCCAAAGACTCATCTTCACTATCACCATCCTCTTCTTCACTATCATCATCCTCTTCTTCACTTTTAACTGGTACTTTTATTTTCTGTCCAGATTTCTGCAAATTTTTCTGTGGCGTTTGTTTTTTCAAATTAGATTTCGTGTTGTTCAATTCTAATTTAATCTTTTTGTTTCCAAATTCTTCTTGCTTAATTGCTTTTGTAACCGGTTCCTTTTTTATAAGTTTCTGATCTGACGAATTATCGATTTCATCATTTTGCGTTTGCTGTGATATTTGTTTCTCTTTTTTCAACTTTTTTTTCTGTGATTTTGTAAGCGCACCTACTTCAGATTCAATTTTCGGAGGAGGAGGAACAAAAGTTCCTTCTACAATGTGTAGCTTTTTCTTCAAGATGCGTAACTTCCTCTTAGCAGTCTTCGTTAAATTTTCTCGAGTTTGAATTTCCTCAATTTTTTTCCTCATATCTTCTGCACTCATTGTAATTTTCAAGTTATTCTGACCCTGCTCTTGTCTAAACTTCTTCCTTTTTTCCTTTTTAATTTGCCTTGCCTTTAATTTCTTCTCTATTGCCACACTTGGATTGAAAACTTTATTTTTTACTTGTTTGACGTCCTTTTTATCTGAGTCTGCTTCGGTTACTTGGAACCCGGACTTGATATTGTTAGCTTTTTTCTTCTTTAAATTTTTCGACTCACCAGGAGCATTTCCATTATTAACATGAGAAGTTTTTGCTAACCGGGATTCTTTTGGTTTGTTATTTGTTTGCATAGAATTATGATTTCCTTTAGCCTTTTTGATATTTTTTTTGGTTTCCTGGCCAAGAGAATTTTCATTTCCGGATTCGCCAGCTACATTCAGTTCGCTAATACTTCGTTTCTTCACCTTATTCGCCATTTCTGAAAAATGTGCAGTTGAATTTGTGATTAATTAAACTCGAACAAATCAAACTAAATAAGCTAACAGAACGATAGGATAAAATCATGTCTTGATTATATTATCAAACGAGTATAAAACATTCTGTGAAATACACAAAACTCCAGAAAACTTTTAAATATAAAACGTGAAATATCTAACCTTAAAAGTATGACTATATACGACGATACGACTTTGGAATACTTTCTATAAAATAAAAACCGAAGATGATTTTATTAGTAAAACAATTATGAAAGGTTTCCAAAAATTCTCTCTGTTAAATACAGTAGTTAAATAAACATTTAATATCAATTATAATTTCAGATAAAATAAAAACCGGGAAGCCAATTCACCATTGTCACTTTCATAAAATAGTTTATTGAAAGATCTGCAATAAAATTGTATGAAGTTGCTAAGGTAAAAGTTAATTTATATTGTTAGAAATACGTAAATTTTATATGAAAGAACTAAATAAGCATATAATTTCTGTACGTACCAGAGAAATCTTTTTAGAAGTCCACGTGTATTTATCTGGTACCCAAATGCTTGCTTGATTTTTCAGCCTTTTGAGGTTAGTTTGCTTCTATATAGTTAGCTTCTATAAAAATGCTTGAAATTATAAGGTCATGTGGTAATTACCATATGAGCAAATTCTGATTTATCCGTTTTTTTAATAGTTTTTACTTTAAATAAAAAGTTATAGTGAAAAGACGTCTGTGTTAATGTTCTTCATAGATATGCACTATTTTTTTTTTGGAAAAGTAAAAATTGTGGAAAAAAATCCGCGGGCAATGTAAATTTGCTCACATGGTAATTACCATAAGATCAAATTTAGTTTCCCCAACTTTACGCTGACAATAATAAATAGTTTTTCCTAAAATTAGGTCATTTATCATCGTTTCGTAAAGACGGAGGTAAATGGCCTAGTTTTAGCAAAAAAAAACACTTATTGTTCCAATTAATTGAACCATGCTCATATGGTAATTATCACATGCCCTTATCTTTATCAACAGATTCTCTGTCGGTAATTTACCATAAAAACTTGAAAATTACTGTTTGTAGTATCATTTCTACATTTACATATTGATATAAAATTGAAAATTTGTAAAATTAAAAAAAAGTGTACTAAGGTACGTTTGTCTGGCCCTAAATTTTTATTAAAACAAAAAAAATTTGCAAAATATTTTTTTTTTTTATAAATGTGAATATTTAAGACCGCAGATAAACATACCTGTGTATTTACTTTAAGGGTGTTGGAGCCAAGTTTTAATCTAAAAATTCGATTTCTTCATTTTACTCAACAAATATTAAATTTGCAATTTTTTCCTTCTGTAGAACAAATCATCTTTTAACTATAATTATGCCTACAGAGCGAAAAAATATCTAATTCAAATATTTTTTAAGTAAAATGAAAATATCCAATTTGAAACTTAGATTTTGAATTCTTCGTTTTATGCAAAAAGTATAGAAACTAAATATTTTTTCACTCTGTATGCAGTCTTATATTTGAAAAAAGATTAGCGCTACAGAGCGAAAAAATATTTATCTATAATTTTCGTTGAGTAAAATGGAGAATGGAATTTTGAGCTTAACACTTGGGTGCAACGCCCTTAATTTTAGAAATTTTTAACATTTTTTTTATTATTACATTCTTATATTTTTATATTGTTTTCAATTTCATTATTTCTTAATATTACTGTAATAAAAAGTTCTGATTGAAGCAAAATACATAACTTCATAATTGAGATTCGGAAAAATAACTTAGACATCTCACACGTTGATTTAAAATTCTGTTAGAAGGAAATTAATTTCTATTTATGATAAATATGGACACCTGCCCATAGTTCAATGTAATCCACTTATTTATCTATCAAGCAATTTTGTCGAGGTTTGAATTAAAACTGAAAGTCAACATTTGTTCGCATTACTTCGGAATTCTTTATTGACGTGCCCTTATGTCGCTATGTACATGCAAGAGCGATTAACATTCTCATTACAATATTTTTAATCCAGTTTACAGAATGCTTTTGCGGTGTCAATCTTATATGCCAAACACGTGCTGTTCAAATTTGTATAATTATTATCTGCCTATATGAATGTTTCGTTGAAGAGAAACGATTTCACGATTTTAGCAGCGCAAGTTCAAAGCTAAATATTTTCTAAAGGAAAGAAAGTATGTAATGGATTAACTAACAGTACCGTTCTTCTGCTTTGCATACAGTGCATGAGAATTTTTAATAAAATGTCAATAGAAAAAAATAACATTGAAATTTCTTATTCGTAACCGTAAAGGTTTTCTCGTGTCAAACGCAAGAAAGTTCTGCGAACACACAATTTATTCAAATATCTTACAAAACTCTATCGTGTAACTTTAAACCTATAAAAGTGAAAGTTATAATGATCTTCTAGAACGTTGTCACTTACAATAATTTAATTTTTCACAATAACAAATACTTGCTAAATACACTCAACGTTAAAAACTTTAATACATTTCACTGAACACTTTTACTTTAAATAATTCAATACCAATTGAAATAACTGTTATGATATTATTAACAGTAAATTTCAAAATGAAGTGGATAGCGTTGAAGGAAGACAGATTCCATAATTATTAAAGTAATATATATGATATTTTTTTAAAAATAAAATACGAAAACTGTCTATATTACTTTTCAATCTAGAACTTATTATCTGTAAAAATTGCAAATATTATCGAATTATTCAATTAGCGCTAATGTCACATTTATTTAAATAAGATTGATGAGAATTTGATTTGCCTTGTAGGTGAACAATGCAATGCAATTTTTTTTTACCGTTGAGGGTACACTTTATTTCTAATATTACAAAGGTTACAAAAGCGTTTCGAACGAAGTAGAACACACTGAATATGTCCGGATAGTCTAGCTAACAATAAAGTACGTACGAATTAATTAATCCATTAATGAATTAACGTGTGGGGCAGATATTTCAGAACGGCTGTAACTTTAGATCGTGCAATCACCGTATCTTTCAATAATATCACAATATTCCACGACCCCCATTAGCATTCAGACCCCTTGAAACCGACCATTTCAATACTCAACTAGATATTTTTTTTTTAATTCATTTTACGTCATTTTTTCAAATATAAGGCTCCCACGGCAGTCTCACGAAGTTCAGTTCTTTGTGACGAAAGGACGCGGTCAAGTGTCCTACAGTTAACGTCATATTTAAATGAATTTGAAAAATCCGAGTTTCTCCAGGAGAAGACCGCATCCTAAATTTCTAAGCATTAAAAGCTGAATATTTAGCGTACGTCGACGAAATAAATTCTTTTACGCGACATCGAATAAAGGTGATCAAATTACGAATCAGATATGATTTAAAAGTGCGTAAAAATGTTTAGAATGAGATGATCGATAGTGAGAAAGGGTCAATAACTCTATTAATGATAAATTTTTTGTTGAGTGAAATGAAGCTGATGGAAGATCAATGATTCCTCGAAGAAAAATGGCAGAAATGTTTTTTTTAATAAATTGAGCTTAGGTAGAATTAAGAGATATTTTTACAAAGAAGCTCTTAGCATTCTTAAATTTTCCCGATTTCTAGTATTTCAGTTAGAAATTTCGCAGTTGACGAAATCTCTGACATCTTTTCATGAGGATTCTTTTTCATTGCTGTCATACGTCAGTGGGGCTTAAAGAGGGATAATATGTCGACTATGATAGATCAACATCGTCTTAAAGTTCATTAACATTCATGCTTGTAAAAATATTAAAAAGGTCTAGTAACAGAGACTAAAAGAAAGTTGATTTCGAATTTTTAACGTTATTTTAGTGGTTTTACAAAGTCTAGCTGCCTCCCTAATGTAATATCTAAATGATAGATAAAGATCACAACTTGACTACAGTAATCGTACATTTTAATATCAAGAGAAATCATCTTTAGATCGATATAAACAACATTAACTCTAATATTATATCAGTCCAAAATTCAGCTAGAAAACCAGTAGTAAAAAAGTATACATGTTTTTTTACCGCCTGATCACACTCGATGCTTTTACTACTTTTTACCACTTTTTTAGTTAAACCGTTAAACTGAAAAATTATGATTATTTATCATACCATTTAAAAGGATTATACATAATTACTATAAAAATAAATAAGGATTACAATGAAATTATTAATAGAAAAAATAGACAATCACTATATAGTTAACAGTCTCTTCATTTACTTTTCACGAAATTTTACTTTCATCCCATTTGCTTCTATGAAAGCTCTTTGTATATACTGATCCTGTTTACTGTATGTCTGTATTGAATTTGCAAATTTGTTCGTTAATTAAATAAGCAACAGAGAATTTCTAAGCAGAAAAAGCAGTGAATGTGATCACGCAGACATTAGTTTATTATCGATTTCTGGGGACAATGAAAACCAGACTTCTCGGGGGTCGCAGAATGTAAGAAAGCAGCGGAGTCAGGCAGAGCAGTGCGTGGACAAAAGTCGCAAGTCAGTCCAAATAACGCGTACATATTTGATTTTGTCGCAAAGTCGAAAAATAGAAATCCAAATTTAAATTTTGGTGTATAAAAGTTGTTGCCTCTGCGCTTTAATCTCTACCTCCGCCCTGTCCCTACTGTCTGTCTGTCTGTCTACATCAAAAGCTTCTGCGAACTTGTATCTTTGCCTTACACGTAGTCGGCACTCTTTTGTAAAATATATTAATTACTTCGGATTATATTGTTCAGAGATTTTTTAATAATATTATAATGTGCTTTCATCCAAAATTACAGCGTAGATAGTTAGCGATGTTTTTTACTATTTCTTCAAACAATGTTTTCTCTCATTCATTCTTCACATTCGATTGAGCCTCGCAAGCCACTTTTTACATGTACACACATACGTAAACACGCCACACACTCGTCCAGGGAAATCCCCTAAGGATAACTATATTAATTTAATCCTTATATTTATATGCTCGAAATGATGAATTAAATAATAGTCGCTATTTACCTCCTGTTGCGCAATGAAGGGGGTAAGTCTAGGGTTTCTCGCCCGGCCGATTCGATGGTCCCATCAGCTAATGTCACCCACAAACTCACTCGTTTAACTTTATACTGTTATTTTGCTTATATTAAGTTATTATTTTATTTTACTAATATGCAAGTGCAAGAGGATTCTCTCATTTTCTCCAGATTGAACCTCCTACACTTTTGCACGCCTCCTGCGTTTGCTTGGCTCTGATCATTTTTATGATCCACTGACAGATCAACTGCCAGAATGCCTATTTGAGAGCAACGCGAATTTGCACAGTAAAACAAGAGGCTTACATTATAAAATACCTAAGAATCATATGACATGAATTCAAGGTCTGATAGATCTTAGCGTTTTGTTTTGCTGTGTGGATGTCTCTAGGGAGCCATTTGCGTGAAGCGCGCGCAATAAATACATTTAAAATAATCTTGCTCACGTTCTCCCTTCTCCCTTTCTTAAATATCCTACAACCACAACAGGTACTGTACTATGTAATTTTATGTGTACGTGTATATATGTGTATGTTTACCTGTGCATATGAGCTTTATAAGCACAAGTGTGTGTCGCGTGAGTCTCTCGGCAACCGCTAAGATTCACATCACAGTTGCACAGCGCAAAAGAGAACACAATGTTGGTATTTTTTGTTTTGCACCTTTTCAGGTTCGGATTCATAATCGTAAACGAGTTACTTATAAATCACAAAGTAAAGACTTGTTTAAAGTCTTCTTATTACTGGTTTAAATAAAGAGTGAGGTTTATAAAAAGAAGAAAATTTAATTTATATAGATTTTCTATTGGAACGACTCTTTCAAAATCTAAACAATTAGTCTAACGTAACAAGTCATAGAAATAGAATCGTGTAAAACATTAATTGCAATCGTATGAATTTGAAAATACATGGAATAGTTGCCATTCAGATGACCTCTCTTAAAAAATTAATTAAAATTCAACAGTTAAACTAAAAGAAATCTAATACATTATTATGATATATTAAGACTATAGAGACTTTATCAAATATTTACAAACAATTTTATTCTTAGTTAAACCAAACAATCAATTTTACCATTACGGAGTTCTTGACTATATACATAACGAACACTACGTGTTTTTACGTGTATGAAAACGAACCTCCATCTAATATATATCTACTGGTTACCTCACGAGACTTTAATCTGATTTTCTATAGGATTCTCGCATTTCAACTCTTTTTTACTTTTCTATCTCGTAACAATGGAATCGCTGCATGATATTGTACAAAAATGAAATACAAATATATATTTTAATGCAACAATAATTGTTTATTTAATAAAATTTAGAGGCAAACATTTTTGAGTTCTAATTTATGCATAATTATTTATGTATAATTTATTTCAGATGACAAGATTTATTTTGCACATACATCTCCGAAGTCTTAAATTTTTCTTTAAAAGATAAACAATTATTTGCTTAGAGATGGAAATGTAAATCTTAAATTATTGAAATAAAAGTAAACAAGAGTATTTAGAGTCCATATAACTTGTGAGACAGACAAGAAAAAAATTAAATTCACATTAATTTAAAATATGTTATTAAACATAACAAAACACAATTTATTTATAGATAATGTTTCATGCAATGATTCCGAATTCGTCTTTCACATAATTCGCTAAATTTTCGATTGAGCCTCGAGATAAGGTTTTTGACTTAAATTTAGTCGAACGCATCGTTCGTTGGTCCGATTGCATCAAGGTTTTTCAGAGTCCTTCTTCTATCATTCATTTACATTCAACCAGAAGTTAATCCTAGGGACCATCGCGAAGGCCGCAACAATATCAATAACGCTTTACGAATATGTACCGTAATCTTAAAGACTTCAAACTCACGCGCGTGTCCGTTTCTTAGCGAAGAAAACGTACAAGCTCGTGGGTGTATAAAGATCATGCACAGGAGACGACCATCTTCGATAACTACGTGATCAATGAATCGAATGAAAATTTCGAAAAAATGCGAAGGTGAAAGTTTTTTTATTAAGAAAAAACAGACATGTATAAAAAGACGAGGAGATTATTTTACGTAGTCTTCGTGAACGGTCACCTCCAGCGTTTATAACTTTATATTATCCGTCAACTTTCGTTTATTATATATATTATAAAATTTAACTGCAAATTGCAATAATAACTCCTAGTTGCAACGTGTGTGTTATCATACATTCCATATATTCTGCTTCGCGCGCGTACGAGCGACCGCAAGAGTCGTGTGTACTCTCTACAGGTAAATGAACTCTATTTAATTTTTTCTGTTAACGTATCAGTTCGCAGCACTTCTGTACCTACATATCGTTAATCCCTAGCTAATTTTATTTTTTTGTACGTACGTGCAAACATTACTTCCACTATTAATTTCTGACCGTTTTTTTTTTTTCCACTTTTCGTTAGAATGAGGATATTTACGTATGTAGTTTTATTGAGAACTGGTGGATATAGTTGAGTGCGACTCGTTTTCTGGCTAGACCGATAAACTCGGTTGGGCACTGAGTTTTGTCTACTTGATCACTGTTCCTCGTGTTGGTATTAAAAGAAAAGAACCGTTAGTCGAAATCATGTAGAAAAATTCAATAAAAACTGGGAAGAAACTAACAGATGTTTTTAAATATCACAGCGGTGTAACAGAGGTCTGAGAAAGATTAAAATAGTTTCTATACAAAATTGCTCTTGTTGTCCGTAACACTTTGCAAACTTCAGAGTTTATTTACCTTGAATACTTGATATTGATTTCTAAAACAACAGTACTTTCGAGTATAATAAAATAAGACGTATGTTCATAAACAAATGCACTAATCAGCGGGTGCCAAAATAAGATGCCAGTTGACGTTTCTCGCGAGTATTACGCTTTATTATAAATCTCATAATCTTACACAGTAATAACAAGAACAATAAAAATCGCACAAAATTAAAATAGAAAGATATTGCTGCGTTGTTCGGTAAAATGTTCGTAGTCGTAATCAAGTCAAAATTGATCGGATAAATTTTCGATAAAAACAAGCTCAAACCTCGGTGTATTGCGCAGAAAACGAATCGAGGCGTTTTCACAAATAGGGTTCACAGGAAGTAATATTTACGTATTAAAAAGCGCGTAGGGAGTGCGTTAACCAAACAATTAATCAATTTTTAATTAAGACTAACTACGTGTACGCGTCCGGTTTTGGCCAGCGCGATTCTGGGACAAAATACATTTTACGCTTTTACCGTCTGACCTTTTTCAAAGGTTTCAGAAACCTGATTACACCGTTATAATCAGTCAGGAAGATAACGTAATAACACGTAAGCTCTAAGTAATTCCGCTGATAGCGAGCATTAAAACTAAAGTACAATCACTAATTTACACTCGCAATCAATGAAGTTTCTCAAACAATGTAACTCTGATCTTAAGTAACTATCTTCCTTCCTGTTGTTCGCTGTAGCATTCGTACATTTTTGTATTTATACCTCTACTGGTTAGTATGCACGATAAATCGGATCGACATCGGAATAATCAGGTTTCTTTATATCAGGCTTATTAATTTCATCGTTCTGAATCCGACCTAGCGTGATTTAAAAACGTATTAGTCAATAATATAATCTTTATGTATGTATCATAACAACCGATAGCTCATCTATATATATCTTATATTTATATTATAATTCTATATGTATACATACATATATATAGATATATATTTAGATATTAGCATATATATATAGATACATATGTGTACATATATATCTTTCATATATACTTTATGTTGTTTTATGTATACTTTATATAACAATATTATGTTTATTTAAGGCCCAATACGTTCATTACGAAGAAAATAATCTGAAACAATAGAATAAGGAATTAATTATACTTTCAGTTTCTATTTAGAGAAAAATACTTGAAAGGGATGGGCGATTTCGATTGGATTAGTCAAGAAATTGATGGTAGGTATTCAATCGGACTAAAATTAATGTTAATATAGTTTTTTTGAATTCCAAAATGGCGTAATAAAATCATTGAATCTCATTGGCTTATATTTACGCTCACTAACGACAATTCTTCAAAAGCCCACCACAACGCAATAAAATTCAATTGTTTTGATTCAATTGCTCTAAGTTTACTCTAAACTCAATAGAGTTTCGAGTAAGGAAAACTTTTTGTCGGATATGTTTTTTCAGAAGAGTAGCCGATTATCTGAAACAATCGATGCTGAAAATTTCAATATTGATTTTCCCTAAACGATTTTATTTTTTAAATAATCGTCCATCCCTAACAGTTAATCGAAAACGTTTCTGTGTCAATTAAAGTAAAATTTCACGTACATAATTCACTAAAATAAGCACAATTTACTGAAAGTTTTTGTTTTAATGTGTAAACATCTTTATCCGCGATAAGGAGAGTTAAATTTGTACTGATATTTTATACAGTAGTTATATATATATTATCCAATACACACCTTGACAGAGCAAGGCCCCGGGTCACTCGCGTTCAGCGTCTTCAGCTAGCGTCGGGTTGCCCTGCGCTGTATCATTTGTTCAGCTGTCCGCACTGAACAGCTCTTTGTGAAGGGGCGGAAATTCGATTCCAGAATTGACCCGTTTCAATCTCATTAAGGCTTCCATATGCATCTCCGAAATGTCTTTTAGTTCGGGTATTTTCGCGAGCATCGCATCACACACTGTGACATCACCCTTTATTGGCAACACATGATTTCTGTCCAATTCAATCCTTAACGCTCGTACCACTGCATCAAAGAGCTTCTGAATGTCCGCTGTGGCTTTTAATCCTGGCCGATCTAAAAGAAATTAGCGGCGTGTTAGACATAATAGTAATAACACTTGTGGGGATTCTTTAAGGGGGGAGTCTCAAGTAAATTGCTATAAATAAAGTGATTATCGAGAAGTAAACTACGCTCTAATGCATTCTAAAACTTATGGATTTACATTCTTAACATGTCAGAGCATTAATTTATGCAAAAAATCGATTTTTTGAAAATTTTATTTGAGACCCCCCCTTCCTGAATACTAGAAAAAAATACAAACCGGGATTAACTAAGACAACAGTACTGTAGAGCGCAAATTCTAAGTCTGTTAGTTTTAGTTCAGCCACACTTCTGGCCATTTCGAAGATCTTAGAAACTAACTTCATTTCGTGCGGATCACTCGTATAAAACACATCTTCAGAGAGTATGGTTTCACCATAAAAAACGGTGTTTTGTTGCAGGTCAAGGTATTTGCTCATACGCAACACAGCCAACTCGAATGCACCTATAAAGTTTAGAATATGATAAATATTGCTGTCGAAAAGTTTGGGATGAATATTTAAGACATATATTACAAGTTACTTACTGGCCTTGAGAAGAACAATCTGATCATCCTGTCCGAACTTCATAAAACCTGGGACCATCTTTGCAAACTCGATAATGTGCTGGATAACTTGAGTTAATTTGTGAGAGGTGTCAATCCAGAGTTGCCCATGTGACATACTTTTATAGTACATCATCTTGTCGATTTCAGGAGATCTGCGGAAAGCTTCCTGAATTAGTTCCGGACTGTGGAACAAAGTCCTTGTATGCGCATCCGATATCGATTTCATGAGTAGTTCGTGCATTTTTGCTGGATCTGAGAAAATCGAAAAGAAGTTTTAAACTTTGGCATTATAAAATTATTAAAGCACATATAAACGAGTAGAAAAAAAATGCGCTTAGATAGGAAATGAAACTAAGATGCCTCTTGCAGAAGTGATTTTTACAACTTTACATGCAAGCCAATCCCAGATAACAATTTATTAGGTCCCTCACAGTTGTAGTGTTTATGATTTTTTTCAAAACAACACACAATTTTTATTTAGGATGATATCGATCACTGACGTGCTGAAGCCCTACATTTGGTGAAATTTGAGAATGTGAAAAGTGATTGAATCGCGCATCATGCCTTTTACATGAAATTTGATAGTTTTGTCAATGAAAGTAGGTCAAGTTCAACAATCAAGGAAAGAGAGTTTGAGGTTCCGCATCCGCATAGACACGATGCCAGTAGAAAATGCCTAACTACGACAGCCATGCGCATGCAAAGGGACAACAAACATAGTCGCACATCTCGCATGGGACATACTAGGGACTTCGTCGTCCTCTGGAGGATTGTTGACCCTTTGTTGTTGACTGCTTAGAAAGGTCGTCGAGTCAACCATCGAGGTGTAGGAACCATGACCGAGGCTGGCCATCTCGACCGTGGTTTCTTGTTTGACAGCTACGATTCCTCCACCGCTTAAAGAACCACCACCTGCGCCACTAACGCTACCTCCACCCCCTCCACCGTTACCCCCTCCGCTACCACCGCCGCCACCGCTACCACCACTTCCTGCGCCACTTCCGGTCGTCGACGCAGACAGCGATTTTCCTATTTTTTTTATTGAAAAACACAATAAAAATATCCCACCTATACTGCGAAGAGGGATTTTAAATTGTACGACTGAGAACTTGCATGAATATTTTACAACTTTACTTAAAAAGACAAAATCTCAAAACAACGAAAACTATAAAATTTCAAATTCCTAATAAATCCCACAAATAAAATTAGTTTCAGGCGAGGGGTTGAAAACTCGTGAAGTCAGGTGTACATTTGTAAAGAAATCAGTGTTTGACAGTAACGCATTACTTGTTACTTTCTACTTTTAAAGTAAAGTAGTCATGAAATATCTGAAGACAGACTCTAAGTTAGCGAAGATAGCGTAGCATTCTTTCTTACAGACTTATGTACTATCTGGTGTCTAAAAATGACAAGTTAAAAAATTAGATTGGTTTAATTATCAATTTGCATAGGAATCATGCTAACGTTAAAAATGGTCGGTTTTTTTAGCCATTAAGTAATTTTAATAGAAAATCAAAGTTGGCGACTAAACTAAGAACTCGGAAATTTATTGAGACCACAAAAAAAACGGAAATTAACAGTAAAAGCTAATTGTAACATCGTTTAATTAAAAAAGGCTTGAATTTAACAGTTTTGATTTTTAAAGATTAAATTAATGAAATTTTTCAAAGATTCTCTAATTTTGATATGCTTGGTTTGTTTAGGTTAATCAGCTGGCAAAAAGTGGTGTATTTTAGGAAATTTACAAGATAGCGTAAAAAAATACGAGCGCTATCTTTAATGCTTTAATTAACGCTTTAATAAAACAGGTGCTAACTCAGAGTCCGTTCTCAGAAATCATTTGAATTCATATGAATTCATATGAAGTCACTAGAAGCCATATGAAATTACTGAATTTTTCTTGAAATCTCCTGAAGTCACTGGAATCTTCTGAAGACATTGATATATCCTGAAGTATCTTGAAGGTTTCAGAAGTATCAGAAGTAGACATACACCCAATCGGTCGAGTTGTCAAACCCTCGGTGATAGGTTTTTTTAAAATTTGTTCTAAAATAAAAAAAAATGTTATACATTCATAACTATTGATAAACTTGTTTCTAGAAACATAATATCATAAAATTAAAAACAAAATTTTTCTGTTTCAGAATTTTAGTCCCTATGAAGCTACAACAAAGTGAAAAACATTTGCCCGTTATAATGTACGTATTTGTATACCTTCCATGGGATACGTTTCTTCATGCAGGAATTTATATTACGTATCATGCAAGAACTCAACGAACTTCGATGTATTGTCAATGTAAGCATAAGTAGAAGCCACATAAACAATCTTATAAGTGTATTACATACTCATAAGGTTATTTGTTATGTTTTGAAAAGGATTGGCTCTCAGTTATATGTGATATTTTAATACAATTTTTTTTTTAATTCTTTATGTGCATTTTAACCCTGTTCCGCATCACCTTGAATTTTAACTTTACATTAACAAGAATACAAATAATGATACTTTAAAAAAAGGATCCATTAAATACGAAAATATATAAGTGTCTTCAGTGATAAACTAGATTAATTTCCAGGTGTGAAGCAAAGTTAAACTATTGAACTACCGAAAGCCATTAACTTGTGAAGTAAATATCAGAATACTTGATTAATTTCATGAAATGCGATATGTATATAAAGACCGTCAAAGTATTAACTTAAAATGCATCGTCAATCAGCATCTTTTTAAATCAGAAATGAATAAGTTGACTTTGCAATAAGAAAAGAAAAAAGGAGAGAGTAAACACTTGAGTTAAAATTAATTTAAGCCAGTACTTACCAGAGTTAACCAAGTTAGGAATTACTCCAGCCGCATTCATAGAGGGAGTATCTGGTGCGACCGAATCGATTTGAGTTTGAGTTGGTCGAGGATCGTAGGCCGTCGTGCTATCAACGTAGTCTGCACTAAGCTCATAGTTGGTCATCGCTCCGTGATTGTAATATGCCGAATTACCGGTTCCAGAACCAGGAGAGGCGTATTCGCTGCCACTATAAGCGTAACTAAAAAATAAAAACATGCTATACAAAATGAAAATAATTGCATCTCTTGGACTTGATATCAACCTCAAATTGTGCATTTTCGCCTATTAAGACTTTGATAACTTTGATGACTTTGATTCTACCAGAATCACACACACACATGGAATAATTGGCAATAAATTATCGCAAAATTACATCGGCCTTCTCTCTATCTGGTCTGCAAATATTTAGAGTCAACTAAGTTATTTCTTATTATCATAAGCAATGAGGTGCAATCATTCTCCTATTTTTAAATGAAGGGTAAAGAAATAAGAACCGCAGGGATATTGCGGTTAACGATGAAAACGCGCAATATCCTGTGCGAGAACGACTCAACTTCGAACTTCTTGCGTGAAAACCTTGAAAAAGGTGACAAAGAGATATAATTTTGTAAAAAAAAGTGAACAAGAGAGAAGACCGAGTGTACCAAACTTGTGCTAGTGTACACTTAACATAACATGATGATGTTTCAGAACGACTAGCTTCTCGTGCTGAATATTTGTTCCTCAAATTGTTCGAGTTTGTTCTTCAGGTGAGGTTAGTGGTTAGGGGTGATAATAGAGATCGTTGATGAAGATGTGGTACGATGCTAGAACCAACAATCTGGTGATCAACGAACCTGCTGTTCTTCAGAAATACTGACCCGCCGTTGTAGGAGTGATGTTGATCTGAACTGCTGGGTGTTTGGTGCTCAAAAACGCTACTATCTGGAGCTGTCTCTGATGCTGCTCTCATCTGCGCCCTATGAAATCTAACTTCGTCTTCGACCTTCTCCCTTTGCTTCTTCGACATTCGACCGAATTTTACAGCTGAAACAATTAAATAATTTTAGTAACTTTTTATTGCAGCACTAACATTAATATTGAAGATCAATTGCTTCTATTATTATGCATCAACTTAACTTTTCGCAATTATTTCTATTAAGTAAAAAAATTCAGGTATGAATATATGCATGGTACGTCAGTTCCAAAAATTCCGGTAATTTTTCTTTGGCCGGCTTTGGCCATTTGTTACCGGAATTTTTGGGACAAACCATGTAGGTATATCGATCCAGTTATCAACAATGCAACATATTCGAAAAATAGATAACAGAAAGAAAAAGTGAGAGATGTCATAGGTGAAAAGATCATTAGTGAGAACAATATGATAGAAAGGAGCCTACAATCGATACGTGCGTTTTATATGAGAATCAATAATCAATACTCTAATTTAGAGTACTTCAATTCAGAGTTTCTATATGAGATTTTCAGATTTCATTTGATTTGATGGAATTTTAAGGGATTAAAAAATATTTTTAATAATTTTAAGGATATACTAAGGAGCATTCAAAATTTGATGAAGCTCTACAAAACAAAAATTTGAAAAAGTTAATACTTTCCGAGATATATAGCGTCAAAAATCGATTGCGAGATATGGAAAAAATAATAATGCCATTCGATTCTACGAAAGAAATTACATAAATTATACGAATTTCCCGATTTTTTTATGGACTCATTAATTGATGACGTAGTATAAATAAACAATTAAATGTTATAGAATTTATATTTTTTCTACATAACAAGTTGTGTGAAAAAAAATTGTCCAATACATAGACTTTATGTAATTTTTTCCGTAAAATCGAATAGCGCTATTATTTTTTCCGTATCATGTATTTGTAAACAGTTTATTTAAACGAAAATTATTTAAACAATATCAAAGCTCAAATTTTTTCATCAGCACCCCTAATGTGTGCTTTCAAAGTCTTACTCTGTTCTCCCGATCCAAATAACACGACAAATTTCAAGTGCAATGAGAGACCGGCAGAATTTGATTAATCAAATCGAAATTTGACAGTTTATTTTCTCGGTAAAATGCATCATTGAAGCCAATCGTGAACACTCAAGAAACAATATAGTTAAAATGTTCAATCTTTGCATCGCCTGCCCTCCTATTTCCTAGTATTATCATGTTAGTTGATGATCGATCTTCTTCATAAGGGGGTGCTGTCGATACAGCGAGTGCATTTAAAACCCACACGTATGCGCAGTGGGGGAACGCGGAAGCGGCTGACTTCTCGGTTTCCTGACGTCACAGAGGGACGCAAATACGTCACACTCTGTAAACCGCTACGCGCCCCCAGTATACGTATATAAAATACATCCAACCCAGCTTGGAGACATGGGGGCGAAGAGGAGCTGGCAACGTGACGTCAGACCAGCTGAAGTCTGAACCGCTGGAGTGCGGAAGGGGGAATAAGAGTGGAAGAGAAGGGAAACGGGTTGATGGCTCAAGTGGGGAAACTTCAGAAGATGAGGGAGAAGGAGAACGAGAAGAAGAAGAAGTAGAAGAAGAAGAAGAAGAGGGAGAGAGGAATAAAAACAGAAGAGAGCAGAAGAGGCAAAGGGTGATCGACCGGGAAGAGAGAGACGCCATCAGGAAGAACACGCGTGTTGGCCGCACGATGCATTTTCTGGCGCTATATATAGCACCGCAGTAGCGCTTTACGACCGCGATGCCTTATCACTAAATGCGTGCGTTCGTGTATTCTATATGTGAGAGTATAGCTTATATAGTAGACTGTGATCAGTAGAACTATTCGGATTTCAGAATGAGCCGATTACTGAAATAGATCGACTCTAACGACAAAAATATCACGACAACGATGCCGTCTACTGCAAAGACGATATCGTCGAGAGCGCTACTTCAGACGTTAGAGCTGACATTCTGCCGTTTTTTGAAGTTTGAATACATCATTATATCTATACAGCGACTAGGACTATGTGCAAATGGTAAAAGACATATCTGCTATTCGGAAAAGTCACCTGTCACTTTTTCGTATCTGAAATTATATTCATAGAAGCTTTTCTTTCTAGTTAGGTCCATAACATTTATTGTATACGTACATCGCACCGCAAAATGCATATTTAATCTTTAAATGACACATCTCAAAATAATTGAGCAAAATAATAAGGGTTAAAAACCTAACTAGAAAGAAGAGCTCTTATGAATTTACAGAAAAAATAAAGTGCAATATATGTTGCTTTAAACAAATCTCAATAGATTAAATAATTTTATATATCAGTTATTATATTTGTTGCAAATATTTCGTAAATTTGAAGCAAAATAATCGCGAACATTATTGAAAAAATAAATACTTGAGAAAGAAGACCTAGGGTGGATTCAATTCAAACCGAACTTTATTTAACTATATTCTCGAAAAAAATTTGTTTGTTTTTATAAATATTAACGACCTACGATATATAACAGGAAGTAATGTAATACTGACTATTTATTCTTTTTCAATAAGTGCACCGGACAGGAATTGTATGCTATTTCGTAGATCAGCACGCTCCAGCTCTCTTTAATAACTATCTTTATAAATGGGTCGACCTTTGTTTAGTTTTTTGTATTTTAAAGACAAAAGAGATGGCTTTGGCTTTCGACTGTAGTGTTTCTGGATATTTCATTCCCATTCCCTTTGCTCATAATGCCGAGCAAGAGCGTGCGATTGTCTCAAAGTAGGAGAGCCCTATTGTCAATGAGTCGATCATCATATACGTCAAATGCCAACATCTCACCTTTTGTATGTTCTCTTGTCTGACTCATGGGCTTAATGATAATGATGAATGTATGTACCCATGTCCTTCGGAGACTATAGGAGATCAGCCATTACGAAAGTTTTTTCGTTTAAAGTGGCTGAAGGGAGGACCGTTATTTCGACATCATCCGACAGAAAGCGTTGGTATTAGTGTGGGTACGTAGAAGTACCGTTACACGAAAATGCAGTTTTAGGCAGAACGTAGAGGATCGTCCAAAGGAAAGAGAATTTACCGCTAGATATGACGTGTCAAAAATGTGAAAGTATGTCGACTCTAAAGTACTGTATAGATCTCAATTCCAAACAATTATACGGTACATCTAAATATGTTCCTTACATCTCGACAATGATCCCACGTTTTAAACTGACTTCGAAAAAAGTCGTAGCTTTAATCTCGTAAAAAGTCAGAACGCATTAATCTTTTTGCTATCTAGCTCTCAAAATGGAAAAATACTTATGTTATCATCCCTATTTTTTTTTGCTTCAGATGACATACATTTCATTTCACAAAATTCGTTAAAAATCAATCTGTATACTTTTACTTTTTAAGTACAAATGCTCATAACAATACATAAGCGATGGTAACTCATTTTGATAAGACTGTGTGAATAGGAGAGGAGGTGGCTGACTTTGATAAGGGGTCGTACACCCCGATTAGCACGCGTGCCAGAGCTAATACTGGTCTACATATTGTTTTCTTTACGCGATGATATGTGCACTACGCGAATTTTTTCTAAGACCAAACAAAAGTATACGTTCTTACACTAAATTTTGAAATATTAATTTTCTTTTCAAATAGATAAACACATATAAATATTAAAATAGCATTTCATTTATTGAAAATGATTTATGTAAATAATTTAAATGTTAAGGAGTACTTCGCAAAATACGTGATATTTTTTTTACCCTTTTTGCCTTCTCCCATTTTATCGTGATAGGCCGTGATATTTATTAGACCCCTCTTAAAAAATACGTGAGAAATTTCTAACCGTCTTTATCAACATTATAAAAATTACTGAAAACATAATTTGATTTATAACTAACTAACAGTTTATTTTAAGGAATTTGAACGAATTTGAATAGAATTCTAAGGGATTTTAAAATATTCAAAATGATTTCAGAATTCTTGTTTAAATTTTAATATAAACTTCCTTTGATGAATATTCCTTCATTAATACTTTTTTCGGTATAGATATAAACATTAAATAATTATATAATGTAAAATATAACAGTGCATTAAATTATTATATCTTTAACAAAATTAATAGCTCCAACAATACAACACGTGATAAAGGCAGAGCCGAATTAAGACAACTCGGGGCCCAGGGCTGTACATTTTTTTTTGGCCCCCCCCTGGGAAAAATCTTTAGTTATCTTCAAAGAGAATTAAAATAAATTTTTCAACTTTTATACAAATTTTTTAAAGTTGAGGAAGAATTTGGGGGCCCTTTCGAAAGCGGAGCCCAGGGCTTCAGCCCCTCCATCCCCCCCTTAATCCGGCCATGGATAAAGGGCTTTTATCCTCCCCCCCTCGCGTAATAAACAATGCCTCGCTTCCCACCTTCCAAGAATATCACGTATTTTGTGTATTACCCCTTATCTGATTTACATAATGCGAATAAAAATGGAATCATGGTGTAAGTAAAATGTATGCAAATTTGACTCTCGTTTCTGAAAAAATATCGATATCCTGGGAAAGGCCATTAAGTGTGCGTGATTTGCTTCATAAGACACACTTGCTTAAATTTATTATTTGGGGTGGCAAGCTTTATGAGATCAATTCATACAAGGTCCATTACTGAACAGCTCAGGAAAGACAGCCTTCTCTCGTTAGCAACCAAAATTCACTGAAGATTGAACTCTATCATGAGCTTTTATTGAATAAAGTGAAAGCAGTGACTTTAATCCTTTAATGATTTGTAAATTAAGTGCATTTTAATGTCATGACCTTATATGGGTTCGTTTAACGCGAATTTCAGAGATAAAATAAATTATCTGAGGAGATGAATAAAAGAAAAAAAAAAATAACTCACCATCTCGGGACATGCCGAGTCGCAGGCACTTTTGAAGCCGGCAGTACTGGCAGCGGTTTCTGTTGACACGATCTACTACACAATTTTTATTCCTTGGGCATTGGTAGTTGACAACGGACGACTGGGATCGCCTGAAAAATCCTTTGCATCCCTCGCAGGTGATTACTCCGTAATGCACTCCGCTGCTTTTGTCGCCGCAAACCTTGCAGGGTATTATTTCGATCTGGGCTGCAACAAAAAGAAATTCATTTTCATTCATCTTTAAAATCAAACACTTTATGATGATATTAGGATGAATTACTAAGGTATTCATACTTTAGGTACGATATAAAACACTTGTTATTTGATTATACTAGTAGTTGTTTTTATACATTTATCTTATACAATTTTCCGTAGGATCGTATAGCCTTCTTAAGATAATCTATCTACAAACAGTCTTATCTCTTATCATAAAATGATATATCTAAACTTTATCTGGAACTTTAAATCACTTCACTAAAATGTAAAGTGTCATAGAGTATTGTTCTTATTTTACACAGCTGGAATCATGAATCTGAATCCCATATCTATGTATTGTAAATGTCAATAATAAATTAATGATATATGGTAAACTTAATACCGTTTGTGAAAAAAGACTTGACAAGAAAATAATAATTTTATAGTGAAGTGATGAATGACACTATAGCTTTTACTGAAAATATTAGCCGTGCAAATTTATTAGTGCAAAACGTACTAACGTATAAAGTAAACATTAAACAATACTTTATAAATACATCAATTCTTTAGTTTTAACCACAAAGATCGCTTGCAGTAATCGATCTACCTCGTATCGAATTGACTTGGGCCCTTCGATCATCCAGAGCGGAATTTTCAGGACTTCCACTCTGAGATGGTTGTCTTGTTGTCGAGTCCAGTGAGTGAGGGCTGGTGCTGTCTGCGCCCCAAGTAGACCCACCAAACACTGACAGATTAGACTCCATTTACTCTTCACCAAAACGTCATTGTCGTACCACCAACGTCCCAAGGCGCGATTTACATCATTTAGCATATTAAGCCATACTTCAAGTTCCCTTGCTAGATTCTTTTTTCTTTAATTTAAAAAGTCGTGCTGCATTCTTCTGTAAAAGGTCTCAATTCCTCTACATATTTCGGTTCCTTCAAAAACTTGAGTATTCATCAATACTCCAAAGTACATGATAATTGATATGTTTTCTATCCTTTAATCTACTTTCTACTGAGAGATTCAGAAACTGTGTTTTAAGTTTAGAGTATGTATCTGAAAAATGATTGATCATCCAGAGAGCGATATAGCGTTTCGGTGAGAAGCCAAGCAATAAGAACTAGCAAAAGTAATCTATTCATAAATCGGCTGTACCAGTAAGCAATAACAAAAAATCAGAACTTTATACATTGTTTGTTGTGGCTATATTTAAATGGAACCGTACTAATTGATGACAATAAAATATTTTTTTATAAAATTCAAAGCCGTTATTACGAAATATACGAAAATCAAGAAGAAGAGGAATGGTTGGACGATATAAAGATTTGGTTGATAATGATAAAGAAATTATGAATCTTGAAAATTTAAGTTCAGAAGAACTGAAAATACTAGATAATTCATGGAGCAAATAAAAGTCACTTAAGATTTCTTCAAATTCTGGACAACACCGAGGAAATTTCTGCTAATTTGATTATAAAGCAAATTGACGTTTTTAATAATTTTTTTTTTTTATGTTTTTTGAGGTGGTTGGAAATTTATCAAGTATTTTTCAAAGGGGGGCCTAGTAAATATCACGGCCTATCATGATAAAGGAGAGATGCAAAATAAGAGCGAAAATAAAATCAACTATTTTGCGAATGACTCCATATTGTTTGCTACCGAAAACATATTTTGATTTAGAGAGGTAGATTGTACTTTAAGGGAATAAAAATGAACCCGACGTAAGTCGTAAGACGGTCGAAAATGATTGGAATGGAGTAATGCTTCATAAAATCGTCGTTTGGTGGACACTAGCGCCGTTAGTAGTGTTAGCATCAGCGTCGAGGCGCCTGCGACCATATAGTCAAACATTACATAACCCAGAACGATGAACCCTGAGTACAGTCACCCAACACATCTATATCTTGAATGCGTGTCATCCTTTATCATAACTGCATATGTTCGGAATTCCCTAAATCTATTTACACTTTTCAACTGAATTGAAAGTGTCACGTTTGTTCCGCACACTGTTTATATTACGAAATAATGGATTGTGTAATGTGTACACTAACACAAAGGGATTAATAAAATGTATAATAATATTGCGTAAATTCAAGGCTTTTTGCTAAACAGTTGAATGGAACTTTGAAGGCAATCTCTAAAAACTTGGGTGTTTTTTTATTTGCATAATGCATATGAAAGATGAAGGATTTGATGATATACTTTGTCAAGACTTTCTCGAAGCCTTGAGTTTTCCAACTGTAATTTTTTTCTAGAAAACTTGATGAACCGCTTCACAGAATGGCATCGCAGAATTATAAACAATGAAATAAGAAGCGTGTTAACTGTAATAAATAATCTATTGTTGCTTTTTTTGTTTAAAAGAGAATTATATTTTCCTTTCTTATTAAAGCTTGAATGTCTCTAGATATTGTATGGGAACTGAACGATTTGACTGAGCATTTCAGAAAGTAGTTAAAGAAACGTACACGTTAAGACATCAGAATCGATTGCTCGCTCACTCCAAGTTTATATTATATCGCTCTCTAAAACTTTACCTTAAAAATGAAAGATAGTGAAATGTTCTTGTATGTTGTCATTATCACATATCACTATCTATAATAGATTAAAATCCAGATCCAGACTGAGATCATCATTGATCAACATTTTGCTAGATACCTTTGGCACTGCACCTGCACTAAGGAAAAGCACCAACTACCTGAAAGGTCACGTGTACCACTGAGTCTGTTAACTGCGGCTTATCGACATTTCGACACTAGAAATAATGTATTCTATACGCACTAGCTAAAAGCATGCGACGTCCTTTCCAAACTCCCGCATCACGAACGTCTCTTTTCCTCCATGATGTCATTATATTCCTCCGCACATCTCTTCTGCGAAAGGAGGAATACAGAGTACGAGTAGGATAAAAATAAGAGTTGAAAGGTGACAGTGAGAAGAAAGAGAAGGAGAGAAGGATGGCCAGATGTAGCAGTAAAGAAAAAAAGAAAGAGAGAAAAAAAAATAAAATAATGAGATGTAATAGAGAAGTTATTCGGCACTTCTCTCAACACGCACACAAATGAACGGAAATCGAAAGTACGAGCACTTTTACCCAAATATTTTGGGAATAGATCCCACCACACAGGTATTCGTTATCGATGCTCACACTTCTTGTCAACTATCCGTTTCTTTTGAGCGATTCTCGGCTTCTTACGCATTCGCGTCGAAAAGAGAACGTTTGGAAAAACGCACGGAAAGAACTCTGGTGCATGAATTTTTCGGCGCTTGAGAACTGAGTAACCGAGTATGTGTGGGAAAGAGACAGAAAGCTGTATTTTTCGGGGGACCGGCGCGGCGAGGCGGCCTGGCATCTCACAATATGTCAGAACCCCCACCACCCGCTCACACTATGGCAGGTCACTGAACTGTGCGCCTCCGCCGATGATGGCCGAGTGCCTCACCCCTCCATCACGAACCACCGCCGCCCCCTCTCTATCAAAGCTAACTTCGCGGTGGAGAGCGAGATAAGCCGATGAATTCCGAACACAGCGCGCGCTTTCCGATCTTGCATTCGGCTTTTATAAATTTGATTCGTCCCGCCACGATTATAGGGGACATACTATCGCCTGCATCGTTGACAAATGTGACGCTACTACTTTTGAGAGTTGCAAATGACGTATGATAGTGACGATCAACAACTCCCAGAGATTAAGGAAAATTTCAATTTTTATTTGCTTATTCATTCAATTTAGATCTATAATTAAAATCAATTAATCAATCAATCAATCCTTTCTTCGGGGCATGTTCGGGTTATTTTGAATATGATTAATTAGGATTATTTTATAATTTCTGTCAAGATTTAACCCACAAGTACACCCAATCATGTCACGTTTGGGTCGTCATATTTATTAGACCACCCTTAAAAAATACATGAAAAATTTCCGTCTACATCCCTCAACATTATAGACTTTAAAAGATTTTAGGAGATAGTAGATTTTAGTAGATAGTGAAACCCCGCACTTGCGTGATAAACCATGATATTTTCCTGAACAGCCTCCGCCCTCAAGAATATAATGTACTTTGTCATGAATGACCCCTTTGGTGATATGCGACGAACAACAATAATTTTTTGCATGCTGCTCTAGAGATTACTATTGATTTGTTACATTAAAGTCATTATCTTATATGGATTTTATTTTTGAATGATGTTGGACAGGTCAACGTCCTTAACTCTCTAAGAATATTAGCATATGAAAATAACCGCTTGAGTAACTCTATTTACACTTTCGCAAAAGCTAATACTGGTATAATTTCTGGAATCTTACTTCGTAATTAAAGTTACAGTTTTGTTGACTCTCATAATTGTTATTATATAGAAAACTTGCACATGCACATCGTGGCTATCTTCTAGTGATAAGGAAGAAATGCCGCGAGGGTTTACTCAATGCTTCTCATATAAGTTTTGAAAAAGAAGGGAACAGGTTTCGGAATATTTTTGTGTGTTTTTATGTGAAAATTCAGAGTAATTTTTGAAATTGAAATAAAAATTATAAACATAGCCAATCATTCGAGTCTAATTTTTCTATGGGAAAATTTTGAATGAGACAAGATAAGGCAGCTCTCTGGTGTTTATGATGATGTTAGTGTCTGTGTTTGAAAGCCCACGTGGAAGTTAAAGTTAGACTAGCTACATAAGAATACTGAAGTGAAATGATGGGAAAGAGCGGACCTCTAGAAGTAGAGCGAATGCCACGAGGCGTCGTATGCAAACAATGTTATCGACACGCAACGAGGAAGCGTGCGCACCAGATGATTGGAGCGCCACTGCTGCGCCTGTGCTTTATTCTATACAGCTTTTAAATAAAAAAATTCATATTTTTAGTTTCCAGAAAATTTTAGTTTATAAGAACTAAAGAGGCATTAGAAAAAAATACTTAAAAGCATTTTTCCATGCAGGTGAAACATTATTTACAAGGTTTAATAGAGATTTTATGATAAATTAAGTTTATTACGTTAAGATTTATTTCAATTAACAGGGAGTCATCGTATAAACAAAGAATTAATCTGACAGTTAAGTCTGTTCTGTTAAGATTTACCGCGAAAAAGTTTACAGAACCTTTTCTCTTATATAAGAAGATAAAAAATGAAGTGCATGCAAGAATTGAGCGCTCATTGCAGCAGGAGCATAGACAGTAATATTTTTCTCTTACAGCAGTTCTTGATTCAAGCTTGAGAAAAATATTCCTCAAGGTATTCATATAGAACTTTCATTCTCGTGTCTGACGTTTCATGCTCAGAACTACGTGTAATGTGTCAACTTGTTACTATGCATTGTAACAACGAAGTATCGTTTACAACTTTTTTATTATACGGATTATTTTTCGAAAGTAAATAAAAATTCGTTTCGTTATCAATATGTTTTCGATTGATATGCTGAACAGATCTTATGCAAGATGAGGGGGAGGCACCGAAATGGAATTATTTACGAAAACTGTTATAACTTTATATACTTTCACCAGTGACATCATATTCTTGTTTTTTTCTTTTTCTCCATGCATCTCTTTTTCTTGATGGTGCTTGGTTTTTTACCTAAAACCCCACCCTTCATCAGATTCTTCGCTTGGAGTCCCGTCCTTGTGTAAAACCTCTCTACCAACGAGATCCTCTCCCACTCTTTGTCCCCCGCCCCCTCTCACTCACTGACTCTACTCTTCTCTCTTTTTATTACACCGCCCTTCGCTTCTTTCGCTCCTTGTCATTTGTTGCATAACCGCGTATGAGGTTGCCAACCTGAGCCGCGTAATACTCTATAAATACATCCACAAATAAATAATAGTGCAGTGTAGATGCACGCACGTGACAAAATTGATCCACAGTAAAGTTCTTAGAGAAATTATTTCAGTGATTCTATGCCAACGCCAATCATTTACCATTTATTTATGTAATTAAAAACGTAAATACACAGGTTACACAAAATGTTTAAGGAAGTCAATATCTCAAATACACACTAATATTAAAATATGATTTTCAATTGACCGAATCCACTTCAAATCAGGCAAGTTCTACACTTGAATTCGCAGAAATTCTCTGGGAAAAAATGTTACCATTTATGTGTTCAAAATAATTTTTTTATTTGCGAGAAAAATGCAAAAATTCAATTTTATGAATAAATTCTCCTGGCTACAAAAGTTATCTGGCCTGCATAAAAATCATAAGATGTCTTCCCTATAATATTGCAAATTCAAGAAAAAATTGGCAAAAAATCTTATATTATCTTAATTAGGTCAAAAGTTACCCATTTTTATTTTGTTCCCGAGAGATCCTGTGACTTCAAGTTAGAACCTCCTTGATTTGAAATGGTTTCCGTGAATTATATCCTTCTATTGCTTAAATTTTCAGTTAGAATAATGGTTTAAAATATGCAGCTGAGTAGACATTTATAATAGAAATGATAGATTCTGATCTCTGTAAAAGGAATTGGTGCATAGTACAGTAGGATGTAATATGGTAAGATTGATTTTATCCACCTTGCACAATTATCTGTGTAACTACTGGTTGTTTAGAAAGGTTGAACATAGGTGACAGGTATAACTATGCAAAATTTTATTCAGCTCGTAGTTGATTAAGTTAAACTATAAGTTTTCAGTCATGACGCACTCAGTTAAACTTGAAAACTTAATAAAACATTTTGTATTTATTGAATGAATCCTTTATGAGCCAGTTTTTAAATTTACAGCTTACAAGTTAAAAATGTGTATTTAGAGAAAGTTTGTCGGCGAAATGTTTTTTTTTATTTTTTCTTTGTAAGATAAGTTTACGTTAGTAAGCATAGTGTCCTCGCTAAATACGGTGCACATAAATACATCGCACGAAGTAAACAGTGCAAGAGTTTCGCGATTTGCGGAATGAATGTGGGTCAGACTGGAAAATAGCTCGTACGAAGGTAAGTGAGCTCTTAAGGCATTCACAAGAGCACCAAGAGTAAATCCGTGATTGGCAAAACTTAGAAGCTATTCAATGGAAATTGACAGTATGTACAGTACATACAATCTTGGTGCAACCATAATCGGAATTAACTCCGGCTAGTCGTCGAGAATTTCGAAAAATGTTCACGTACTCGTATACACAAGTTTTTTTTTTTATGAGGGAGTTCTTCAGTTATGTACGACATAGGCGTGAAACCAAATACAGACGATATTCATTAATTTCGTAACCTGGGTAAGTCCCACGCATTAACAAGGACAAATTTTCGAAAAACTATTACCAATTTACCCGCATTTCTAAATATCCTGTTTATAAACAAGATAATTTCTGCAAGAACCTTCTCTTGATGACCGAGCGGCCCTATTGTGTCATTTGTTTTTATGAATTACAATTATTTAACCTTCGGAAATACCAATAGTAAAATACGCAAAGAGTTTATCATTTTTAAAGTACAACTTATTTTATGATGCGTTTTATGTCAGTCTCCATTAATAAATTCCAGCGTGAATAATTTTTTCAGTAGATACATGCCGTTTTGGTCAGACTGCCGAAACAAAATTTGATCTTGCGTCAGAGATTCGTTGGATTCATCCAGGCATTCCAGCCTCGCGTCAAAATATAATATAAATCATGACATTCGATTCAAGTTCGTTATGCTTAGATACGAAATCGCGTAGGACCAACTTGTGCAAACATTAGTAGCTGTTACAGTTCCCTTAAACGTTCGATGTGGTAACACTTGCAACACGGTGTTGTACAGATAAACTTCGTCCAATCGAGCAGCTGATGCCAAACTCGTCAGGCATTCGAACAGATTTTTCAATTTGGGCCGCGAGTCACGAATAGCCTAAATTGCGTCTCGGCTAAGTGTGTATTCTTTCATTCGGTAATGGTATCAACAGGGTCAAAGCCATCTACTTGTTTTTGTTTTTAAGCCACTTTTGGAGACGAATATTGTGCATTAATGAAATAAAAATTGCCATTCTACTTCTGAAATGTTTAAACAGTGAACAGCTTAACATAATTTCAAAAAAATTAAAATAAAATCTTCCAGATTAATCTCAGGAAATGAAGTCACTGACAACAATACAAATATTGCACACAACAATTCAATTAAAACTGCTTATATGAGAATTTCAGTGAAGTAGTCGTCAGCCAGATTAATCGTTTGCAATAATAAATATGTGCCCTTTTAAAGTTTTAATTAAACAAGCAATTCAACATGTTTTTTTTAAGATTCGACTTTGTTTATTGCACTCTTTCCACTTTAAAATATTAGGAAAAGTCGCTAAAGCTTCGTGCCGCATGGCTGCTTGAACTTCCGGTCATGTGTGAGCGGCATGATCTTCACCCGCGCGATTCGAACATTGCATGTCGCAGTTGCAATGCTCATAACGCGATTGACAGCTTCAACACATTATTGTTTTAAATCCAAGTTCCTGTGTCGTTTCTTGGAGAATATGACATCTTGAAAGCAATTTCTATTCTCGTTCTGCCATGGAGCTTCTCTGAAAAGCTAACGTTTTTCCGGCGGTCAATACGAACCTGATGCGGGGCCGGAAGGTTAGTTGACGGTGAACGACCGGGATTTTTGCGCATGCGTCGGGACGCCGCTGACCCAGTTGGTGTTCGGTCTACTGATGTGCCGTGACCGTTGTTACCGCGTCAGTGACGGTAAATTTTTCTTTTACGTAAAAATTTACCGTAATTGGTAAATTTTTGGTAATTGTGGTAATTCTCTAAATATAGATTTTTTTTATATGCAAACAATTAAACTTAAAAAATTGTTAATCTTCAGTAGCCAAATAACATATTTCACACAGTCATTAAAGTGAAATTTATGTATAAATTTTTTAAAAATACGATAAATTCGGAAATAAGCAGACGACATTTGACAATGACAGTGCCGACATAGTCTGCTAGCTGTTTTGCTTATTTTTTATTAAAGTGATTATAAATGTTAAATCAGGAATATCAGGAAATAAATTGTTTTTTCCAAAGTAAGCAGTTTAAATGTTTATCATAAATAAAATAGAATATACAATCCTGTTGAAACATTTGTACTTGTTGTCTACTTTTATGTTAGATAAAACTTCTAACCTCTCTCAACTCAATTTTTTTTCCATTTTATTGATCAGATCTTAGATTTAGCTCTTTTCTTGGTCTGTATACATATAGCAATTTCTCTTTAAAATATAAATAAAAAGTTTACAGAGTAAAACAATATCTGATAGAAGTACTCTTTGTATAAAATACTTCCGAAAAATTCTTTACATATTACTTATTTAGAGTTCAGAGCAGAGACATCTCTGGTAGAGCGGGCATAGTCCATATGCCATCTGCCGCCAACGATTTTAAAATTTGAGGTTATGTTTCATTGAAGAAAGAATAAAGTTTAGTCTTTTATGCTTAAAAATTATTTTATAAACATTTTTTGCTTATTATAGCTACCTTTCTCTTATAAAATGTATATCAGTAGGCTATTCTTTAAAAGTTTGCGTCAATATTAGTGTAAATGACGAATTACCAGTTTTACCAAAAATTTACCGAGTTACGGTAAGAAATTACCAGTGACCAGAAAATTACGGTCACGGCACATCACTAGTTCGGTCATCTTCGTTTGAGTTCGTTTACACTCGGCCAGCGCGGGCGCCTGACGGCTGACCCACATTGACTCACGCCACTTACGGTTTGCCGGTAGTGCACGACCGATACAAATTTAGGAAGATTTAGCAATTTTTTTTTTATTTGACAAAGACTCATATTGTCATATTATACAATGCATTTGATATTCCTTCCTATATCATTACTTATGACTTAATATTCCTTTAAGCTACTAGATGCAGAAGTATTGAATGTAAGGTAACTCACTCTTGTAAGAGGTGACTTACATCTGATGTTTAGATCATTTTGCATTATTTACGAGAGTATAGATTTTCTTTTGTTAGGTTTTCTTGAATTTTTCTGTAAATCTTACATGATATTCTGTAGATCATAAGAAAAATTTTCAAATATTACACGATTTTCTTCAGTAAGGGCTATATTTTCTATTTTAACAATTATCTAGGAATATTCTTTTTGAAACAATATTTCTATTGAACAAGATGAAAGTTCCTTGGGCATTAATAAGTTATTAACATTTTCACATGTAAGGGTTATTGGAAAAAATTGCATGCACATCATTAGGAACGTGGGTATCACGTATCGTCGGAAGTCACGCATCATACACGATCGTAAATCCCTGCAATAAGCAAAGAAGTGAGGGTATGTACTCTGCAGTGTACATGTGCACACGTCTAGACAGATTCTATATTTACACGCGTTGTAATTTATATGTAATAAACATTTTAGTTAATCTTTCACTTGCAGTAACGGTGTTACATGTAAAGCTGTATTTATTTTCTGGATTATTTTTCACTTGTATATACTTTACAGCAAACTCGACGTGGCACAATTATTACATCTCCTTGATGTATCGATCAAAGCATATTCAACGCTAGTTACAAAATTCAAGCATGAATGAACGAATAAACTTGAACAGATTGACTTGGATGTATGTCCTTGTCGCGTAGTGCATTTCAATTATCCTTGTATATCTTTTGGCCTTTTTATTTCAGCTCACCGAAGGATTGAATTCTTATTATTATTATTAACTGATAAAGGATATTGAGACTGATATATGCAAATATAATTCTTTTTCGTGTGTAAATTATGTGTGTTGTGAGGATATTTATATTTTTATCATAAAATGCATTATATATTTTGCATACGTAGCTTATGATCGACCACATCTTTAAATAAGTTCGTTCTCGATACGAAAGGACTTTTCCCAATTAATTTTACTCTATAATAATCTGCAGTGGCGACCTAGGCATGAATAGGATTTTATTTTATTCTTCGTACTCTATCAGTTTTTTAAGGTTTCTCATGCGAAGTTGCCTTTCAAAGAATATTCCCTTCAAAAAAGTTAGCTCTTCATCGCCAGAGATTTGTTCATATAATAAAGTTATCTTTTATCCAATATAAAAGTATGTACATAGAATGAAAATAAACATAAGATTAATATATAGGGAGAATATATTTTGAAATTGTATACAAATGTATTTTAATCAAATCTACCGAATTCATTAAGGTAATGTTAATTTCTGTAATCCGAATAATAAATCGTTTATGGTGAAATTTAGAAAGCAGGCCCGCATCTTTCGGTCTATATTACGTGTACCATTGGCTGGAAAGACACGTGTAGAATAGATCATTAAGCAAAGATTAACATAATATGAAGGGTCGTCCATTTATTAAGTATCGCTTTCAGGAGGGTGGAAGGGTTCAAGACATCGAAATCCCCTAAAATCCTTTGCAATCGTTGAACTCCTTCGAGAACTTATAAAAAATCCCTTAAAGCGAACTTATATTATGAAATTATTTAAAATCCTTAAAATCTCACGAAAATCGATTAAAATACCTCGAAATTTTTTAAATCTCTTGAAATCACTTTAAAAATAACTTAAAATCTGTAATTTTTTAAATCTCTTGAAATCACTTTAAAAATAACTTAAATTCTGTAAAATCACGAATTTGTGACCAAAGTACTATTTATAAAATGTATAAATGGGAGTATACAGCTTAAACAAAGGCATTTTCGTTCAAAAAATGTTTTATTTTCCGATGCATCATATCTAACGGCGTTGTGACTATGTAGTGTGCGACTTATCGTTTATTTACCGATCGTCCGTAAAACTAGTTTAGCTGGCGTCCCATCTACCAGCCTCGAAAGGTGTGATTTCGTAATGCATATGCCGCACGAAGTCACGAAGGACAACCTCTTCATCGTTGGTCGGCGAACCGTGGATTGCCAAATTTCGCGTTATACCTCACAGACTATGACTTTGATTCGAATATGCAGCGTGTCCGAGCAATCACACCACTTTGTAAGTTACTGCAAGCTGATTCGAGAAAAATTTAAGTTTCGGGATGTGCAAAAAGCACATGGTTAAATTATGTTAACACGTCATGCAGATATTTTGCAATCAAGAAGATAAAGAGTCCGAGTGTCAGTACGAGAAAGAAAGTTGAGAAAGTTTGTTTTCATATATATTTGAAATCTCCTAGTTTCTTCACAAATTTTAATAATTCCAGTTCATTTTTTAGCCATAGACACTTGAATGCGTATCTGTTCTGTCTGCAGGTATCGCAGTAACTGCATCGTTATCTAGCGGTACTTGGAAAAACCTAGAAGTTTTCTTTCATTTTAGAAAGATTTGTGGCATACAAAGAAGCGGAATAAAAATGTTTGTTGTAATTCAAATACTACATAATACCAGTCTTTTTTATGAGTATGCACGTTTTAGTTAAACGTAATTATATTGTAATTATTGCATGTCAGGAACGTGCAGTTGCAACTAGCGTCTCATCGTTATAATATTATTTATAGTGCAGGTAATTTAAATAAATATTTCTAAGAGATTTTGAACTGAGGTGAGATTCAACCGAGAATTACTGATCACTGCTGCAGAACTGTGAACTACTGGAAAGAATTATACATGCAAGAAAACAGGATTTGACAACGATAATTTTTAAAAGGAAAATGAACGGTATACTCCATCTTAAGAGTCTAGGTTAGCGCTTCGATAGGAAGCTCTATAAAAACTCGTTCGTGCGATACATTGTGAACGGGGCGCAGTGAAAAACATGTATATGTATCTGGGTGCTATGTGCACCGTGCAGGCAATAACGAGCAATTACTTAGACTCTCTGATGTACTTATTATATATGTCATATGGTGAATAGAAGCTACGGCTCTGCATTAGAACTTTACCCATGCAGTATTATGCGCTTGTCACTTATTCTGTATTTGAATAAGCTATGTATCTTAAAGAAGCTTTTTCTAATGGAATACAAATTTAGCGTTAAACTGGTTAAAAGAAATTAAAAAAAATTCTAATTGTGTGCATACGTAACTCCGCTTGAATTCTATCGTGTTTTTGATGTCATAGATGTCCAGCTACAACAAGTTAGACACGGAACTGAAACGAAGGAGAAGTAGACAGATAAGAAACTTGATACACATATATCCGTGCGGTGATTAGACTCGCGCTTGCAAGCACTCAGACATGAATGAAATCAATGTGTCACAATAGTGATACAATGAGTGCAAAGAGGTGAAAGGCTTATCTAACAACTTCGTAAGGTATTGTTTGTGAGTCGTGCGAAAGAGTCTCATATAGGGAGGTAACGTTAAGGTCATCTTACATAAGAAAAGTTTATAGTTAAGAATATTAATGCAGGCTTTTTTAATTTGAAATATAAAAATTTATTTATGACGGCCAACCGGCAACAACTACCAGCAAACTTATCCTATACGAATTGATTAATTGTGAAATTAGAGTATAGTTAAATATCAGTGGAATAGTTGTCTCCAACTCTCATTGTTTACCATGTTCTACAATTTTGATTAAATTTCATTGAAAGTGTTTTCCATGAGTTTTTTTTTTATCAAGTTTCTCTGGTGGGATATTTTTACCGTTATTGATGAATCTAGATTGGAAATTCGATATACGTAAAGCTTATTTTCACTGCGTTCGTTTTCGCTTTTCATCAGTCGCACATCCTTCCCCGAGATCTCAGCACGAGCGAAACACTTGCTAGCACTTTATATCTAATTCTTCTCTCTGTCTCTCTCACCCTCTCTCTTTAATTCTTTCTCTCTTTTCCTCTAGCCACCTCTCTCTAGTTCTGTTGCGTATCTTCGTACGAGTGTGCGTGTGCGTTCAACTCGGTATAGCAGCTGGCAATGTATGCACATCGGCGCATAGTGCATGCACCTCTCAGAAGTGTGGGTGACGATGTAACGGTGTTGGCACGAGCGTGTAAGTAGGTCGCGGGTTCGACAACATGAACCAAGGCTGCCTATAACCAGTGGATCTCAACCGACGAGTAGACGGGCGGATGCATTTTTCGAACGCGACTACTCGTGGCAAGAGTCACGATTTTGCGCAAGTCTGATGATCTATACGCGTTGCAGGCATTTGCATTATTTCTTTCTTTTATCATCTTGCCTGGCGCTTTTAGTCGTACTGCGGATAATTTTTGCACAAGACACTTTGGATGCTCAAAAAAAATCATGCTCTTTGCGTTCTATAGATTCAAGATTTAAAATACGAATTTGGCTGGCAGCCAATTTTCCTTTCATGTTAGTTCAAAAATTTGTTACCACAGAAAAAATTTGTCGTCCTTTATCAGTCTGATTTTCTGCTAAATTTCGTCTCATCTTCTTGAAAATATGTTTGTTGCTCCTTTTTTCCCATTGACACACAAACATTCGCTTTTTAATGAAAAATAAACCTAATGTCTGTCAAATACTGTAGGTTGTATGTAGACTACAATGGAAGCAGTGAACTATATGTTCCATTTGTGTCGAGTGCCATATTGATTTGTACTAATGAGTAAAAGCAACAGAAAGTCGTCGACTTTAGATATACCATTTGTACTCAATATGCTTCCGTATAAAGATCCAAGAGAGTTACTTTCAGAGATGCATTGTACGCACAAACATTAAAATTATCACCTATTTATACGAGTTTACTTACTACTTCACGCTTATCTCATCATTTGATTGGTTTCGAGTTTTACTCACCAACAATGCTGTACCAATATCACAAACTGTTTAATGACATTTCGATACATCATTCCGAAAAGCGATGAGGTGTAATGTTTTCTTACCTGGAAACAAAAAAAAAACATACATTTAGATTACTTATATTTGATGAAGTATTAGATCTAAGTTAAAACTTATATAACTAATTACAAAGGTAGGAAGTTATTTATGAAGTGTACTCAGGGCCTATGTTCGTATAAATTTAAATTATTCTAGAGTGCGGAGGAAAATATGTAGCAAAGTGGAACTTTGTCGTGAGAAGGGGAAGCAGCTGCATAGGCGACTATAACCAGATTTTCTCAAGCCTACAATTTAACCTTATTTAATTAAAAAGTAAAATTTTAAATCTAGTTTAAAATTTTAATTTACAGTAAGAGGTGATTTGCAAACATCATTTACTGTTTATTTGTTCTGACAAATCATATGTATACATAATTATAATGTGTATACACTCTCTGCAATACAGTTTAACGATAATATTTTTATGGAAAATGAATCTCTTTACTTCGAGATGATGATAATATTTGAATCTCACTGGAATGGAAGTCATGACAACAAAGTATCATTGCCTTCAAAATGACATAAGTGAAAAAGAAAAACGTGGTTTATTGATTACTATAGCACGTTATAGTCCAATATGATGTAATCCTCCTACCGCTAAACGCATTGGTCTGATATCATGCATCGCATCTAAATCATATTATGTGTCGCATATATAACAACGATAAACACAGTATGGCTTGCGTAGCTTTATTTACGCACACGGAGAGTGCATTTCGCTAAGGCTGGCGCGATCAACCAATCATATATCAATCAATAGTTTTAAAGGCTGGATATACAAATGGTGAACAATTGTATGTTCAATTAATGAAAGAGAAATGTAATTCAAAGCTACTCCGAGTTCCGATTACTCTGAAGCCAATTTTGCAAGTGGATAAGAGGCATATGAAGCTATTGATAACTACAATTTACTAGAAAAGACAGAAACAATTTATTTGATATGTTTTGGCTCATTTGTAAATTGCTTTGTTGCTAAAAGCGAGCTTTAAATGGTTGAGTTCTAACGAGGCTTCTAATTAGCTCATTATCTTTCAGAGAAACATTTTGTCTTACTGAAGCAGGCGCATATTTATTATAAATGAAATTTTAAGTTTTAATTGGACTAGTGACAATTTTAACGACAAAAAATTTCACTGTTGCAACCAGCAAAAGTTTACTGTACTGAAGTATGATATAACAATATTTGTATCCAAACGTATGTTTGCTTACTTTTAACAATCAGTTTTCAGAAACATTCAGACTCACTTATTTTTGAATTTGCAATGTTCATGTATTGTTAGGAACATTGACATAGAAAATACACCCAGAAAAAAAGTTTGTTTGAATCAAATAAACGTATATTTGATATACAGCCAAATAAAAAATATCTTTGAATTAAATAAAATTTATTTGATTCAAAGAAATTTTTTTTTTGAATTAAATAAAAAATATCTTTGAATCAAATAAATTTTATTTAATTCAAATATAATTTTTTTTGGCTGTATATCAAATATATGTTTATTTGATTTAAAAAATTTTTTCTCTGGGTGTAAGCTTTCAACTACTGATGTTTGTGCTGCTAAGAAAACTTCAATTATAGATTTAAAGCCGAGGCTCAAATGTAGAACACTTATAATCAGGCTACGTATACCTATATACATTTTAATGCATATGAGGTCATGTAAGGTCAAAATAGAGTGTTCAACTTTTGCGTAATTTAATTTTAATTCACGCATACATAATAATTCGATCATAAATGTTCTTGAGTTGACGAAGAAGGATAAATTAAAAAGATTTCCCAATAAAATTTGATTAGTTCAGAAGTAAAACAGTCCTATTTGGAATTTTCGATCGAAAAAGTTGGTAGATATTTGCACGTGAAATTGTTTGCAAATGTGCGACATGTGTACTTCAGCCTCGTTTTCACGAAAGGACTGAATGTCACTTACTGCAAAAAATAAAGGCCGGTCGTAAAAAGACTGGATTAGGAAAATGCGGGTAAGAATCTGCGGGGACCAAAGTGCAGAAGGAAAAGTAGATAGCAAAGTGACCTCATTTCACGATCAGCTGAGTTCCGTTTTTATTTTTAAGTTTGGCGCACTAGAATCACAGAACCATCTTTATTAATGCAAACTTCATGACTAGTGACTACTAAAGCTAGTATTTAAAATACAATCTGAAAGATGAAAGTCCTGAGATTAAATATCTTGTACTTAGGCATTCGAAAAATATTGAAAAAAATGTTTAACTCCAGAAGATGCTAAAACTAAAACAGATGCTACAACTTTTCTCTTTGTTATAGAAAACAATTGATCTATAAGTCATTTTACATTCTCTCAGCAGAACGCCGGCTACAACAATACAACTATTTTGCTAGTTTGATAAAACTCTTACTTTTATTTCGATAAAATGAACTGAGATATGTGTACGCAAGCAAACTTGTGTTATCGGTGAAATAATAATTGGGATAGTTTTCAATATGAAAGAGGAAAATACAGCATCAATCGCTCTGATTCTCCTAGACAAGAACGGAGAACCTCTGCCACATGTTATCATAACATCAGCATGCCTGCCTGCATCTATCTATTTTCAAAGAGTTCGTGCGCACATGTAGATGCACAGCGCTAAGTCTGTGCGTGTGTCTCTACTCGAGGCTAGATGTGTTATATTATATGGCGTATGAATGCAAAATAGCTGCAACGTTGCAGCGATTTAACTGACGGTTGAAAATCTCACGGTGAAAATGCCTGAAAACAGTCGTTTTCCACTGGTGAAATACAAGCAGACCGTCTAGACGACCAATTTGCGATGTTACGATTTATCGGATTACCCACCCGCTATATAGGTACGTCTGCGCGCTGTGGCGGCATTTCCCACATTTCCTTTATTGCTTGTTCAGTCGAAGGGTGGAATGAAATGGATGAAGCGAAAGAGCGCTGCTAATGGGTTTCCATCTATTACTTTGCCGTTGAACCACTGTACCTATGGTTACACTACTGTTAGAAAAAACTTTGCGTACAGTATGTATATAAAGCAAATATGCAATTGCGATATTGAAATTCAATATACTAGGTATTTTTGAATTTATTGGTCTGTGTATACTAGAGGATAGAATCATGGAGGAATAAATCAAACTTAAAATGCAATAGATTGCTTTTTTCTCATATTATACTTATATATAGAGCTCAGATATTGCCGATAGATCTGCTGGTTATCGCTGACCGGAGTGGAGAAGATCGATTAAGTGCGTTAAATAACGCCATAACCGCAACAATGTTGGAGATACTGCAGTGAGTGAGCGAACATAATAAACGAACGAGTGAGGCAGTAGGCTCAAGTCAGGATCTTATGCAATGCCGGTTTGCAGTTCCAAGTACGTAGTCAGGTACGAATCCTGGACTTTCAACTAAGAATCCTAAGTTCTCCCAGAGCCGCAGTCCTTGAGGTCTCTCGGAAAAACGTTTTGCAGATACCTTTTTCTTCTAGAGTGCTCCTACCAAGATACTTTTTAGTTTTTCAAAAACTTTCCACTTTCATAGGCTCCTTAGAAAATTAAAACAAGTTTTTCGGATAAAAGGCTTTTGCTATCGATATGCACACTAAAAATTCGTGTACATTTTGTACTTTCTTTATGCAAATGAACTTTCATTATGTTAAATTAACCACTTAATAACTTAAAATTATGCATGCATATATGTATGTATGTATACATCTATGTATATATATATATTGTTTCTCTCGAGGCTGGTATAAGAAAACATTCTTTATGAGATTCACCTGGCAAAGTTGATTATCGGAGGTGGATAAATATTATGCAAATTAAATAATTACTATTGTGTTTAGCATTTAACGATTTAGCTTTAGAATGAGGTTGATAAACGTTAACAAATCACTAGAACACACCGCAGCTAAAAAGACCGCGTATTGCCGACATAACTGGGCTAAGGTAGCATTGGCTGTAAAACTAATGACTTTTACGTAGTTCTCATGCTTGTCATCAAATGGTACACATAGTTACCAAGCACTGAGACCTGGCTTCATTTCTATACAGTTGCTTGAAAATGACTCCCTTGTGAATTTACATTTTGTAATATAGCTTTTCTCCATTGTTTAAGTCGGTGAGCTGCACTTGTGTTTGCTAAGCAATCAGACTTTATTAAATTATTTTTAATACTTCAATTTTATAAATGTTTTCTATAATCATAGCAAAAAGATAATATAATCCCGGCATTCTGATATGGTGTAATTCATTAAGCAAATCACTTTTTTAAATGTAGTGAAGAATTTGTTCGAAAGGAATCAGTAAACAACCTTTTTTTTATAACTTCATAAATCACTGTGTAATACAACTGCTTTTGTGCGAGATTTCTGCATACATGCAATTTTCTTTTATTCGTGCACCACCCACGAAACAAAGAAAGACGAAGCTTCGCAAAGAGAGCGCTTATGTGTCGCGGGTGATTCGAAAGTCACTTCTCAAGGGCCCGCGCGCATGTACATGTCGACGACGCAATCGTGTCGCGCTGCTCATTGGTATTTTTGTCGCGCGATCAAAAATCCTGGAAAACACCGAGCAAACGAGTGTTCACTTGAAAATGCTGCGCATGCACCACCAAGACTGATTGCATAACTGAGGGAGTCCCGTCTGATTCCGACGTCGATATAGCTCTTTTTAACTGTGTTTGTAACTTTCTTTTTTTCGTGACGCAGCGTCAAATAAAGTTTTGGCGCTCCTTAATCGATATCGTTTCGCTGAATCACGTTGGCCTTTGACTTTCGCCCATTGGTACGTGCAATGAAAGTTTCGATGAAGAATCCTTTTTTTGCATCAACTTTCGAAGCATTTGGCGAATTACGTTAGTCTTACGTTCTTTTTGCACCCCCAACGATAATATAGACCTATAGTAATTATAGCAAGTGTGGAAGAAAGAGTTTTCTGCAATATGTTCAGAATAAGTGATGTACCGATAATAATTTGGCGCCTGTTGCGCGCAATGAGATTTAATAATCTTTATTCTTATTACAACAACAAATATATGTTGACATGTATGTGCGATATAATCCCATATCCCTATTTTATAAATTACATGAGAATAACTCAATTTTTATCTTATCTATCAGTTAACATCCATGTCTTCGTCTGATGTGCACACGACCTACATTCGCAAATCTCAAACTTGCATACACGTCGCTGCAGATAAAAAAATTATCATTAGTCTGTTGCCATTAGGGAAATTAATTAGAAATCCATTATTACATATATTCAAAATAATATAAATACAATAATACATCTTTACATCAACTATGAAATTAAAATGTACAGTCCTTAGATTTTAGAAAAAGCCGTGTATGTATATACCTTGCACAAAAATGAATTGATTCAACGACCTCTGTTTGTGGTCGACGAGAAATTTTTACGTGGAAAAAGTGAAGGCTGTAAACGAAAACGTGTTTTGCCTCGACGTGTGGTTGCAGACTCTAAGGCCAGTTTAACAGAAACAATTCAATTGTAATCGTGTATCAAGTACGATTATTTTAGGAGTTAGGCAGTTCCCATGATACTGGCCTTTGAACAAATTAACTTTTTACATCAATGAAACCCTTTTTTATGCCCTTTTTTACATCCTGGGGGAACTTGTCAAATTGCAGCAGATATTATATACGTGACCAATGCAAAATTAAAATTATGACCACAGTATACGTGTTTCTTCGGTATTAATCTACAAAATAAAAATAGAGCACTAATTACATTGACTACTATCCTGATTACGTAGTAGACAGTGTAATTAATCTCTTGCTTAGTGTAACGGTGAATCGTCACAAGTCGACCGCTTACACTGAAAAAAAGGTATGGTCCGGACAACAAAATAATTTTGTTGGTATTTGTGCAACAAAATTTTTTTGTTGGCTCAACCAAATTTTTGTTGGGTCAAGAAAACGTTTTGTTAAACCAACAAAATGTTTTGTTGAACCAACAAAATGTTTTGTTGAACCAACAAAAATTTTTTTCAGCCAACAAAACATATTTTGTTGCACAAAATATTTTTCTCAGTGTAGAACACGATTGCAATTCTATGAGAATTATAAGCGTCACGGTGCTTGCTAAAATACCGTTTTTTTATGTAATAGTCATATCAATTAGAGAGATTAGATTATATATATATATATCATGTAAAAAATTGTACGTTTTTGAATATATTTTTCATTTAAAAATTCTGTATTTATATTGCAAGTAAGAAAATTCTCGCTCTTCAAAGTGTGATCAAAAAAGGCTTTCAAAATTGTAAGAATACCAGTGCAAAATGTTTAATCCTGCGGTCGAAAAAAACTTTTTGAAAGACGCTTTGAAGCTTGAAGCCTCAGGCAAAGTTGCCGGACTAAAAGCGTTCTGCTACTACTGAGATTCTGTACCAAAGTAAACTTGGCTGACCAAGCAGAGATTTTCTACTACACGGAAAAGAGCGCGAACTACGCTTACAGCAATATGTTCTACCTTGAGAACATTAAGCAAGGCTGGTTTAAACTATACGAATTTTCTACCATATATATATAAGTATCTTATTATTTCTTTATGCCGTGGTTATTTTTATTTCTGATTTTTTATTCATTCGCTGTAACTCGGTCATTGATCACATATTCTATTTTCGGAAGCATATTTCTTTACACATGTATCAAATACTTAACGCTATGTGTTGGTAAATTGCTGATTTTATGAATGAAAATTGTGGATTTTTTTACTTAAATTACTTCAGATTACATTGCAATTTTCGTGGGTAACTTTGAGAAGCGGAACGTCTATAAAGTAGACAAACAGCTATTTGTCATTTCACATTGTTTACACTGAATTTGGGAAGAATGTCCCATAAACTTTACGACCGGGACATTTGAGTTCATCTATCCGTGATGCTTATTGGTGGTCACTGGCCACATAATAAATCTTTAAGGAAAGTTTTACGTTGCTAGACTTGCATTAAATCTCACATACTATTTTTTTCATCTGTGACAACATTCAATAAAAATGCTTGATTTGCCCGGGTTAGTATAATGAATATTGAAAGTAACGACTTACTTTTCCAGCTAAATGGATTTAAATTAGTATCACTAGTAGATAATGAGCAAAGAGCGATACATATGTGAATCGATCTTGTTAGCGGTATAGATTAGATGGTAGTTTGAATTGTCTCGAGACTCAAAACGTCATTTCTGTCATTTCCATCATCAGACAAACATGTTTCTCTAATGTATATTAAAGTTATCCATGAACATTTCAATACAATTATTCAATCTCCCTCTCGCAATTAATTTTGAAAAGGACTACTCTCGTTATCTCGATAGGGAATCTTATGTAGAAAGTTTAATTCAACTATGCACAAGTTTAATTAAAAGCTTGCCTACTTGGTAATGAAAGTCCGTGTATCTCCTGACAAAATATATCACGAACGCGCAAGATATCGGGATATCTCCCTTTAAAAAGCTTTAATGCATAGCACCAAGGCACGCCTTCATATCTCTGCAATTTCCAGAAACGAGCCGTGTCTGAAGTTCTTCAAGGGACACCCTATATAGGTCCTCATCGATCTGAGCTCTATAGCGTAGCATTCTATGAGAGATATGTACTGCAGAGACACGTACACAAGCATAACTTAGTGCTTGACTGCACGTGTATGTATGTGGTTGAGCGAGTGTTAAAATGAGAATAGAGGACGAACAGCAGAAATAAGAAATTCTTGGACTAGAAGACGTCATAAAAATGCGAGATATCCTCCCTTATTCTCTCTACTCTATTTCTAATAGTCCATTACGCATAGACTTTCGTCTTAAACACTAGACATATCAATTGTTAGTACAATGTACAAAATTTGAACCAATCCATATTTCCATCAGGCCAGAGGTGTTTCAGTGCAAGACATTGCTTGCAATAATTTTTTAACAATTTTCAAATATGTGAAATTTAGCTCATGTATATTTCATAAATAAATATTTTTAAAGCAATAACTAAAATTAAAAATCTCGGCTACTTTAAAAAAAAAAAAACTGAATATGAAACTGAAACTGAATCTGACAAAGTGAATTTTTTTTTTTGAATTCGTGGAAAATTTAAGCTAAATAAAAAAATTAGTTCTATTCAGCGTTATTAAGCAAAGGGAAATGAAACATTCCATACGAGAAATCCTGTGAAATTTTATAGAACAGTTTAAATGTGATATTTAAAATTTTCATCAGTATTTCGTTGCAAGAAACCGAGTAATGTTTGAAAATTAGAAGCAGCACTACTAATGTGAAATGATGTTAACGATGAATGTCACGCTTGTCGTGCGTTTGCCTTTTCTTGTATTCCCGCTTTTTCTGTTTTCTTTTTTTTTTTGATAGTGCACAAAAGAGTGCACGTGCTGCAGATGTATTGATGTTTCGTCGACACGAGCTTCAGTCGCACAGCCTGGTATCGATCTGGAAACCCACGCTTCCACATTTCCTCTCTTGCTTCCCCGTTCCCCTCTACTTTCACGACCCACCCTCAACCACCCTCAATGTTAAAGCTCCACCCTTCACCCTCCGGAAACTCCTATGGCAGCTTCTAGCTTCCAGCAAATATCACACGCGAATGAAAATGTCTGGAAATGCCGCGGGCACGAGAAATGATGCATTAAGGTGGTTGAGATGGCGTAAATTCAGTTTTCTTTCACCCTGTGATAGAGGAATAAGTTTTAAATATATCCACCTGTATTTGTATATTCATTCTTATCAATGGCAATATCTTAGGTAATCGTAAAACAAACACCGTGTTAAAAAATATTTCTTCCAATACAATTGAAGTGATTTTCTTTTTTCTGCTTCTAGCCTCTTGAGAATTCAAATGCATGAAAATACCCTTTTCTATATTAGGTTTTGAAGAACGAGAAGAAAGTGGCCGTTTGAAACCCACGGAGTACCACAATAATCGTAATGAATAATGAAAAATACTCCTTTTGTATAGAAAAGAATTTTTTGTATGATTCGAATATCAATGGGCGATTACTGGTAATTTGATATTTAGAATATTTTACAAGTGGAGCTGCGAAATTTCGTGAGGTTCCCCCCGAGGCGAATGGTATTTGAAAGTTGCTGACTTGCAAAACATGCGGACACTGTGGTTCCTTTCGAGTTTAAAGACACTTGTTCGGATAAACCTGATGGTGAAATACCATGTGCGTGATACATGCGTAATAGAAACCAGTAACTATTCCATCAGAATTTTTGAGAGTAGTAGTAGATTTCAAAATCTTTTTAAATTCAAGTCAACAAAGCTGCTCATGTTTATTGAAACGATCAAATAAAAATATGCAGATTCAATTAAATATATGATTTTACTAATCTTTTGAAACATAACTCAATTTTCATTTCTCAATAATTTGAGAAGGACGAATTATAGAATATAGGTAAAATAATGACAGATATTAATATTTGATTCTTCCTAGATCGACTCGACCTAATATACTTCAGTTTATTGATCTTTTTTAATTAATAACTCCAAGCCCTATTTTAAAATTAGAAAATGTCAACTGCTCACCCGAAATACCAAAAGCTTGATTTTCATTAAATTTGGAAATAACCAAAATATCAATAAATCAACATCATCGCTACATAGCGAGATATATGTTACCTTTCGTGCTTTGCCAACATGAGAGAATATCGTTGAATTGGGTTCGTTGGCACGTACAATCGTCGGTTTGGATGGGGATGAGTAAGATAGCAACGAAGCCGTATTTTCTAGCGAATGAGTAAGAGTCGAGAGAATGTGTTATCAGAACATTCCACAGAATTTTCCGAATCGAGACCTACTTTCGAGTGTGGTGCAATAGACTCTCCCTGGAGCGATGCGTTCGCGACCAAGAAAATCTTGTGACTCTGCATCCCGCTCGCAACATTTCAATTCTATCGAAAGTCCCTGCTCTCTCTGCTTTTCGTAAAGGAATGCAATTTAAATTGGATTTTAGATTTGAAGCACTCTAATTTTTTTCTTAGATGAAAGGTAGTGAAAATAATATATCAAAATTTACTTCAGAATCCATTTAGACAATTACGAGTTTGAATTCAAGATTCATCAGTCAATCAATCAAGAGTCATTCAACACAATATTCGGGACTAACTGAAAGCAGGAACTACAGTTAGAGAAGGATACCTTTTCTTTAAGTGAATTCTGTAAATTTTTGTTGTTAAGTATTCTTGTTTTTTCACGAGTGAAAGTGAGGTACAAATATCTGCGTTACCTCGACAGTTCGTGAATTCGGCGCCGAGAACCGGTTCAGAAATCTCTCTTACGAAATCATCTCATAGTTACAGCCCGATCTGGCTACAGATATTCTCCTGAGTGATTGTACAATGCACAGTATATATTTGAGCCAAGATGATTTATGACAATGGAAAAGAGGTATTTCTGAATCAATTAATTATTATGATACCTGCTGCAGAGAGTTTGTACATAGACCTTCATCAGTACTTCAAAGAGAAAAATGTTTTTCTGTTTCTTTTCTCTTTCGTATCTCTTGGTACTGAACACATAGACGCTCAAACTTTCAAATCACTTCTATTAGCAGAAGAAAGCGACATGCGTCTGTTATAAAATGCCGATCAATTATTTTGACACTGACTCGGTGTGATGGCAACGAGGCGTTGGCACATCACGGAGATTAATTCACAACTGGATGATTGCTCGATTCAAGTAGAGCAAGAGTTCCCCTGTGATGTTTGCATTCTACATGCTTCACCTATCTTAGACAAGACGAGTAGATATATATAGTTCTCTTCAACTGAATAAAAAACTACATACATATGGAAGAGCCTATAATGCATTTTAAATTAGAAATCAAAACTCAAAAAAACGCCCACTTAAGTTAACTAGAATTATGGTTGTTTTAACTTATAAAAATTCTTACTAAATAATTCTAGTTGACTTAACTAGACGTTTTTTTGAGTGAAGTAGAACTGAATGAACATATATCATTGAATCAATATTGACATCTTTTTGCTTCTAAAATGTTTCCTATTAACCAATTAGATGATATATTTCAAAGTGATAATTTCACCAGGGCAGGTGGTAATTTGTCAATGGGAAATGTGGTGTCTGTTAAGCTGTTTACCTTTGATGCTGCCAGACGAGGTGTGCGGCGTTTGCGGTGCATGTGATGTTAGAGGTAATGGTGATGCGGAGGAGGTCGCGGAATGTTCCAACTTGGAACTGACCGCACTCCACATCTCGAACATATTGAACGCCGTGGTGACGGTTTTCTGTGTCCAGCTTGCCGTCCAGAAAGTCGCACATGCGATAGGCTAGTAGCTGTGTCACATATCACTAGCACAAAGTTTATCCTCACACCACACTTCACTATCTCAATCAATAGCGTCGACAACGAAAGCAAAGCATTCGCGATGTTCGCGAGATCTCCGAGAATGTTGTTCTCGACGATTTCGAGAATGTCTCGTCGACCTTATAACTTAGGACCAGAGTTCACGTGACATCGGAAAATGCTTCGAATGCCTTGGTACCCACAGTCTGGAGCATCCTCCTCCCTCCATCTGAAAGTCATTTGGTTAATAGTTTGCTATCGGGGAACACCCCCTTTTCATTGAGAATTTCTAGCATCTCTCTCCGCTGAAAGATTAAACGAAAAAGCATAGAGAATCGGATAGGATAAAAGGATGAGGGGGAGATTCAGGAATCGAAAGATTCGTATCGAGCGATATAAGTCGATAGTGTTTCGTGGACTAATGAAGTTTATGTTTCTGAAATAGTATGTCTTGTAACTAATGCAAGCCGCTGATCGCATGCCAGCGGAGGCCATTCGTGGTAGTTAGAAAAAAGTCGTTCAAGCTCGTGCACGATAAAGAAATGCTTGAGAATAGGATACTCTGTGTATATATGAATAGGAGGAAAGAACGCAATAACGAGCTATTAAATTTGCCCTCAGGCTGCAATGTATGCAGTATCCCGAAGATACGAACGCAGTGTATTACAGCAGGGATTTCTAAAGATATAGTTGAAAGAACACGCGCTGCGATAAATGATAGTGAACATTCTCACTAATTGATGACCTGACGAGAAATTGGGTGAAAAAATAATGCGGTAATATGTCACTCTGTTGGTAAGTCGGTAGTATGTATAGCAATACCTCATGAGTCCAGCAGCACACTGCTGCAACAATTAACATACCGATTAGAAGCCTGGGAGAAGCTTTAACAAGTTGCATATTCGTGTCGGCAAGCTTTCCTAAACGAATTATGGGCTTAACTGCAAACTGCTAGTCATAAGATTATTGCTTCCTGTTTTATCCAGATATTTCACGATTATATCTTAACGAAATCTTCGTTTCTGATTGCTCATAACTGAAGAAACTTGCGTGCCCTGTGCGTAAACCCTCATAAGAACCGATATTTCCCAAAAGCCTCTCTGAAAGTAGATATCCCGTGAGTGTGGGGGAAAAGATTTCGATTACGGGGCGAGCATCATTTCGTCTAAGTAAACCCAGTTGGGAAGAGGGAAAAGTTCAATTTGGACGAACTGCCACTGATAGTTGGTATAGGTCGTAGACTGTGCCCATCCCGATGGTTTCCCTTTAAGCCTGCAGCAGTGCAAGCACGAAAGCTCGTCGAGGGGAGCCACACTTTGCTATCGAGCGAAGCTTGCGACCGAACGACCACTAGGAGAGCCTGCCTCCCTGCTTTGCTATAGTACTTGCTCTCTAGGGCAGGGCAGAATTCACTATAGAACTCAGCTTGATGAACATAGATATATCTACGTATATCCCTCACAAAGGGACTCTGTGTGTGCGATTGCATGTATATGGTTATGCCTATGACTTTGCCTATATAAGCCAGCGTAGAGCGGCCGGCATGACAATATAGGCACATGCCACGCAGCACCAGTAGAACTGTACACGCTCTATATTCCGTCAGCTCTACTAGCCCAGGTGCGGGATTCCGAGCACACGAATCCGAACGGACCTCTCTTTCTATCCTACGGTGTTAAAAAGAGAGATCCGTTCGTATTTTGAGCTCGGAATCCCACTGCAGTGCCTTGCCTTCACGTTCCGTATTACGTGTATACATTACATACTAGGTTCTCCGTACACGAGTATGTGTACTTCGTTCTATGCTTTAGGAGTGCACTTCCGACAGTTCCGACGCTTGTGTGGATACACGTCAGTCTATTTACACACAGTCACGCGAATAAGTGCGTTATTATAATGCAATCTTGCGTGTACCTGTTCCCTTTGGAGAGGGTCGAACTTGGCCCTCTTTTTACGTGATCCCGATTTGAATGAATGAGCACGGAAAAGTGAATATATGATCAAGTGACAATGAATAGTCTTATCAGATTAGAAACAAGCATTAATTACTTATTTACCTTTTACAGATAACGGACAGCAACCCCTCTATATTTCCAGAGATACATGGGAAATAACAGTTGTAGATTACTTTATAATAGAAGAGAGGAAAAGTATTGTAAACTAGTTACATATTGAAATCGTTTGAAACTCCTTAAGATTCCAAACACATTCCATTAGAAAGAAATTATGTGGAAAACCTCTTTTATTAAAATGAAAATTCGTATCATGATATAACTAATTATTGAACGAATTATCTAGAAGTAAGTATCTAGAGTATAAAGTCATTAATATTTCTGATACTTGCTTTAATTGATTTGAATTATCGTATAGAATATGCGAGTATCAGTTATATAGGTTGACCGAGTTATTTCTATTAAAGGTCTTTTAACTTTCGCGTATTTCTACACTTCCTACTTCGTTCGGAGGATATGGGTATTTTTCACGAAACTATTTGCGGACTATACTAATATTAGGACCTACACCTAGATACCAGGAAAAGACTTTCGAACTCGCTGGATTTGCCCGTGAGCGTGAATTCATTTGACCAGGTAATGGCCAGATTTTTTGTGGGGTGTATGTAGTTTCGAAACGTTGAGCTGATTAAACCAAGTTGACAATCGTAAGCCAGTGGCTGTTGGGCTCTACGTGCCGCACTAAAGTGGAAATAAACCTTCGCGAGAAAAGTTTGTCAGGCGTGCCGTGGAAAGTGAAACTATTGGACGCTCACGATTTCGTGTCAGCTAAAGTACACGACTTAACGATCGAGCGGTTAAAGATTCAACTCCAAATATAGCTAAATCTATCGCAAATTATTGTCTTCTATCTTCGACGCTCAAAAGTGTAAATCTTTCTAAAAGCAGGAACACTTTAGTAAACGACTTAAAGAACTAAAAATACAGAAATTTCTAATTCACTTGCGACGAGAGAAGGTGACACCTTAAATGATGTGATTTATCATTAGAAAATCCCATTTGCGAGAGATGATGCACGTGCGAAGCCCACGACAGCAACAATTTCACTTCAAAGTATGAAAATCAATCAGAAACTTTCGCCTCGAACGCTTGAAACCCATCTAACAGGAAATCGACATCTACTGACAAGACAGCGATTAGCGAGTGCACTTTGAATGCAATAAACAATAAATTTATTGAGTTTAAAACTTGGAAAAGCATCGTAGAAATGCGTTTTCGATTACTTCATGACATACATCTTATAAATAGCCATGTTTAAAAATATGTTCTTCGATACAATTAAAGAGATTAACCGCCCTGATTGTCAGAAATAATTGTTTTAATTTTACGAAATAAATTTGTCAACTATTATCATCCTCCATCGGTTTGAAACTTTTTTCAGTATTTTGTGATAAAACTCTAACGGAAGAAAGTGGTCAGCTGCCACTTACAAATGAAAGAGGGCTAAAAGCTTTTTTCGTCAGCGCTTTGAGGAACAAGGAAAATTGATACCCGACAGTATCCGCGGTTGGCGAAATGAGCAACCTCGTATGCCTCTTCGTCTACCAGTGACGATACAGCACCGGGAAATCGTTGTACGGCACGGCACTGTAGTTTGCAGTCGGTGTATGAATTATTTTCGCCGTGGGGGCATCGCATCTTATGTAGGTCGTGTACACGTAGTTGTTCTAGTAGGACTATCGCGCGCTTCGCCACGGAAAGACTTGACTTTGTAATGTAGCCGGTCTCTGTCTCTATCTTTTCTACCGGTTCTATAAGTCTCTTTATCAATTATTTAAAAATGGCAAAATCCCCACCGTAATCGCAGAAATTTATTACACACACGTTTGAAATTCTTGATTGTCAATAATGACACTTTCTTTAAAAAGGACTAGCATGTATTAAATCATAATATGATAAAAAATTTTATGCAAAAAATATTGTAAACCCGATGAATTTTATTCTACAAATAGCAACCGAAATTATTGATTCGGTTCTAAATAAAACTATCTCATTGACCCTTTTTGGGAGTGATCGACATTGTTGAAAATAATAAGCCACAAAAGACTGATAAATCAATTAATAATATCAAGCTGCTTATTATAATTCAGATTATATAATTTAATTAACACCTTCAGGTTTAGGACCCTCTGGTCTTTAGAATATTAGCATTCCAGAAGTGCCGATTGTGGGGTGAAAATGTCATCGATCGTGGGCTCTCGCGCAATGTAATAAGAGAATACGCATATATTCTTAGTCAGCATATTCATCTCGAGCGCTGACTCCTCCTTTTTTGCATTCTAATATCTAGGGAACAGGTAGACGCGCGAGCATCGACGCGTGTAAATGGATATCAAAAGTGCATGTAAACAATGCGTACGAATTGCGAATATGTAGTATTATTTCTCTCAATGAAAAGGACATGTTATTTTCCTTTAAGTTATTTGTATCAACAAATAACATTAAAATCTTAGTATAATTTTAAAAAAACTCGACACACGCCTTCAACTCACGACAGATAAAGCTCTTCTGACTCAATGCATAAGCAGTCCAAAAAAAAAAAAGATTTAATGCGAAACGGCGCACCGTTATATGTATACATAATAGCGACATGAAAAGAAACATTTGCTATCCATCGATTAAAGTTTACATCGTTTTTACAAGATTTTTCGAAACAAAACTTTTTTGCAACAATGTTTTATGCTAATTAATTAAAGTGGGAAAGTGTTATTCGAAACTTTACTGTTTATTGTATCATAGTGTTTGTATTGCAATAACTTTTTTTAACTAGTTTTTTTTAACAACTTCATATGTTGATATTCACTTCGATGAGATTGAAGAACTCATTTAGTAAGTCACATTATCGTAATACTGTAATTATTTTCCTAGCCATTCTCAGATGCAATAGCAAATTTTTTTATTTATGATCTTTATACTGACATTTAATTGTTACATTTATCAAGTATTACAAAATTTAGAATTGGAAATTTGGAGTTTAAGACGTTTTAAATTCACTGAGGAGAAATGTAAAAAATTATATGTGTGTGGAGTTTTTATGTGAACGAAAAATGTGAAAACTTCTAGAATTTGTAATGAAGAATTTCATATTTTACGTCTCTTGAACTGTGCCGTTGACATCTACTTTCTTAGAGGCATAAATAGACGTAGCGGCGGAAAATACGGTAAAAAGGAATCTATGAGAAGAAAAGTGCGCGAAACTATTGTCCCCGATGCATCGCGACGTAATATACATGAGAACCCACATTTTCTCGTATCGCTCGCATGCAACGCGTGTGCGCTTTTTAGTTTATGATCAGTTGCAGCGAATAATGCGCGTAACGACAGGGAGTATAGAGATAGGCGTGTGCGTGTGCGCAATGTATTACTTAATAATATCCATAACTGGGTGGCGGAGTAGGAGAAGAGATCGTAGGAAGGAGTAAAGAGATGAGCGTGAGAGTAAGAGAGACGAGAAGAAAGGAGCAACAGCGAAAGAGAGATGAAGAAACTCTCAAGAATCTCGATTTGAGATTGTGTACGTAAATAAATTTAATAAACCCACCGATCACGATTCCTTCAGCGTGGTCGTTACTTTTTTTGATGGAGAAATCAGCGGTAAAAATCCATGAAAAATCCGTTTAGATATAGGGATGAGATCACACAACACTTAAAATTTCTTCTCGATCACAAAATTGCGCCACTATACTGCTCAATCACTCTTTACACGTTTGAAAACACTTTCACTTGTCAATTATCGTAGATGAGCTTTACTCCCTGCGTCACACTTGACGTTTTCAAGAAATAAAATCTTCGGTTGCACTCAACAAGATACTGTAACCAAAATATTTCTCATTGATCTTTAATTTCTTCTGCTTAACTTCTTTTCTCGATGCGAGAAACTTTTTCAGATCCGACCATTTCGATCGTAGATTAAGAGACCTCAACGTTACTCGAACTTGGTGAGTTTAAGACGACTGAAAAAATTATCCCCCCATATCACAATCACGATAAACTGGTATATTTGGTATTAAAGTTAGGTAACGATATTGGTAACAAGGGACAAAATGAGTCTAAAGTTTAATTGGTCGCGGTAAGCATTCACAATTTTTAGGGGCGAGTTACACTGGTTGGGCTTAAGTCGGCGACATTTGAATTTCGCGCATTCCTAAGATTGAAAACTCCTAGGATTTGTGCGGTACCGGTACCGCAATTCCTCGACTTTGTTCCCGCGTTCTTTTGACTGTTTGCTTTGACCGGTACACCGGTTCGACTGACAGCCGGTTCGGTAAAACGGTTCTGGGACACTTACGCGACCGTGGCTCTAGGTTGACTGGTGCCGCGCAAGACCAGAGAGCCCCACCATCAATTTCGCTCTGGCGGTGAGTAAGAGAGAGAGAGAGAGAGAGAGAGAGAGAAAGAGAGGGAAAGAGAAAGAGGGAGAGTGAATGCTAAGGGTGAAAGAGGGTGGAGAAGGAGGACGAAATGAGAGAGAAAATTCTAGGGTAGTCGGTGACTGAGGAGGGAAGAAGAGGAATGAAGGGTTGCTGTCGAGAGGAGAGTGTTGGGTACAGTTGGGGTAGGTCCTCACCCCAAGTCCTCTTGTTACACGAGGATGTTCAGGAGGGGATAGCACTTGAATGGAAACTCCGTATGGTGCTGCATCTTTTGGATTCGCTCGCTCTTCCGTCGACACCATAACCGTTAAGTTTCATCTCCATTCACTAAACGCGTCGCGACTGTGCGAACTTTCAACCTTTTTCCGTTATCGAGCGTCTGTCGCGACAGGGTGCATTTCATACGTGCATTGACCATCCACAACTATATGACGATATCGTATTAATAGATTGAAAGCTTTGATGTCTTACTTTTTCTCTGACACTTTGATATTTCATGAAAGCTTTGAGCTATATTTTAGTGCACTTAAACTTTTCCAAACGTTTCTTAATGTTTTTCCATTGCAGAAAGATGCAGGTCATTCATGTCGAGCATACTTTCATTGTAAAAACGAGGTCAAAGCTGTGACGACGATTTTCAGGGGTGAAGCCAGGTAATCGCAGCGTAGCAAGCGGTTTCAGTAAATGACCAGAATTACCAATGTACAGACCGGTCGTCGGTTTTATGACAGTGGCTCCGCTGAGTCTTGCTTCTTGGCCGTGCGCCCAGATTTGTTCAATGGAAGCATAATTGCTTGGAGGCATTTTATGGTCATCCATTTTCGACTTTCCACAGAATCTCCGTGAATATTCCTTTGAATTTTCTTTTTGCTTTTAACTGTACAATATTCAACCGCGCACCAGCAATAGAAAAACTACCAACTTTCGAATACCTAGGGTTGCCCGGAATTTTAAGAGAATTCAAATGACTTTAACAAATTTCAAGAGATTCTAAAAGTATTTTAAGGGATTTTAAAGATTATCACAAGATTTAAAAAATTATTAAAATATAGAATTAAAGTATTAAAGTATAGGATTTTAAAGTTTTTTTTAAGGATTTCAAAAGAATTAACAAAATTTCTTATTATGTGTTTGTAAACAGATTACACAAATTCAAATAAAAAATAAAATAATAAAATGTAGATTATGTTGATTAAATCAAAATTTCTAAAATGCTATAGTCTATAGTTTTAACATCGTATCTCTCAACCAACGTGACATTTAAATAATGAGACCCATAACTTAATTAATTGCTTTAACTTTCGTGGATAGAAATTTTACATTAAGAACTCATTTTTGACGATTCTTATCAACTGCTTACGAAAGCTGTTTTTGCTCGTGGTTTTGCGATTCTAAACTTTCATCACGAGTAAAATTCTAGATTGGATTGTAGATTCTATAAAAGGGATCGATAATCGAATACATTCAATGCGTCCCCCCGAAGTACCTGCATCACATAAAGAGGTCTTTAGAATGCAGGACGATCTGAGATCATCGTCAATGCTGTTTGCCTGTCCCACTCTCGACAATGTCGAGAGAGCCCTTAAAAAATTTAAGATGTTAAATAAAAGTAGTGCCTAGCGGTAAAAAATGGCGGATACTCGATATCCGTACCGTTATGCTTCTTTTCTAATTCGTGTCTCAGATCGAAGGGTATCGACTGTGTAGGAGGAATTGATAGAAGAGAAGGGGGCAGATTTGTTCCTAATAACAATGCAGCGCCGTTTGAAAAAGATATTCCATAGCAAAGATGGTGTACTTCCCTTTTAACATTATATGAAGGCGCAATGGATGCATGTGAACCGAGTACCTTTTCGCATGACAAATCATGAAAAAACGATGAATACCGACCCACGTATCAAGTATCATATTGCTTATACATATGTACTTATATGAGCGGGTGAATATTTGATGCGCCATATTGAATAAATTTCAATGCTAGTTCATCATTTCCGCTTATCAAGTTATAACTTTCCCGTTTATGATTGTCATTTATATTTCATATTATATCATCATATTATATTCATTTATAAATGAGAGAGAAATGTTATAAGATTTGTTTTTCTATTACATACTTTAAAATTTTGGCAAAACTGACATGGTGGAAAATGTTGAGCAACATTTTCTGTTATGAAGAACCGTGGGTCCTGTTACCGGCGCTTTTCGACAGATTACAGTTATCTGTGACCACTACAGTGTCAATGACCCACCTTTCTCGGGCTCCCCGTACGAAATACGGATAAGAAGAGTAACTAAACTTTAAGTAAAGAAAATGTGTTTTTTCACAGTCTCGAGACTTAAAGTTGTTTAAAATGAATTCCACTTACATCATTGTCACATAAAATGACATAAATTCAATAACGTCCTTAAAAATGTCATTAATTCATAATTATAATATTTAAGCAGAATTATGATCAATATACATATTTAATTTCCTTTCAGTTTGCGCTGATAAAGCTACATTAAAGCGACCTTAATTTTCTGTATTTTTAACTGATATACTTTTCATTTACACAAAAATTATTTCTCATTAAAAGTAACATAAATGGAAAAGAAATAATTAAAACCCCAATTATCTTAGTTGCGAGTCTTTAAGTGAAAGAAGTAGTGCAGTATTCCGTTGTCCCCGGACAAGCTCATCCGGAGTCGATAAACGTCAATAGAATTGTTTAACTTTATCGGGCTCGGTGAATTTGGGCAGGCCAGGTCATTCACCGAAGTTACAGTTATTCTTACCCGCTGTCACAAACTACTTATCAGCATAAAGCTATTCTTGGATCTAACTTGGAAATGTATTTAAACAATTTATTCTAAATGTGTGCAATTTTCAAGGTCGCTATAAAACTGATTTCTTTATAAAAGTTAAACGGACCAGCGATATACGACGGGCAGTTCGCGTGTAGGTCGTTGCCACTCGATGTCAAGCGAGCCTCTTTCGTCGAAGTCAACGAACACATTTCGAAATGTTTGATTAATAATGAATCAGCAGCATTACTCTTTTAGGAAAAACCGTTACTTTTGGTGAGTTTCAGAATCTGTCCCTCAACCCATGTCCTTCATTTAAATCATTTCATCATAAGTTATTATTTTTCTTAATTATTTGAATCTAGTTGATCCAATCATCAGATTTTTTAAATTTTTACGTTAAAAAAAAAAGCTTTTAACTTAAAATTTATTGAAATCTCTCAAAATCCCTTTGGATGCCTTAAAATCACTTAAAATATCTTGAAATGTCTTGGAATTCATTAACTCCTTGATTGCGAATGACGTGTTTACAAGTCTTGGACTAGGTGGGCCTAAACTGCTCAATTTTCAATGAAATCCATCCAGTAGAACGTCCCACACATTTGAGGCTCACTTGAAATGCCTTAAAATTACTTAAAACGTCTTTAAATCTCTTTAAAGACCTTTAAATTTTCTGTAAATTCCTTTAAATTTAAAATATTTCGAAATCCATTGAAATTCATTAAAATAACTTGAAATATCGAATTAGTGTGTAATATATCTATAATAGATATATATTTATATTTTGAGATTGTCTGCTTTGAATTTAGTTTTACGAAAAATTGGGATATGGAATAAAGTTTAAAAGAACTGAAAAGTCTCCTTTAGAAAAGTAAAAATTCCCGCTAAGTATAGTCGATGACCCCGGATGACGTTTGAAGATGTTAATATAGTGCAAGAAAGCAGAGAACTTCACATGGCGAGATGTAAACGTCAGCTGCACACCTCGGGTCAACGTACCGATAAAATTCTCGATTACGCGTTCAATCGCGTTGAAAAAGTGAGTCATGCCGTGTGAAGCAGTGATTGACTAGAGCAAAGACATAAGTCAGCAATAGTCTAAACTGCAGCGTGCGCAGTTGCGCGCAAACAACGTGAAAGTATTTTTCATATAGAATTCTTTTCATATTTAATACACCAGTTTCATTTCGAGAATTAAAGTAAACCCACGCCAAGAAACATGAAGTTTTATTTTATAAATTATTTTTATTCTTTTTTAATGTATTTTTAATCGCTTTAGCATTCATCATTGAATGTAGCTTTCATTCGCACGAGAATACTGTATAATATAAGATGATTGTTTTGATAATAAAATAAAAAGAATAGAACAGCGGATGATTATAATTATTTTCCCACAAGAAATAGAAGGATTTAAAATTTAAAGCAAGCAGTGTACAGTAAACGAATTTTCGTATTTGAAAAGGTAAGATTGTTGGACTTTTAGTTAAAAGGATTGTGGGACATGGTATAGCACTTCGAACGGTATAATATACTCGAAAGTACTGTTAGCCATGTGACTCGAGATCCAATTTAAATTCTCGTCACCAAAAATCCAATGTTGTGCCGGCGATTGCGCAACCTGTGAAAGCAACTCTCGATTCTCGGTCCGGGCCGAGTTTCTTCCAGCTCTATCTGAATTGAGAGAGAGGATTTTCGTCAAAAGATTGGACAAATAAAGTCTTAAACTCTCACAAAAAGAAATACGTCACAGCCGGATAAAACTGAAAACCTCACTGAAAACTGGATATGCTTTCTTTTCGATATTCAAAGTTTTACGATTGCAAAATTTTTGGGATCGATCTTGAACTCGTGATGTAACAGACGAAAAAGGCCTAAGAGGTAAAACGATAAAAAGTTATGCAAATCGCAACTTTAATTTCATTATACTGACATAATAACTACAAAGAAAGTGGCAATTCTTGTCGGCGTGAGTTTTTCACATTGCATTAGAGTTTCCTTTTACTGCGAACAGGAAAAACGTTGCGTCCCTTGCATAGAAATATGAGTATGATACGGGCCAAGTTAAAAAAGTAACATAAAATGACCATGTAGGATCTATTTTTGCATTCTATAGGTATACTCTACAGTATAAGGACATTGTTCCCTGAGTCGCATCATTCGCATCGTCTACACATCACGCTTCAGTGGAATTGTGCAAGGTTCGCGCCATTCACGCCTTTCAACCCCAACAAACGATGTGTTCTGTATGGTAATTGTGGTTGGAAATTTCTTGAGGGTTTACGATTCTTTACTAGAAACTAATTAACCCAGAGACTTAATGTAAAACTCGCAACCATTTTATTTATAAGCAGCAGTAAACAGTAGTCTATTCTCGCAATTGAACTCTGTAAACTCCAAAGACAATTTTCATCCGAAAGTTGATTAACGCACATGAGGGATTAAACTCATATTGTGAAGAACCAGAAAAGCATTTTATCTGACAAATATTACAAAAATGTGATAATATTGAACAAATTCATTGCGAAAATTTACTTTCTCATTTTTGATATATGCGTGGTCCTTGGGAAATATATTTGAATTGATCAGAAGAAAGAGTTTTACGGATTCTATTGTTGCATTCATAAGATTTCCCGTATTTCCTGCCGTTCTGGCTCCTAACCCTAAGTCTTCATTATGTCTGATTTCCTTCCGAAAATGTTGTAGTCCTTGTATACAGGTAAACACAAAGTCAGGAGGTATCTGTTACCTGAAAAGCAGCAGAGGTAAAAATTTTTCCTACATTGTTGGTGGTGGGAACACAAGTACCCACTCGAGAACGTTTGTATCGTGCCTCAAATTTCTCTGATTTGCACCCGGCTTTAGTACAAAGTTTCAAGATTCAATTCGATGCCACCTGCATTTTTGGAAAGTCGAAATTAATTCCAAATGTAATTCAATCTCGGTGTGGAAATCTCGAAAGCGTGTGGTGTAATTAATTTCACTGATTCTACGAGCGTAAATTATATTCAGCACCTGCCGTTTTCGCTCCAGATCAATTATCATGCAGCAGGTAGTATGTACATTAGTCAAGGTTTTAATTTAGCCAAATTCAGGTTAAAAGACCGCACATGATGCACAATCTGTGCAGCAATAAACGGTTGCGTTAAATGTAAATGCCCAACCAGCAGAGAAATCGTATCACGGTTGCAATACGGCTTAACGAGATACAGCTGCCCGTATCGAGATGTGCAGTGATTCACTGCAGATCCTTGAACCACAGTTAATCGCTATCGTGATTCAACTTTCGAAAATTATTGTGAGCACCTGCTATTGATAACAGTAGCACCTGATACTCTAGTAATATGTATATTCGATAAAGAAGGAACCAATAAAAAGCAAGTCTTTTCATGAGAAAAAAGCTTTTCTCTGGCAAACACTTATAGCATTCGTAATAAGTTATATATGAGAGACCCCGCTTTTATGTTGGCGCAGTCAGTTTTTGACTCTACACAGTTTTTCCATGCACTGCTCTTTGAATCTACACAATTTGCAGTTTTCTAGGTACCTGAGTGATGTAACGTAGTTGACGAGAAAGTCGACAAACAGTGAAACGAAAATACATCGTTCATCGGTCTAGGCCTCTAGAGTCTAGGGTAAAGTGTACCTTCGAGCACCTGAGGCTGTCTCCGACCGCCTGTCCGTGGATGAGTGGTACGGTCTAGATATATATTTAGTTGAGCTGGACTCACGCCAAACTCATCAACGAAAATGAAATCTAGGTCTCCACTGCCCTGCTACTCCCTTGAAGACGACCTCTTCCTAAACCGCATCCACCTTTCGTTACCTATACGACTCTCTCGATTTAACGATTAACTAACATTATTCATATATCTTCACACAATACCACCATTCCAACCTAAGATAGTTTGATCAAGACAATGTTACAGTACTGATTTTTCGATATCCTCATATTGTATATAATTTGACATGACAGCAACTATATGTGGTTCAATATTTTCGAATTGCAGATTAATATGCAAAAATTATTTCAAATTGAGCAAAAATACCATAATTTGAAATTGGTCGTGTTCGGAAACGCAAATTGAATATAAATTGAAATGAAATAAATAAAGATAAATTATCATTCCGAAATTATCATTATATCTTTATATTTATTGATGCATTATCTCAAAGGCTCAATTATAAAAATGGTTTTTTGGTTTAATTCATTAAAATGTAAGAAGAAAGAGTTTTAGATCTTTTTAGTTTTAATAAAACCACTCTTTTCTAATGAGGCATAGATGAGGATGAGGAATAGTGCCAAGAACATGATGCATAGTGTATAATAACAACACCGATTCGTTATCTGCGATGAATCGCAACTATATCGTAATCTTCCCGATTATTATGAAAACCCATTTGTGGACCAGGAGAAATTGTACTGCATTTCCTCATTTGTGTCATAGTCAGTAAAATAACTGGGCAATCAAGATTACAAAAATTACAATCATGAGATAAGATGTTGAATTCACTATTTCTTCCCTTTTCCGTAAAGATTGAGCATGAAGAACAATTGGCAAAAGGCTTATATCCGAATTACGAGAAATTCTACAATGACTAGAATATTTTTAGAAGCCGTCTGAAACGCCTATCCACGCCGGAAACGCTACATCTATCTTATTCTGTGCTGCGCAGACAGTTGGGCAGCTTGCGCAAGAAGTTTTCCTACCAGACACATCACCATGCATGCGTATGCAGGTACAACTCACACTTCTGTAAGGGTATTTCCTATTTGTGCACGTACTTACCAGAACGTGCTTCCCCTCACTGCAGCTCACACTCACAAACTTATTCTTGTCTATTGCATAGAAGAACTCTTAACTGTGTACTGCAATATTAGTGTATTCGAGAATGCAAGTAGAAAAACTATCTACAGTTTGGATAAGTAACCTTTCCCTTGTCCAAATCTAAAATAATGTTCATAAAAGCCTTTCTTTACAGTCAGTTTTATAAGCGTCATCAGAACAGAAAAGTCATTTCAGAGTTATTTTATAGATTCGAAGAAGTAAGAGGTAAATTACCCGAAGTGTAGATACGCCCTTCTCCATTTGTACGGCAGTATAGTCGACTGGTTCAGGACTTTGCATTATAACCGTAATAGAACTGAATGCAATCCACGGATGCACGTGTTGTACTTATCTGCGGGAGAGCGTTTCCTCTCTTAGGAAAGCCTTATGTTAATGCAAGAAAGACAAAGCCCTCGAATTTAGTTGTTATTTCGTCTCCTTCACTTGGCTCTTTCAACTCCAGGCCTTTTTGTCCATGATCATAATCATCCCTTCTAGTGTATGTACATTCAAACAATGGATGTTGCAATGTCAAACCGAGCAAAATTACTGACGATGTAATCTGTTTTGTTATTTTCCTTTCCTTCTCTTCATTTTTCTTGGTGATGGTTAGTGTATTATTACACTATAATGTACAACCAGTTTTAAGTTTTAAAAAGAACGAATAACGAAGCTTACAATTCATTTTCGCAAAATTGCGTAAGACATACGGTCCGACATTCGAGTAAAAAATGGCGACCTCTTGAAGCGGGACCGGAAACGATCTTTGGGCGCCGTCGGCATAGAAAGTAACAACTTGACAGATGGCTCCCTTTTGCAAGTTTACCAACCACAACTTAGCTGCGGGCTATGCTTCAGGATTATCAGTACGACATAACTAATACACCAAATATGCAAAAGAATGAGCAAGAGCTGATAAAGAGGAAACGCTGTACAGGACTTTGAAAGGAGAATGACAGACCATGTCTCATTTCTTTCAGAGCTAGCTCACGATCCTTTGACGCCTCGGGCAGGTCAAGAAATGACTGTATTTTTTATTCAAGCACAGAAAGTAGTGCGAGAGGTTTGGAAAACGTGTAAGCACGTGGGCGGCAACAAGGTAGCTATTACTGTTTGACGCGCGTACGAATTATATCAGCTATACTTTTTACTATTGAATAAAAATCACTCTCATATTAACCTTCTAATTTACCGCCCTAGGCAAGAATTTGACTTGTATAGTTACTTTTATAATAACTTTTGCGAAATTTTTTCCAATTCAGAGAAAGTTCTCTTCATACCTTCATATAGTTGTCAATATTTGATGAAAAAAATATTAGACGCTAGAGGACAAAATCGTGTAGAATATATATATATACATATATTGATAGTTTAGATGACTGAAAATTTTTCCCACGGAAACGTAAGTTACTTGATGCTAATGATGTGTTCACCTTTTATGCATGTGGAAAACATATTTTTCAGCTTTAAGTTCGCCTGAGACTGTAGATTTTATCTAAAAGATTGTTTCAAGTTTTTCCATAACAAAATATATAATGATTTAATGTACAGGGTCAGATATCGATTGATGGCAGTTAATCTTGAGTGTATGAGTTGCCAATCGAGACCGCAGGACATAATTGCGTACAGATACTACATCATGAGTGGTGGTGATAATGATCGATACGATTCTTTGACATTCAACTATCGATACTATATGATAGAAGCAAGTCTTACAACCAGTAGACTCTAGAATCCTATTAGATAGGTATATTGCTGGTATTCTAATACCCAGTTATTCGATTTACAACTGCATCAGGCCGATATGGCCGATCTTCTACTTACTGTATACAAAATGATTTTGATCATTAGATAATCTATAAACTTACCTTTAAACCTCTACATATAGGAAAAATTGTACATAACAAGTCTGCTTAACAGCAATGTCAACTTACCTGAAACATAAAAAGATAAAATTTTGTTAGCATAAATTAAGACAATTATTAAAATCAAAAGTCTATTATTTATTTTCGCCGTATCATTAAAGTGAAAGTCTTTTCGGTTGAGAGAAACCTCTCACTATCCGAAATTCGATTCATTGCGTAATTTTGACCCCAGATGACCTCTCCACGTGTGGATCTCTTGTTACGGTATGAACTTCTGCTACCAGAAGACCGATCAGGTGGTAGCAAAGAAGATAACCATTTATAGCAGAAGGACAATTTTTTACGATGTGCAAATAAAACGAAAGAAATTTATGTGGACGCTGATCTTTGGCGGATAATTTTTATTCGCACCGCGCAGGAGAAGTGAGAAGAAAGAATAAACAATAATAATGAGTCGTGCTTAACTACCAAACACGGATAAACTCGCCAAGTAGTACTTTCCATCCTGACCTACATTCGCACTGTGCGTTTCGCGCTACACTCACCGACCCTGAGGTTCGTTTGATGCAGTTTTTATTTCATCCACACAGTATTACGAACTGTTTGCTATCAATATATAAACAATATTTGCCTGTATGTTGCTACTTTGTTTAATATTCTATAAAAAATCATCCAATTATCAAATAGTGCTAATTTTCGAATACCAACGAGAGCTTTTTTTTTAGATGAATTATGTTTCATCAGGGACTCTTTTGTAGAAAAGTTGAGATTTAATTTTTGTTGAAAACACTATTAGCTAAATGGAGAATGATCAGACAATTAGTGATTCGTTTCGAAACCAGAACAGAATCAAGCCTAGTCCGAAAGTGCCTGACTTACCTTGTTCATAATAAAAGCAAAGTGGTCGGAATCGATACTTTCATTACGAAACGCGTACCCCTTCTCACTTTACGAGAATCACGATCCGCACTTCTCTGCTTTATGGAAGATTTCATCCTTCTGGCAAATTGAACTACTCTAAACACTTGGAATTTCATCGCCGAATTACGATTCACGTGCTGTTACTTAATCGCACTTAACTGATGGATATAAAATATGCTTCGATTTCTATGATCGATTTACTTAGTTCCGAGTGAAATGATTCAAGATCGTAAATTTGAAATATTGGAAATCATAAAGAAAATTTATAAAATCAACTCGTTATTTTTCTTCATCAAGAGCATAATCCAAAGTAGAAATCGCTTTAACTGACCCCACTACAAGTAGGGTACTATTCGGGTGCTATTAAGGAAACTATTTTCTTAACGTTCTAGGCTAGGGCTCTTCAGGCCCCAGTAGAGCTATCCATTTTAAATATATCTTAAAATTTTTAGAATATATTTAAATCTCTTAAACTCCTTTGAAATTCTAGTCCTTTGAAAATTTTTAAAATCTGGCAGATAGATTTCCTCTGGCAGAAAGATTTCCTCTCTAGAACCCTAATAAAGCGGGGGCAGCTTGGGACACACTAGTTACAACCCGATTTGGGCCTTGTAACAACTACTCGGGAAGAATCGTTATTTAAGAAGGTTTTTTAGAATACTTTTTCTTCTTTAACTTCTCTTTTTCTTTTCTTTTCCTCTCTTTAACATGAAGTTGGTCTTTTTTGACAGTGCGAATCAAGTGCTGACAAGTAGCACTTGAGCGGCACTTGTATATGAGAACGCGCATGTACTCGAGCCTTGAACACCATTATCTTCTTACGGTCGTTTGGGAGACCGGCCTAACGTAAGAAGTGATTGTTGTCGGCAATGATGTCGCAATGGGAAGTCTTGTCTCGCAACTGGCGTTGTTTCGCTTCGGCACACTGAGAGTTGAGCGAGCTCTTCAAGACTCCACCAATTCAGTACGTATGGGCCAGCACCGTACAAACAGGATTCTGGAGATACGTGTAAAAAAGAAAAAAGAAGCCGTAGCAACCGTCAAGAAAAAAAATACAGAAACGCAACTCGAGAAACCGACGACGCAGGACTTTCTAAATTAAGCGCGAGCCAACACTCTGAGAGTGGCTCATTTTTGCGGGTTGACCGCAGTTGCATTAATTCCCTAAATCTTCGTGATCTTTATATATTACTCTGAAAAACTGAACTCGTTTATAGTTCACTGGTTATTAAACCTAGTAAAGATAATCTATACTAAAATTAACTATAACTTTTTATGAAACGAATTAAATTGCAATTGCAATAAAGCACAGAATAAAATATTACTTAACAAAATATTAACACAGAAAACGTATTAGCTGAGTACACATAACTCATTTGTATTATATATTATCAAATTTTCTAGAATATGTGTTGCATTTCCTTTGACGTCATTTAATGTCAGACTTTCAGAATTATTGCACTGAAAAGACGAGGTTGTACTTTCTTGTTGTAGATCGTCCTCTAGCATTCTCATTCACGTCAATAGTTCCGGTAACAGCCATACATTTCAGAAACGTTGGACGTGCTGAATAATGCCATACAGTTATGAAAGCTTGATGTGGAATAAATTGATTTCAAGAATAAATTTATAATAACGTTTGTAACACTGCATGTTAGGGAGGGATTTCCGAGGGACCATTGAATCATACTTATAATCGATTCAGAATCAAGGTGGAATCAACGTGAAATCACATAAAATAATTATGCTCACATAGAATCGATTTTCGAGTGAACGGCCCCTCGGGGATTTCAAAATTTCAATTTGTTCCACGTATCTGTACAAACTATTCTAAAATATTTCTTGGTTTTATTTTAAGATTCACTTCAAATAATCCTGAACTTTTCTGGACGTATTCCGGTAACGTGAATATGTAATGGACTGCTTATAAGTTCCCAGAAATCTATAAAAGGCGAAAGCCCTAGAAACCTGGATACTATTTTCACATTGTTTTTGGTATATTTTCGCTTTCAATAATTCAAAACATATTTTTGTATATTTGGAATACTGTTTTTCATTTTTAAACGATTCTGAGAAAAGAAACCTCTTCCTTTTAGAAAAAATTCTCTATAATAGGATTTATCTCCATTTATCTCTTATTATTTACTTCATGTAAATTAGATAATTAGAAATATATCTATTCATTTGTAGTTTTCACGGGAATATAATAGAATCCTATTGAAAACATAACTGCCATGTTTGCAGTACTTGAAGCTATAGTGTTCTTTCCCACCTCGACGCCAATGAATAAGACACTTTTATTTGGCGAGGTTCCCGAGTGAAAAGTCGACGTCTCGTTACGACATTTAATTGGCATAACGCAATCGCGTTTCTCGCTCCGAGGCCTCTGAGTCAGCAAAGGTCGATAACACAGTGTTCACCTTTGCTGTCGGTAAATCAGAGCACTGTGACTAGAAGGTAGATTTCTTCTTTTATCCCGAGTTAGAACGCCATCTGCTCTATTTATGAGCAACTTCTACTGCTGTCAGTCGGCCTTGCAAGGCTGCGGGCCATCGAACCCTTGGCCTACTGCACGCAATGTACCGGCAGGCTGCATGTGAACAAGGAAGTAACAGCAAAATAAAGTTTAGGGGCGTTTTGTGATCGAGAGTATGAAAAGGTAAGGGGTGTCGATCCTGAAACAAGCAAGTGCTATTGTCCTATCGTTAAAGCCCTTTGAAATTAACTGTACAAGTTCTTCTTTAAGGTTTTAAATCCCTAAATATAGGATATTGAAGCACCACCTTTGTAAAAAGCAAGATTAATATTTTTTTTCAATACAATTGAAGAGATTAATCTACATGTTTTGTTTTCGGTTGGGGACAGGCCCCAGTTGGCCCGGCAGGATACTGGGAAAAATCCCGATGGGATTTTCTTTTCCAATTCTGCCCTGGTTAGGGGACCCTCTTCCATCTTAATTTTAGTTACACTCGACTACCTCAATAGTAACCATCGCAATAGTAACAATCTCGCAATAGTAACCAGCATCTTTGGTTACAATTATGGAGGCCTCTGATTTGGATATCGTTACTATTGAGGTAGTCGAATGTATATATTTCCAAAATTTTGTAATCTCTCTAAGAGTAGAAAAATATAATTTTGTACTAACTAAATTAGGCTTTTGATTTATTGAGATTTAAAGATTACGAAACTTCATTATTTTATATGCTTGATTTCTCATCCTATTAAATTCCAGGGGATTGATAGTGTTAATGATAAAGTTTACATGATATTTGCGCAAGACTTATGAAGCTATCTAACGTCACTGCTTTAGAATTTAGAGAAATCTCGATCGAGGCTGAAGCAGGGCTTCTCTGTCAGACATGCTTTTCTCCATTTAAACCCATTAGCGCGTTAAGACGTACTATATATTCGCAGCTAAGGGTTGCTGTCCAATTAACAAGTGCAGAGAGCGTAAGCTCAGCATATACTCCAAAAGCTTTTCTTTAGCCAAAAAGCAAACAAGACATAGTCATGTATTATACATAGCATTGATCAAATTTATGCAGGGAAGAGAATTAGTGTGGAAAAGAATAATATTTTTCAACGTTCAGTTTTATTGGTTATTTTGCATTTTTTCTAGTGATTTAAAAAAATCGAAAATGTAACTGAACAATAAGATTCGGAACAGGAAATCAATCAAACCCAACAGCATAAAGGAATGACGCCTTTAATATGTCGTTCCAAGTGGACAGACACAAATAATTCAGAAGTAATGTAAAGAAAGGGCGATTTGAGGAACTGCCTCGAATAAAGAAAGGCGGAAATTGAATTAAGCAAGTGTATGAAAAATACGGGAAAAGAAGGATGCTTTTATAATCTGAACTTGGAGTGTTCCCACGCCTTCAAAAATGGAAGTGTAGGTACGCGTACACAGATTCATTCTCTGTCTATGAAAGTTGCGTGCATGCGATTCATTAAATTGTCTCCTCTTTACCGCAACGAACTGCAACTAGCACTTGCTAATGGTTGCGCTTCTTCTGTATTCTGCATTCTCCATTTAGTTGAGGGTCAATTAAAAAACGGGGCTGAGAGCTCAGGGTTCGGTGTGAACAGCGCGTAAAGCGTTGTAAAATTACATAATTATTTTACAAACCCCCTTTACCATCTTTGCCCGAAGATTCTGATTGTCGGTGAAGGTGGAGATGGTGAGACACCACGTGGTACACAAGTTAACGGTCCGGTACCGTGTCAGAGCTGGTGCTAGCGGTACACTCGGTCCGTTATTTGACCGACAGAAGCGCTGGCGTGTTTCTGCGCTGCTCGCTTCGTAAGCTTGCATTATGCTCAACATGATATTACCATAAAGATTCAGACGTCTATCCATTGCCCGCACTGTCGCGCACGATACACGTTTTGACTCGCAATCACTTGCAATAACATCTCCCACAGGAAATCTCATCGGTTACGAAGTGAATGTTGAATAATGTCCCTTCTTCTACAAACTCCCCTCTTATCATTCAAAACTAGTGGCAATCATACTTATCGCAAGTTATAACTTTATCTTTAGCCTTAAAACAAGATCGTAAAAAATGAATGGTCTTGTTTTAAGTTTAAAAATGGGCTTAAATCTAACATTAAGTATAAAGACGGACTTACATTAAGCAGTCACAAAAACAGACTGTAACTGAACTAAAATAAAAAAATTTTCATACTAAACGCGTGGGTGCATGAGCATAGAGTCCTCGGTAGGAACTTTGAGTTAGACACTATGACTATTGTGAAGTAGCTTTTTTTCAGAATACTAATTTTTTACTTAAGAGAAATAAAAGCCAAACATTTGGTTTCTTTCTGATTGCAAACTCCTTCAAATCACTTAAAATTCCTTGAAATTCTTTGAAATCCCCTGTAATTCTTTAAAATACCCAAATATGCTCTGCTTATTAGCAAAGTTAGCCTCATACATATCAAGGTGACTAACTCAAAATTCCTACTTTGAACTCTAATCTTTCAGAGAATACCAATAAATTGTTATATAAATACTATTGTTATCTTCCAACTAAAAGCAAAATGGAACTGAAAGACAATAAAAATGTAACTCAGCAGCTTTTTTGTAAATGATATTCAATAATAAAGAAAAATTATGGGGAAACGATAGTTGAACAACATCAATTGTATGAACAATTGTAGTACCTGTTCCAGTGATTGGTGGGGAGGCAAGTTGGGAACTGCTAATATCTGGAGGCTGTTGGGTTGTTTGTGTTTGTTGCTGAGTCTGTGCTGGCTGCTGTTGTTGCGCTGGCTGAGGACTGTTCGCAGCAACTACTGTTCCTGGGCTTCCTGCTGCGCTCTCGGCCATTTTGTGTTTCAACAATTAATCTCTTAACTCACTATTAACGCGAAAAACATTTCCTTCACTTCAAGATACTTTTTAACGTTGTCTTTGTTTTTGCGGATTATTGGGAAAATTTTTGAAAAATTTAACTTTAATTTCAAAGGTCTATGTCTTAAAATTTGTTATTATTATTTATTATTTTCACTATTATTATTATTATTACTAGTATTATTATTATTATTAATTCTATATTTCCCTTTACTTCACAATTAGTACTATTTTCTTCAGCAGGAAATTAGAGAGCCTATTTTAGTTATATTGTGTAAGCTTTACATCAGCAACTACTCAACTGTTAATTTAATACGTGTTAAATATAGGTTGATGTAAATTGTATTTATAGAATTTCTCTAGAATAACTATTATTTATTTTTGATAACGTGTTTTAATATTGTATTAATTACTGCTATTGATTATTTTGAATTGAACTAATTAATTTTCTATCACTCAGTAAAAGAGACTTAAAGTTGTTTCTATAGAATATCGTTAATGTATATCAATTTTGTGAATACATCTTGTGATATTCGCGTCTTGTGACTTTTGCGTGATTTTTGAAAAAAGGCTGCTAGACGATATCGACATTAAGGCCATGTTTTACGTGGTTTATTCAGTCCAAGATTTTCAGTCTTCTTCTCGCAGTTCCTTGCATAACATTTCTAGCAGCCACGTTTATTTACTGTCATGAATGGCCTCATATTTTCCGTAATATTTGTATCTATAACGGAAAAGTATCAAATCAGTAATGTATCCCAAAAATGAATTAAGCGGAAGTTGCTTCCTTAAATTCCTTCGGCGAAGAGTTGCTAGGCTTGCACGTGCTTCGTTTTTGCAGACCGCGGAAATTATTAATATAACTGAATAATTAATATAACTAACGATTAACTGAAATTATTTCGTAGATAAAGGAAGTATATAGAACATGAAAAATAAAGTTTAATAAATAATGATTGTAAATATCAGAATCTTTTTTAAAGTCATTTTGAAAAGGTGAAAAAGAGTGAAGGACAAGTGGCAGGAAAGACAAATTTGCGTAAATCCTAACGCGCATGTATGTAATTCCGACTTAAGGAGTGAGTACTCGACCTTAGCTGCACGAACGCGCCTGAAGCAGTAGGGTGTAGAAACGCGAGACCAGGCTAGAGAGTCAATAGGTCAGTGGGGTTTGTCTATCGTGACACTGAATGCAGCTTCAGTATCCTTACGAAAAGGTTCGACTCTGAACTTCAAGACGTGCTTGACTAATTGTAAAAGTCATTTATCAATACCCTCCAAAGCTTTTTTCAGGTTTTCATGAGTTTAAATGATTAATATAGTACTTTCTGAAACCTTTTCTCCTAGAAGACATCTTGTCTTGTATTTTAATTATCGAAATTTTGTCTTGTGTAGGCTGCCTCACTCTATACCCAAGGTTACAGAGTGACATACAATCATAAAATGGCAGATAATACTTATAGGCAATGGAGGTTGCAGTAAGGTTGCAGGAGCCAAGTAAATGAAAAAGTAAATTTTCTTACTTATTTTGGAATCAAAGATAAAACCGAAATAGTATAATGATGATGATAATTAATGATGAAATTGTACTTTGTAATGATATTTTGAGATGAGTCTTATTAGGGTAATTGATCCTATAAGACTTACTTTGATTTTTTCCTCAAACAAACTATTGCTATGAAATTTTGAGTCACAAGTTTTAGTTTTAAAAAGCACTGGTAAAAAGATTTGCTATAAGTTTCTCAGAAGAATTGTACCACTTTCAACGAGCAAGGTCACCCCTGGATGAAACGGTGACTACATTCGACTATCCAAATCTAATATGAAGAAGAGATGCGCCTAGGGTACCGACATATAGCACAACAATTACCGCGGAAAATAAAACTACTGTTTACCAATCGATTATTGGCCCACAGCGAACGGGGTTTCGAGTAAACGAAGCACGTGCACAAGCTCTAGGTGTGTCATAGCTCAAGTTCCTCTCCTTGGAATTATCTAGGATAGGCTTCAGTTGGTTAAGCAACATTCCTTCCTGCAAGATATCCCATTTGTCCTCACCATTTCTTCCCTCGGGTTAAGGCGAAACTTGATGGTTCGGGCGAACACGAAAACTCCGACGTTCACTCGATCACTCGATGTTTAACGAAAGCTCGCGAATGAAGTTTCGCCTTCTAGGGGATGTCTTCCATTGATCGCGCGCCTCTTAGAATGGTTTTTAGTGTTTATACATCGTACAACAAGTCCTTCTTCGCGGACAAATCAAACTTAGGCTGCTTTCACGGGAAAAACGCTAAGTCGGCGGAACTGACGTTTCGTTTCGGTGGTGCTTTTACGGGTAGGATTGCAATACTTGCGACGAACACCACCAGGTGTCAGCTCGAAAAAGCTTGCGCCGTGCCACCCCAGGCCGAGTTAGACTCGACGCCACCCTCACCTTATCGAACCCTCGACCCTCTCTGTCAGCAGGCTTTCTTTTCATTTTTAGTTTCCATTCTTTTTTTTTTCTCACTTTTATTTGCGATCTGACTCTTTTCATGACACCATATTTCTTTCATTCAGGGACTCTGTTTCTTTGTCCAATTCCTCATTAATAGAAGGTTATTTCGTTGGGTGAAAATTATTGATTTTAGGAAGCTATTTTCTAAAGCCAAAATTCATCAATTTTTCAAGGACATGATCAATCCTTAATTGAAAATATCAGAAAATCATTCGAATGAAAATATTATATTTTCGATAAGAACTTAGGATTAATTGTGTTATTTCGAATTCACCTACGCATTAAAGAAACACGTACATTCAATGATGCAGACATGACAGGAAGTTCATAATGCGTGTCTTTCATGGGACGATATATTGAAACTGAGCGAAAAGGGTTGCGACGATGAAAGTGAAAGTCTTATGTCGGGGTGAACACCTACTCTAGAGTGACCTTGTTCCCAGTAACCGTTTTAAAAGTTCTCTTATAACGTCGGTTATGAAATGAAAGGGGAAATAATTTATATGAAGATAGGAAGATCGGAAATAATCCTGTACGATTACAAGCCAAAGATCATAAAGAAAATGAAGAAGAGAGAATATGTATCTTTTTTATGTAGCTTCTTCATGTAGCTCAGCTAATAGGCTTCGATTCTAAAATCCAGATTGAATCCATGAGATTATGAAAACAACATTGAAGTATCATTTCACATCAAAATGATCCAACCGAAAATGGTCATTTGAGATCAATACTTCTTCGATTTTGAAAACCTCCTGTTACATGAAAAGTGCACTCTATTGAATTTAAATGTGGCGCATCAGTTTTGCGTTTTGATGTTGGAACTTTCCGGGGAACTGCAATAGAATCGAGCCAACATAGTGACGTCATAACGAGCATGTGACGTGAGCAGTGCATCTTTCACTCGAGTGTAATCAGGCCTTCCATGTTTTTGGTGCATGCGCATAAGGGTTGAAAGCTTGTACTCCTTCGATCCAAAGCAACCAGGCACCCTCATCCATGCTATCCTCGCAAAAAGCTCTTTCGATGCAAGAGGTGCCAGTAGAGGTGGAATTTTCGACGATTTTATCGTATAAACGCGCAGACGCGCTGCAAGAACTACCCTTAAAAATCCCTGACTGCATCAGTGTCATTGACTGAGCTATCAACGCCGGCAGCCGCCCATGAATTTGTTCAGAGTGACTTCTGTCGTCACTTCTAATGCATATTGAGGGACGTTGCGGTCTTCCACGCAAACTATCAGTGGCGCGTAACCAATGTGACTATTCCTTCAAACTAACATATGTGCGAGCATACACCTGGCGGTGACTGACTGCGTTATTTAGGCCAAGGACGAAGCGAGTTGGTCAGTCAGAGATTTTAATGGGGCAAACGATGTACAAAACTTTAACTTGTTACTGGGGTAGATGGTAGATCACCATTTAACGTTCCTAGAGCGTAATGTTGCGCTAAACATGCCAAGACTATGCAATAATTGGTGGCAATTACCGGAGTTATGTTTTCGCTAAGTGTAAGAAGATGAATACAAGAATTTAATACTAATATAGTATAATAATTATAAGGCACAAAAAGGTGTAAATTACATTCTAATAGTTGTGGCAAAAGTTAGAGCCACTTAAGGTCTCACTACAAAATTTTGAAAGATTCGGATTAGTTATCTCTCTAAATATCTTTTACAATTACGCATTTCAGGAGTAGAGGTAATTGTTAAAGTATGTTCAGTAATATTCTTGTTATATACTTACAAAGCAGTCTATGCATATATGGAAAACTTGAATCGTACTCACCTGGAACATAAAAGAAAAAGAACAATTTAGTCAACGTTGGATTTTACAAATATCAACAATTAAAATGTCATAATTATTTTTGTATTTTATGAAATTAAAATCTATATTACATATTAAGGATAACGACAGCACATTCGATAGAGAATATCGATTGACTAATTAACGGAGTGTTAATTAAAATAGACACGAAAACTATACTTCGCTCATCCCGCTTGTGCTCACATATAAGGGTCATCCATAAAACATACTAAGAATTCATGAATGTTTAATGAGTAATCGTATTAGGTATTCATGCCCTCGACTTCCAAGTATCATAAAAATTAACTAACTGGCTTATTGCACCCGAATGCACGTTCGGTGAGACTCCTCGATTTAATTGGAGATATTGAACGGACGCGTACACCACGAAAGATAATTTCGATAAGATATGTATACATAATTTCATGAAAGAGAGGTTGCTATTATAACGAAAATAGATTTGTTTTGAGTATCCGCTTCACAAGATTTTAAAGTTATCAAAACATCTTTCATTTTTAAGAGAAAAGTGATTTCTCAAGATTTCAAAGGATTTTAAATGGTATTAAAAAATATTGAAGGACTTCAAGAGGCTTTACAAAATTTCAACGAAGATGCCAAGAAATCTAAATTCTTTAAAATCTGTTAAATCTCTTGAAATCTTCTTTAAAATTATTGCAGATTAAGATACTTTAACATAAAATTTTTAAAAATTATCATAAGCGTAAATGATTTACAAAGGCATGACATTCTAGTCAGTACAAAGAAGTTAAAAATCGAAGCGTGTCCTTGGAGTTATAAGATAAAACAATATCAAATCGACAATCATTTCTATGTTGTGGTAGGCTAATTAGTTCAAATTGGTCACGCACTTCTGATGTACTATCAAAACCTGAAATCAGCTACAAGTATATTGTTATCAACATGATTCTAAAGCAGCTGATGTGCTTCTAATGTATCAATGGTGGTTGCGGGAGTCTTCAATAACGGTGGTTAAACGAGCCGACTGCTTCTCTAACGGGAAATTCTCGTAGACGATTTCTGCGACTTTCTCCTCGGCGGAGGATCGGTTGTGCTACCGTTACTTTTTCGACCCCTCCGTCAGTTGAAGCAGCGGCAATTCGTATTGTCGGACCAACCATACCTCGAAGAAAATTGCCGCGCTCTCTTCGATTTGAGTTGCCGCGCTTCCGAACCGGTACTCTTAACTGTATATACCAAAGCCCATCTCGTTCCGTTAAGTCAAACTGAAATCAAGTCATTTTTATTATTCATTCAGCTACTTCGCATAATGCGCATAGGAGTTTCTTATTTTAAGCTTCGTCATAGGAATAGAAATAGAAACAAAAAAGACGATAGAAAACTTAAAATCTCTTCTGATAAATCGTCAATTATAACCTTGGAGTTCAAGATCCGATTCCGGATCTTGTTTTAGGTGACTAACAATTGTAAGCTTGACAGCTGTCACGTATAAAGAAAAACGTGACCAGGAGCGTAAATAGAGCCTTGCCTGGGTCAACGTGAGACCCTATGGCCTATAGCCTATTCTTGAGATCTACGGTTCTTGAGAGAGGTCGAATCGAGGTCTTGACCGCGTGGAGGAGGTCGACAAACAAAATAGCGGAGTTCTAGGCAGCCGTTTGCGATCACGTAATGTAGGCTCGTCGGCGAATGTACCGCAAGATACCAGTTACGTCACGAGGTGCGAGACTCAATTCCTGTTTCGAGCTGTTGAACTTCGCGGTGGGGATGTCCGGGTGGATGGAAAGGGAAGAAAGAGTCGCAGAAAAGAGAGTAGAAGAATAAAAAAACAAATAAAGGTAGAGGAGAGGAGAGATAAGTGCATCGCAGACCAGTGAGAAGGGCTGCTAGGGTGTGAAAGAAAGGAAAAACAAGGTTTCGGAGGTCTGGCTATATCTACCGTTCTCGCTTGCTCTGATACAAGGAAACTCTAGGTTACCCGGTCGCTCTAGCTTGGGTCGACAGGGAAGATCCATGTTACTCTTTTTTAATCCTTTAACAGTATATGCACTGCTACGGAATTGCATTTTTGCTGCGGATCAGCAAATTGTCATTTGTTTTCGCTGATTCAACTAGCCAAGAGAATATCGTTGATTCATATTAAAAGAGTGTTGCTATATAATAATATATATGTATATAATAATTGCTATATATAATAATCGTGAAATGTTCGCATTCATACACTTCGTTTGCAGTGATTAATTTGTTTTTTTATTTTTTTTTTGAGAATTTCGTTTAAATCTCTTGAAATGTTGTACAAGTTCTTTAAATCCCATTAAATGTCCAGACAACCGTTCAAATTTTGTTAAATCCCTTTAAATTGCTTAAAAATATTTAACATACTGTAAAAAACGTTAAAAATTTAATTAAAACTCAATAATTTTTTAAATCTCATTAAATTCCTTAAACTTCTTGATAATCCAAAGAAAACTCGTCAAATCCTTTGAAATTTCTTAGAATTCTATAAAAGCCCAATAGCTTTCGTAAAATTCCTTAATATTCTCTAAAATTCAAATAAATTTGTCAAAGTCCCTAGAAATTCAATCCTCAAAATCCCCTGAAACATTGTTAAATCCTTTAAAATATCTTTACATTTCTTCAAATACTTAGAAATTCTATAAAATTCTGTGAAATGCCGTGAAATCTCTCAATATCTCTAAAGTCTCAATAAATTTCATAAATTTTGTATTTGAATGTTATTAATTGTCCATGCAATATTTCCCGCACGCTGCAGCGTGCGTACATATATAATATGTATATTGCGTATATTGCTAGTCTGTAATAATTAGAGAAAGCCATTTTAATGTTACTTCTAGGTACGATAAAAGATTATGCAATTACGTGCAATTTACCGGTGATAAATCGAATTCACTTGCATTTGATTCGCGCCAAGTTACAATTGACGCTGGGCTCACTTCTCATGCTCGCACGTCCGTCGTATACGCAAGTACAGCTGGCCTTTTGTAAACTTTATCTTCATAAATCGCCTCATTCAAGAGGAGATTCGTGTTCAATGCAGCAGGATGCACGAACGCGCCTCTGCACGGAATGCACGTTTGTTCGTGATAATACATAGCGGTAAATCGCCTAGGACAGTACTCAAATCCATGTGTGTATTGTATAAAGGCTTTTTAGCGGAGACGCATGTCCGGGTTCAGGGGCATTTAAGTAAACGGCACGTTTGCGCATAATATGCTATTGTTTGTTCACGTCTTCATACCATCGTGACGATTCTTAAGGGAAATGATAGGACTAATACGATTTAAAATCATGTTCCCATTTTCCCAAGAAAAGGAACTCAAATTGATTTGTTTTTATCCAGTCGCATGAGAAATCTCAAATTATTTGAGGAATGATCCTTGAAGGTACTAATGTTCTGCCAAGAATCAAGTTTGTATGATTAGAGGAAGTAAAATAGTGTCCTGGAGCTTTTTTGGTTATACCGCTTCCCTTCTATCTAGTTCGCTGGGACAATAAAGTAGAGATGTGCAATAAATTCTGTAGGCCCGCTCGCGAGTGGTACAGTTATGTGATCCCGGACTTGGTTCTCGCTTCTCGGCGACTGCCGCATCGGCCTGCAACTGGGAGAAACACGAAGAGATACTCGTTATCTGCCTGCCCCGAAGAATATTAAAGATCAACGACATCACGCGGCCTCTGAGAAGAGGCGGCGACGGCAGACCAACCGCGTGGTAACGCCCTATAGAAATTACGCATAACTCGAAGCTTGCGATTGAATAATGATCATATACCTGTTACCAACAAGTACATATCGATTAACAACAGAATAGGAAAGTAAGGATTTTTGTACAATAATTCATATGTATTTATCGAGATTAGACACATACCCTGGGGATCAATGGACTTTAGCGATGATCTCAGCTATTTGAATCCAAGCATCATGCAAATGTTTGTAGCCAAGAGAAGCTTGTCAGCTTCTCTTAATATTTTCCTCCTGCATGATATTTGTTTTAATGTTTGATGTCATCAACATTTATAAACTCTGTATCATTTTTAGATACTAGAATTTAGCCTCAAGATGTGAGGCTACTTTATTGTATAAGGTCAGGTTATAAGAGTTCTAGATGATTCATACTTTTAGGTATTATCAATAAAACAATATTAATATACTGATTTAACTCTGTAACCAGTTTTGAATTGAATCGATTGAATGAGCAAACAGAAACAATTTTGTCGCCGAAGAGGAACGAACTTGGTCTACCTAATGGTCTACCTTGACCATTAGGGTGGCTCACACATTGAACCTGGTACAGCGGTCGCGAGTGCGCTCAAGCATAGGACATCCTACGACCTACGCTGTCGAATAAATCATAAGTCAGACTACCTCCCTACCTCTAAACTGCGTTTCGATTGTTATCTTCTTAGAGGTAGTACTTAAGATTCTTAAGAAGAAAGATGATAATGGCCTGAATGTAAAACGTATATACTTAAAGTCACAACTTTAAAAAACTTTGCCTGCATCAGAATGTAGTCCAGGAAACTAAGCAAGTTTCACGACAAACTGTTTGGCCATTTGAAAGTTTTTTTGGCGTGCTTCGTTCTCTATTACACATTATACAGTGCATCGGTTGCCAGTAAAGATATAGTGCTCCCAGAAAGTACTGTCAAACAACTTTACTGTATTTCGTAAAACACTAGTTTTCTTTCGTCACAGCCGTCAGGAATTCCTGTCGGAATTTAACGTAAGAGATATATCCACGTGGTTCTTCCTAGCTCTGGCACAGCGGTCGATGTACCAAAAAAACAAATGATTTTCTATTCAATCCTGTAACGGTTAATTTTCAGAATACCGCCTAGCTAGAAGGGGCTTGGTATCAATTATTAAATTATGGAGAAGTTTCAGATTGACGATTATTTTATACTTTGAATAGATCTCTAATCATTTTAATTCACTCCATTAACTGTTTACGCCGAGGTTTACACACATCAGAAGCTTTCTAAGTAAAGAGTGCTTTCAAGAGTATTTTTTCGTACATTGAGAATGCTAGCTAACTCAGGGTGCCTAGTGAACTTTCCTTTTCAAATTCTTGGATTTCTTGGATAAAAGAACATTTTTCCCGGTTTTTCCCTTGTGACGTATGTTTCTCAATCTCTCATTGAGTGTCTAAGAAATTAGTTTTTTTTATCAGGATAGGTATAATATTTATTCAAATAATTTAAAGGAATTCGTAGGAATTCAGAAAAATTCAAGAGGAATTAAAAAGAATTCAAGCGACATCACAGGAATTCCAAATAATTCTCAGGAATTAAAACATACTCAAGAATTGAAAAGAATTCACAAGGATTCAAAATAATTATTTCATAAATTCCCGGCGTTTTCGCGTTTTTTCAGGTACTCTAAATTCCCGGCAAACTCTCGATTTTTCCGTTTTCCTGGTTCACCCTACACACCCTGAAAGCTGTGAAAAGGGTTATTAATATTGTAGATCTTGATAAGCCAAAGGAGCACTCTTAATTTTCGATCAGGGAGAGCGTGATTGTTATGGGCTGTTCAGGCGTTTCTTGCTCTCATGGGCCAAATCACGTGTTCAATCGCGTGGGGGGGTTCTCGCACTGCGAGTAAAGGAAGCGCGGATGGCCATAGCCAGCAGCTTGGAATTGGTTACTGGTAAGGTGGTTTGACCAGGTAGACACCGTTTGCCACGTGGTTCTGGGGTCATTGTCCTCGACGAGCCCTTCCCTAAAGTCTTTGTACCGCGCTTCGTAATGAAGGCCTGTGAACTCGATGCGGTATTTTGTGGACTATAGTCACCCTGCTCTGCCGAAACAATCACCCGCACGCACTGACTCGGCAAACCTTCTGAGGATCGACGAATTTCCCAAATCAAAGTTAGCTTTCTTCAACAGATCTTAATTCAAACCGCGGAAAGGAAATATTGAACTCAACAATAAATCTTTGAAGTTTAAAAGTATCATCATGATTTGCATAATACACTGGTATGAAATGTCACCCGATACACTTCTAGAGTCGGGCAACGTCCTTCTGTTTTTGAAACACGATATTGTCTGATAATGATGCACTCAACGGCACGTTCCGGTGTGTAATTCAAAGATTATGCGATGACCATGACTTTGAACTACACTGTGATCTAATATTCTTCTCTGCACGTAAGATTCTATTTGTGGCTTTATAAGGATCTGATGAAGCCACGGCCATTAACCTCAAACTTGGCAATATATTGAATGTAGTCTCACAATATTGTGCAGCAAGCATGAACACTCGTTTTCTTTTATTTCATTAATTTTTTTTTCTACTTCTCAATTTCCAACAATAGTTTCAAACATTGTAGCATAATTCTAATGTGGCAAAAATCTTTGCGTTTCAATTTAAAATAAAGAAGTTAAGGATGAGGATCGCAGTTACGAAAATGAGATAATCCTATCATGTAATATTCTACGTGATTCTACGGTACTTTAACGTGATTGAAACGTGTACCTTCTTTTAAAGAATTTTTGTCCCATATATCCCACATAAAATCATTTATAGAGATGCGTTTCTGAACTGTTTCTGTTATAGAGCAACAAGCTGTATTTAAAAACATCAGTTTGTCATGAATTCATTGGTGACTCGCTTGAATAAAGCAGAAAGAAAGAAATTTAAATTCGTGACAATGTGAAGGAATCTTTTGAGAAAAGCCAGTTCATCGTCTGATAATCTTCAAACAATGATCTTTTTTTCTCTAGTTAACTAAGAGCGTCTGTAAACAATTGATTAAGAAGATTGGTTAGGTTTTTCTTCGCTCTTAAAATCACAAAAAGACTGATCACTTTTGGAAAGCGAGAATGAACAACGTGGACAGCACCTGCGGTCGTCGACCCTCTCGAGTAAACGAATACCTCAGGTTCAGTACAACGGATCCAGCGACAATGACGGAATGCCATTGGACTGACACGTAACTGATACCTGTCCGAAATTTAAGACCGACTATTGGACGTAGTCAGCCTTTTTCATAGCCTAAAGTCATTGCTTTCGAATTGAGCGATCAATCGTCTTCAATGCGCCTTTCGCCTGTGAAATTTGCTTATATACATATGTATACTTCTCAACGTCTCTCACATTGCTCATCTTTTGAACTCGATGCATAATGAAACTTAAATTAAAACCATTTTGTAACTTTCAAAAAATATGTTTTTAATTTCAATTAAAACTCTATGATTAAGAAAACTTTAAACAAAGAAACATGCAGCAGTATTAAAAAATACTCATGAGAATATTTTTCAGAAGGGTCGGGATATAACACCTGTCCTCATATTTCATAATTTCTCGAGTTTTCTAAAGAATCATTGCCTCAATTTCCATGAAGACGTTACATGCTGTGTTAAATTAATTTCGTTCTTCACAAAAATTTAATCACTGAAATTGAATAAAGAATTTCAAATCGTGTTTTGAAACTCTGATTACAATTTATCTACTTCTGGAACTAAGGAACGAATGGATTAAGGAGCAGATTATAGATTAAAGCATCGTAACTAGAGATGTAGTCCTGCTCAAGAATCGAGTAACTAGCTTCAATGAATACTAAAGCAAATACTGTCTTTAAAGAGGTTTAATCTGAAAGGAAAGGAGGAGGTGGCGGCAATACGATAATACCGGAGGGACGAAGAGAATCGGAGACCGAGGAAACGGGTAGTGCCGAGAAGAAACAGCTGGTAGGTTGGCCGGGAGTTCAATGACTGAGGTTGGTTCTCGGTTGAGACTCTCCCTATATATTCGTCGACTCCTTCGTCTACGACTTCGTAGTTATCGTCGTCGTCTTTGTCGTCGTGATCCCGACTTCCAGGACGATCCAGGAATCTGTGACTCATGGTTTTCTTGCAGGCTATCACCTTTCATGCTGACTACAGCTTGACTAAATTACTCTCCAGCATATAGAGAAACTTATGCAGCACTCAGCACGTCAGCACGTGTACAGCGAATTTACTTCCGCGAGCTCGCGCATTATAATTCAAGATCGGGAAGAGGTCTTTGTACGCTGTTGCAGGACGATATCTTAACTCGTGATCTTACTGGGGTCCTTATATGTTTTGCTAGTTTATCATAGTTGCATCTAATACAATGCAAGCATTTTCTACTTCTTCGCAATGGTAACATCACGCATAATGTGCTCTCCAGTTATCAAGATACCAAATGGTTCACCACTTTTAAAACATGGCGTTCAACCTCTACACAAAAATAACTCGATGTGTAGCATAACTCTGAGGAAAGTTTCGAATAGAAAAAATTCTATCCTGAATCCGATTTTTGGAAAGGATGGAAAGTCATTTGGAGTGATTTCGGATTGGAAAGAATTAAAATTCGTTTGGATTAATTCCGGATTAATTAAGATTGGAGAAATGGATTGAGTAGGATTGAAACATAAATTCGGATTAGTTTCAGATTCATTTGGATTGATTTAGATTCGAAAGGACTGAAAGTCGTTTGTATTCATTCTCATTGGGGACAGGAATTGAAAAGGATTGAACGTTTGTTCGGATTAGTATCGGATTTATACAGCTTGGTGTCCGATTCAATCAAATTTGTTCGGTTTGATGCTGAATACATTCGCATTGCCGTTCGGACTTCGGATTGGCTTCGGATTCAGTTGGATTAGATCGGACTATTATAATTAATAGTGGTTCCATGTTCAAAATTTTCAAAAAGAATTCGAATCATTAGCTCAATTCTTTTAGTGGAAAGAAAAAGCAGAACCACTTTTAATTTTCTTCTTTTTACATTTCGGCGGTCCTTACACGTGGACACGAATGAAACGAAGCTCTATTGTTCCTTCAAGTTCTTTGTTGAAAAAAATATTTCACCCTGACGCACAAGGCCATGATAATAATTCGAATGTGTCCAAGGTGATCGTTAAACATTTGTGAGTGTCGATTTACGTACTCGTAAAAGTAAGAATGTCGAAACTCCAAACGATGCACTGGTTTTATAGTTGGACCGAAGTACTGAGCCCTTTTGAAACAGCCGGTACTGACGTAACGGTACACCCGCTCGTAATTTGGGTATCTTCTTATGAACTTCCGGCATCAAAGCCCCAGCCGTGCATGAAAGACGCCTTTGTGCCGAAATTTCATCTCACCCTGTCGAAATTCTTTCATTCTTTCTTTTCTTCAAGTTTTTGTTCTTTCCTTTGATTGACTTCCTTGTACATAAGATTGCATCAAAAGCAAAAAGACTTAAACGAAGAAACAGAGTACCACTATAATTAGAATGATTTTATTTTTGAGAATGAACTGAGAATGAACTGAGAATTTATGAGTTTCAACCAGTATAGTCATATTCCTCGAAAAACACCGTTAACCAAAGTTTAATTACTGACGGTAAGGTTATGCTTAAAATGACTTCTCGTCGAACGTGCTTAATGCTTATACCTCCTATGCCTACATATTTACCTAACTCTCCGATGAACATGGTTGAGATTAGGGGCTTTGGGGGTGAAAGGTACATATGTATAGGCGGACCTTATATGGATTTAAGGTAAGCATGAAGTGACTCTTGAACCATCGCTAAGGTCACTCGAGGTCACTGCCGCGTGAGATATCTCACGCTACATCTCCATTCTGCTGACCACCGCAGATTGAAGCTCTTGTCTTGAGACTCACGAATGTCAAAACGGACTTTAACATTTCTCGAGATAAAATATCTATCCAGGAAGTCAGAAGGAAGTATCTAAATGCTGCAGTGCGATACAGAATCCAATTAAAAGATGAAAGCTTGCACCTATGATTATTTTTCATATATATGGACTAATGAAACAAAGCTATTTGTGGTTTAAATTATGTTAAAAGTTGTGAATTCAGGGAATCACTTCTAACTAGAAGTATTTTTTAGTACATAAAATTTAGCATAATGAAATAACAGAATTGGCTGGATTGAGATTAGAATCTTCAAAAGCAACTGCGATTTTATCATCAGTGGAGAGTTTTTCTGTAAAACGAGGCGACTCTTTTAACGAAGCAAGTATACCTACTTCGTTATGAATATGCCATCATAAAGCAAAGAACGTTGAGTCGTATTTGCAAACTAAATAGCAAACGAGCGTAGTTCGTGTTCGCGTGATCAGTTAAAATCTATGTAACTTCCCATATAATTACGTCTTATTCCTTTCTCCTTTATAGATTTAAAAACTCCTAACCTGGTCCCCACCAAAAAATTGATCGAAATGCAAAGTTGACCCCTCACCAATGAAATATTTAAATTTTGTTTAATAGAGTTGATTGGTGCTCGTTGATTGGTATTTGTTGGCTAAATTTTCACGTTTGTTGATCAAATTTCAAGAAGTTATCGAATTTTTAAATATCGGGGATGTCCTATCCCTTTATTAGGGGTCTTTTCGTGAATTGAAAATTTTTAAAAGTACTTAAAAAGTAAGGCCACGGTAAACTACATAGTGGAGGGGAGGTCCCGAGTCATGTGGCTTTACACTAAGGTATTTAAAAAAATAAAACACTAGAACCTGCAATAGAGTGGATTCAGGAAGAAGATATTATCATGGACTCACTGATTGATACAAATGTACCTGATTTTTTAAAAGAGACTGAGAAAAAAATATTCCCGGTGATAAATGATCTTCACGAGTGGCTAGTCTCGACAATTATTTATTTATTTATGTTTTTAGATGGCTTCTAAAATAAAAGAATGATCTTCATGATAAATGATCTTCACGTGTGGATAGTTTTGTTATTCATTTGTTTATTTATTTAATTTAAATGGCATGTAAAATAAAAAAATAAAAAATTTAATAATTTTTCATTCTATTTTCATTATGCAAGAAATACATAAAAAAAAACACGTAGCAGCCTTTTTTTAGGAGGGAGGTATCAAAAAGTGACAAAAATAGGACCATGTGATTTATGCAAGCTTCCATACCAATAAGAGACCTCCAAACGATTCCATTCAAGAAAATTTGTATATTTTAGTAGAGTGCCAACTTCACGTCGATAGAACTAAGAATGAATGAGGAATCGGTGAGTAATCAATTAATTGGAACTCTTGAGGCCCTGTTCTACCAAAAGCTACCACGGGTGGTTAGATGAGCGCTATGTAAGCACTAAGCAGTATATAGATGTGTGCGTGCAGGGTAGGTATGTGCTCAGGTAGGTGTTTGCATGTGTTCTTATACACGCCGCTGGTTCGTTGACCCTCGCTTTTGTTCGTAGCTGAACCAGCACGAGTACGAGCCACAAAACCGACAACCTGGTGGTTCAGGACCGGCCACAGCCGAAACCCACTCTGTTGGGTAATCGATCGTAACGATCCAAGGACTTTGCCACCTGCCACGTCAAGAATCCTGCGTTAAACCTCACGCCTTCGTGCAATATCTGAGTAATTCATATATGAACTTAGATCACAGATTTTTAATTATCAAACGGTAAACTTCGACCTAGTAAACTTCTTTGGAGAAGAACAATTGCTGGGAAGACTCATTACAGTAGAAAATGTATTTGACATCAACGTCAGAGATCTATAGCAAATAAATTTTATTTCAAGAGTTGATGATTAGTATAAATTGTGACAATCATATCAATGAAGAATGTCAGAAGTAATTGCTGTGTAGGGGTATAATGCAAGAGTAGTAAATATTACTTTATTAGCTCGTTTTATTATGCAACTTGATGTAAGAAAGATAAAGTCAGTTGATTATATAAAGTCCAGATAAGGGGTGATAAAGGGAAAGGTATGCGTGCGTGCATTGACCTTAGAGATAAATTTTACGGCTAAAATTAAACTTGCTCACTAAAATAAAAAATAGAATTTAAAAGTTTGTTTTAATTCTTTCAAAAGTAAATAAAAATATAATTAGTATAGAGTATACCAGATGTTTTTGTTTTAAATCAAGGAAGACTTTCGCATTGATGGACCTTTATTTCTATCTGACATTGAGAGACTATTGACCTTGATACGCTAGGAAAAGGGAAATATTTTGTTGCACTATGTCAAACTCCTAATAAACTTTGCGATAAGATCGACTTGAAGTACACTGAAGGTGTATTTGGAAGTGAAAGAACATGAACATGAACATCATTAGAAAGTTTCTTCATGAGAAGTTGCATATTTTATAGCCAACGTGACCAAGGATGTGATTTGTAGACCATGAGGGAATTTGAAGAAGAAATTAATAAGAAAAGTGTCAAATTGTTATTGGAAATGTAAATATACGATACATATCAGAAGGGTACATATTAAAAAATGAGGAAGAAATAATCTGACCCTTACTACTTTATTTACTGATTACGGATCGATAGAGTGTTGTACCCTACTACCTGCATGTGCAACGCACACAACGATGTTTCACGTGTGCACGTGTGCCGAGCCACTTTATATCGTTTCTGCCGTCAGTGTGTTACTGACCTCGAGTGACCCTGCCATCACGACCGCAACGCAACGCGAGTACTGTTACCTTCCACCAATTTATATATTTCCCTCGTTCTTTGCTAATTATTCGTAATAAGGCTTTGCAATTAGTCTTTATTTATTTATTATGAATGTAGAAATAAACGAAAAATATTTGGATCACTTGGTCCATTCGCATTTATCGATCTATTTTGAAACGTCTCTCATAACTGATGAACACAACATGCCTTCGATGACACATAAGTGACATTATTCACGTGTAAATAATGCATTTTGGCCGGTAACGGAAGATCCCTTCCCGTCAAGTTCACCGTTTATTTCGGACGCTCGAGTGCTCGTGAGAACGGTAAAAAAAATAATATCGCGAATCACGGTCACGGTTTCGCTGCCATCAACGACAGTTATTCTTCTCTTAATGTAGTGATTAAAACACGGCACTTACCTCTTATCGTGCTAGGCATGATGTCCGCAATCGCATATCCTGATATCCAAAACTGATGATTGTGCTATTATCACCCGTCGACACACCAGAATTTCAATTGACACTTCACTAAGAATCTTTCACCTTTTGTATAAATGCGTCAACTTCGCTAATCTATATCACAACTGTTAGTGCACAAGATCTTCAAGTTTCACTGCACAAGTCAAATTTCCTATTTCCATCGCATCTTAGAGCAGTGGAGCAGATCACACTTCCGATATAGAACCGATGGCCCATAACCAGGGTTTACACTTGCTGCTGTAATGTCCTTGGGTTTTCCAATAGAATACGAGACCGTACACTCGAAACAATATAAAAAATATTTAACACGGAACTTATTTGCAGCACGTAAACGAGCAAGACACTAAATTGGTGATTGGACGGATGAAGAGAATCACAGCACCATGGATGTATATTCCGTGGAAGCTTTTCCTCCTTATGTTAGTGGTAAATAAACTATAAATATTAAACTGCTTAAACCACAGACAATGTTTACCACCACCGAAGATTATCGTGTTTGTTTACAACCATAGTAGAGAAATCACCTTGAAGAAAACTTTCGGAAGAGCTTTTTTTTTATTAACGCGACGAATTAGGACGGATTTGTTTTGAGTTCCACGATTGATGACAGCGGATCATCGGCTATATACCGACGACTAAAAATCGGGATTTAATCGGGTAGTTTCAGATTAAACCTTGGGAGTTTGGAGGTTCGGTGGTGGTGGTCGGTGAGTGACTCTACCGGCTCACGATGCAGAGATCCACAGGTGCTCATGGCTGTGTAACCCTTACCCCCTCCAACCCCTCCAGTCCCCACCATCCATCTTTGAAAAGCTGTGACGCACTTATACGCGCACATGCGTCCACCCCCTCCATTATCACCCTTTCTTCAGTATCACTTCTTCTTTTTCTTTACTTCATGTTACCTCCGACCATTTTCCTTTTCTTCTGTTGGGTCATCTCACATTACCCTAACATTGGGACCCTTCTTTCAATCGTTCACAAAAATCAAACGAAATCCTGTTACTTTGCTGAAATTTGATCATCGATTTGATCGAATCTTCAATCGTTTACTCTGCATTTGACACGGACCCTTTTTTCAACTAAACATGTTTTAAAATTTAGTTTTCAAAACTTTTTTGGAACTAAACCTCTTTCAACGAATGTCTGAAAACAGTGAAAACTACCGCTAAGTTTTTCCAATAAAGACTTTAAGGAATCATTGAGTACAATATCAAATTTTTGTCACTGCTAGCCATCTATAGAAGTCATTGACTCGCCAGTTTAACTGACGCAATAACTTTAAAATTTAAAGAATCCTCATCTGAGGAATCTCCTTTCAAAATTGTCACTGTACGAGTTTTTCTTTTTGGCTAGAACGTAGGTGGTAAGTACTTGACTGTCAATGTCGATTCGTTCCACATATATATATATTTATTGTACAATAGGTCTATGACCTCTGTAGACTCGCGCTAGCTGACTCTAGAGAATCTATTTTTGGCATGAAAACTTGTTTCCACCTGGAAAAATTTCACGCTTATATTTACTGATTTATTTCAATTCCAATTCCGTAATAAATTCTATTTCATGTTTTCTATGTAATTTGTGGCTTGAAACGGGAATGCTTGAACGTTTATCTTACTCAGAGTTTAATTTCTCGTGTTCGTAAGTCTTTGGCTATAAAGCTGATTCCGATAATTTCCATTGACACCTCTGAATCTTGAAAAGAATTTCCCTGGTGGGAAATATAATCCCTTATATTGAGTCATAAATTAGCAATTCTCACAATATAATTTTATCAGTACATAAAATAAAATATACGTACGTATAAATAAATAATAATTTACGTATAAAATCTTTCTACATAAATTTCTTAGCTTCTTTGTTGGCTTTCATTTTCATGTCTTGTTATAAAAATCCTGTACCAGCTGTGAACGGATTCGATTAGGAATCAAAAAAAGAAAATGACTCGGAAGTACATAACCAGAATTCAATATCATGACATTGGCCTTCAATTTCCCAGGCTATTGACCTTTTGTCAATAGAGAGATAGCAGGTAGTGATGGTTTCACCTTCCGGATTCGAAAGGATGACTTGAATCGTAGAATAAAAATTGTTTTCAAACTACAGCGGTGTGAGGATCAATCAAAAGAAGCTTTTTTCTATTGGTTCCCTAAAAAGAAGCCGATGATTCTCTCAAATTTAACTTCACGCGTTGCTGTTCTTTGAAAGAGGTAAAGGGTTACGTAACGTACAGCCCTTTCTTTGAGATAATCAGCATACTAGATTGACTTGAAGATTAACAAATGTTCCATAATAATCAAAATTCTTAACATTCAAATAAAGATTTTAATTCTTTATCAAATTATGGTCTCCTATCTATGAATTTAGATGCAATGCAAATCACTTACGAGCACCTAACCGGAAATGCATGTTGGTAATTGGTAGAGGACGTGGACAATTAGCGATTGCTATAAATTATAATCAATCGAGTCCAAATCATCGAGAGATGAATATTTCAATGGTCGTTGACCCCGGCTGACCTTTGGTGCCAAATCGATCGCTAGACTTGTGCATTCGCCATATAATTACGAGTGGGATAATTGCAGCTTGTCTGTCCCTTATAATTGTCCGTGAACAATCCCAATAGGGTATCCCCTTGAAATCGAGTCTTCCCTATTATCTTCATCCCTGTATTTCGTTTTTCTTCATTATCTACCTTTATAAATACACTGAAAGCATCGCGCAATCAGATTTGTGCCGGTCAAAAGCCCTGAAATGACGATAGTACATCAATTCTACTATTTTCTATTTTCCAATGTCATTGATCAATTGTTTTAATTAACGTTCAAATGCGCATTAAAATATTTCTCATTCATTCAAATTTCACCGCTATTTACATGAAAATAAAAGTGTCAAAGTATGCAAAACGTTGTAACAAAACTAATTCTCATAGCTTGCAAGTTCTTGCGCATTGTATTTACGTTTCATCAATTCCTGGAAATCTTGCACGTCTCAGCGATAAGTACGATTAATCCACGTTTACCTTGATGGATTTCAGTTCTTGCATAAACGGTACCTTGTTTGTTTTGCAAGTACCTGTTTCTTAAAGTCACCTGTACGGTATTTCATTTTGATGTATCGTGAAATCGTGAATCTGTTTATATAATGGGAACCTCTTTCATTTTGGCGGCATTTTCTAGCTTTTCAGGACTTAAATATGAAAAAATCTGTTTACTAATTGTGTATAGAAAAGAATTCTAACTTTTGTTAGACCTTATTTTTGTGACACTTTTATTTAAGTCCCACTTTAGACTCAACGGTAGATTTAAATCTAAAAACGGACTTAAACTGTAACAAAAACTGGACCTTTTTCTCTGTGTGCATTCAGAGAAAATGAGGGATTGAGACATAAAAACATATTTAGTTTAAATATAATAAATATTGACAGGAAATAAAATTAATGGAAATACTTTGACTTGGTAAATTTAAGCGCGTCTCGAATCTCATGGTTGAACGAACGATGGCTGAATAAACGGTAAAATCGGTGTACATGAACGAGGGAAGAGAGGGATTAATGTAACACTGCCACCTAGCGGTATAACACCCCCTCCTTGTTATGGACCTCATCTAATTGCACGCGTGTGGTGCACAGCTAAGGAGCGCCCGCAGTACGAACAGTAATAGTAACATAAGTATCACAGCCTCTATATTTCTCGAGAAACATGACAACTGATTGATTTCTGAACATAGTATTTAACATGATATATGAAAAACCGCCTGTCATTTTTTTTTAAATATAAAAGATATGTTAATTGACTTTTTTTTTGTTAAATGTGATCTGTACTAACTATTTGGGTAGCAAAAAGATCCACAAACAACCCGCCAGATCTCACATAAAAATCTCAAAGTTAATTTTTTTATATCATTCATTAAAAATTTAAAAATTTAGAATTTAAAAATATATTTAAAACGGTAAAATGCCCCCTTAAGACAAATACGACTCAAACGTGTACAGCGTGATGGATATTTATTCTGAAAAATCTGAATTCGTCGTGGTCTTCAGCGATGACTTCTAACGGTGCCCCACAATTGTCTTTGTAATAGTTATAAATACTGATTTAGCTGTTTTCTTAAAATATCAATAAGTCTCGTGAAATCCCATGAAGTTCCTTAAAAGTTCTAAAAATTAAACTTAATATTCCATAAAATATCGTTAAATTCTATGAAATCCAGTTAAGTCACTTAAAATTACTGAAAATTCAAAGAAATCTCGTCAAGTCCATTGAAATTCCTTAAAATTCCGTAAAACCCCCATAAGTTTCATAAAATCCCTTTACACGAAATCTCGAGAATTTCCTTTAATATTCTCTATGTTGAATTTCAAATTGAAATCATGTAATCCTTTTTTAATTTTAAATATTATTAATTGTCCATGCAATATTTCCGGCGGGCTGTAGCGCGTATATAATATTACTAGTAAATATTATTATTAGGTCAAGAAACCTGTCGGATACGTTTTTAAGGTTTCTTAAAATATGGAGACTGAAAAGTTCATGTTTTGGGATGCGAGATGCAAGCCCAAAGGAGTGATCGCCTGTGGCGAAAAACGGTAAATTCACATACACGCCTCCTCGCATCGGCAATGTTCCGTTCAGACCCTTGGGCAATTTCTGTTTGGTTCAGATGTAAGAGTACATGACGTATACACCCGCATATATTGGCAAAGGAATCTACGTTTGGTTAATAGGCTGATAGAGATCGGATGTGGCAGATCGATTCAATCGATGCTGTTCGACGTTGCACGACTTATTCTTGATTTGTGTGACTTTTGAAACATATCTCCTTAAGATCTATTTACTAAATGCGAGATAAAGCTTCATTCAAATGTCGAATTTTGCATTTCAGAGTATGTATAAATGCTTAGTAAACACTACTTTTTATGCAAAATGCTATCTCACTCGATGATCTCAGGAAACATAAGAAGTTGGAATTTTGAAACATCAAAGGCTTCTTAAAGCACGTTTATGTTATAAAATTTTAAATAGGTATTCATAAAATAACACACAAAATTCTGTACTTGTTATGTAGAGGCTCTTTCATTATTTACTAAGAAGTTCTCTCATTTACTATAGGTACAACTTTTACATATTAGAAAGAATAGAAAGAAACTAGTATTTTAGCCTAGCACTAAAGTTGTTTGCGTTAGTTTTAATTTACCTACAGTTGGCAAAAATGTAACGTACGGAACAGTGAATTTTAAATTCTTTACAATTATTTTATTTTTATTTAAGAACTATTAGCATATAGTATATACCTACTAAAAAAAAATAGGTATTTATTTTTCGACAAAGTTTTTATTTTGTACCGAATGTCGGTATTTCAGGCTGCAGTCTTTTTTTGGAAAATATAGATACCTGTGATCTATTCCATGCTTTTATTCTGTTTCTATATGCTTTTTATAAAAAAATTTCATAATCTTTGTTTCTTCTTGTTTAAAGTTTAAAAATTGTAAGCTTAATTTTCAAATTTTTCGCGCATTCAGCTCATCCGCATCAATCATTTCAAAATTTGCAAAAAAGCGTTTTTTATTTGAATTCCTAAACGTCATTTATTGTTTGTTTAAAGAATTTAATTTTGGGTAAAAATATCATGAAACATCAATGTCTAGTATTTGTTTGAATTAAATTCGTATAAAACTGAGATCTGTAATATAAATAGGTTTCAATTCTAGACAACTGACCTATTTATATTCAACAGCTCTCTTTTGAAGCCCTCAATAACTCTTTACTGCATTTTTTCCCTTTCTGCATCATTATGAAGTACTCCAACATAAAGTAAGGAAATTATTTAGCTTTGAAAAATGTGAATAGTAACATGAATCAAAAAATAATTAAATTAAATTTTTTTTCATTCAACCCGACTCTTGTCGTATGTATAAATTATACAAGACTTCAAATTCAGCAATATTTAGTTCTAGGCTGACGAGTGACACTACCCTAATAAGCTAGAATCGCTTGACAAGCGGTCGATGAATCCGTACAAATCATCGGTTTATTTGCTAATATGTATTTGCTAGGTCATGATAGAATAGTCGACATTACATTGTTAAGAGACACGCTCCTGACACTGTCTGCAAGTCAGGCGCATTATTTCAAACTCTTGGTGTAAATAAATTTAACTCATGCGTATAAAACGGTGTGACCGAAATTTCGAAATTTGGGTTCTGTAATGCAGGCTGGGATTTTTGGTTGAAAGGCTGGATTGAGACGTCAACCGGATATCGTTATCCTTCATTCGAATTAACTCAGGTTGTTTCCGCTTGTTGCACTTATCATGAATCTCGAGGAATATCGTAAACATGGTGAGCTCAAAGATAGTTTTAGTGATAATTTTCCAATTTTTTTGCATTTAAAAACACCATAAAATAGAGATACTACTCCTTCGTGCATAGGTAAGGAAATGGTGGATTACATCGCCGATTATCTTGAGAATATTCGGTCTCGAAGAGTTTATCCGGCTGTGTCTCCTGGATATCTCAGGAATATGTTACCAACATCAGCTCCTGTAGAAGGTGAACCGTGGGAGAACATCTTTAATGATATCGAAAAATGTATTATGCCCGGGGTTACACACTGGCAGAGTCCGCACATGCATGCATATTTTCCTGCGCTAAATTCACCAGCAAGTCTTTTGGCAGACATGTTGGCCGATGCTATAAATTGTTTAGGATTCACATGGGCTTCAAGTCCAGCATGTACAGAATTAGAAACCATTGTGATGAATTGGTTGGGAAAGATGATCGGACTTCCTGAAGATTTTCTCCATCATTCAGGAAGTTCAGGAGGTGGTGTTATTCAAACAACATCAAGTGAAGCCACCTTGGTCTGTCTTTTGGCAGCAAGAACTAGGGCCATCAAAGATATCCAACAAGATGAACCTGACCTATTACCTGCCACAATAAACTCTAAACTCGTTGCTTATTGTTCAGATCAGGTTTGTACTTGACACATTAAATCGAAATCTGAATCTGAATTAGTAAATCTCACTCAATCTGAATGAGTAAGGCCTAATAATTGAGTTAGTTACCTTTACTACATGAAATTAGTAGTTTCTTTTTACTTATTCAGACTGAGGCAGTATTTATGAATGAAAATCGTTTGTAAAGATATGTCTATATTTGTGAAATTTAACATTTATTAGGCCCACTCCAGTGTCGAGAAAGCTGCACTTATAGGTTTAGTACACATGAGGTATATCGATTCGGATGATCAACTTAGTATGAGAGGTGAAATGCTTATTGAGGCCTTGAAGAAAGATCAGGAAGAAGGACTTGTTCCCTTCTTTGTAAGTAACTTTTGATATACTTTACTCTTAAAATATTATAGATCTGGAGGTCAATCATGTAACTTTTCCATTTTCCTATTTTTATATATAAATTTATAATAAAATCATAAACATTATGATACAACCTAATTTAATTGTGATCTATTTTTTTTATTTCCATTTAAAGAATCAAAAAAATAAAAAAAAAAAAAATTGTAGCTTACTTCAACATATTCAATGCATTTCAATACAAGAGAAAAATTACATTGAATCTTTGAAATACATATTGTGAAATTTATTGAAAATAAATTCTCTGAAATTCTTTTAAATTACTTAAAATCCATCTAAAAATTTTAAAACCATTTATCTTCTTTGAAATCTTTTAAAATCACTTGAAATTCTTTAAAATCCTTAAATTTTTTTTTCTTAAATCCCTTAGGAATTCTTTAAAATTAGTCAAAATGTCTAATCTTTGAAGTCTTTGAAATCTTTAACGTTTAAACCGTGAAACGTGTCCTGCTGTGAGAATTTAGGAATAATGGGAATGTGGAACTTGGGAAAATGGAAAAGTTACATAACTGGGTCTCTGAGAAATAAATGTTACACGTACTTTTTTAAGGTGTGTGCTACGTTGGGAACAACTGGAGCATGCGCCTTTGACAATCTTAAGGAGATTGGTCCAATTTGTAAGTAAAATTGAAATATGAAAAGAATGCAATTAAATCTTTTTGAAATTACGATTGAGCATAAAAAGAAAGATCAATCGATTGAAAATTAAATCTTTGTATAGGTGAAAAAAATGGTCTATGGTTACACATAGATGCAGCATATGCTGGTAGCGCTTTTGTATGTCCCGAATTTCGGTCTTGGATGGAAGGAATAGAGTGGGCAGATTCCTTTGCATTTAATCCAAGTAAATGGTTGATGGTTCACTTTGACTGTACAGCTATGTGGTAAATATTTCTTATCGTAAGAATAAGATAAATAAATTTAATGAAAGAAACTGTTAAATAAAACCTTCTAGTATCGAAAGATAATTAAATTATTTATGAAAAATACTCTCTTTAGGGTGAAAAGTAGTCAATCTCTTCATAGGACTTTCAATGTCGAACCTCTTTACTTGAAGCATGAAAATTCAGGTAACTATTCTAATGAGATGTTTTCACAAATATTTGCCTAACCTTTTGGAAGTTGTTTATTAAATTTCTTGAATAATATTTTCATCAGGACTTGCAATTGATTACATGGTAAGTTCAAGATACTCAGAAATGTATTCAGAGAACCTGAATCGAGAAAGTTTTATTAGTCTTATTATTCAGATTATAATTTTTCTATTACAGCATTGGCAAATTCCTTTGTCAAAAAAATTTAGAGCTCTTAAGCTTTGGTTTGTTATACGAAATTATGGAATTACGGGATTGCAGAAGCATATACGAGAGGTAAAAAAATAATGTAATCTTAATTATTTAATACATTAAACTGAAATCACTGAATATAAACTGATCATTTATTGTAGGGCGTTAGATTAGCGCAGAAATTTGAAGCTCTTGTTTTGGCCGATTCTCGATTTGAAATTCCTGCTGAGAGGTATTTAGGAATGGTTGTATTTCGCCTCCAAGGCGAGAATTCATGGACCGAAAGATTACTAAAGAAGATGAATGCAAAAGGTCGCGTTCATTGTGTACCAGCTGCCCTTCATGGAAAGTACGTCATCAGATTTACTGTAACCTCGACCAAGTAAGTGCGCATTCGTTAATAAGTCAGTATATATACTTAAAAAAATTTTTTTTTTAATTTATCAAGGTAATATTAAATTGTTATTTTGTTTGGCATGTATTTATCTTATATACTTCCTCAAGTTTGATTAAAATATTTTACAGTATATTACGCGTTTTGAGGCATGTATCTAAATAATTTTATGTTACTAGCACCACTAATGACGATATACTCAAAGATTGGACGGAAATTCGAAGTACCGCTAATGAGATTTTAAGCGGAGTGACTGGTTTGCCCACACAAACAAAAGTGCCTCTTGGTGGTAAGTCTAAATCATTCACGCACAAGCTGATGTTTTGTAAGAGAGTAATATTCCCTTACAAATGTAAATTAGACTCCGTGAAATATCACTGTAATAATGGACTTATTAAAAATGCCTTCTAGTAAACCAAGACCTTTTGTAATTTTGAAAAAGAAAATAAATGTTAAATTTATGTATATGTATAAGCTACATATATAGAAATCTATTAAACTGAAGGGTTTATAGTATAAAATCCCGTTTTTATGCTGTTGAAATGTTTTCTGTTTAGAAACGCGTGAGAAAAGTGAAGATTTTGGTTCAAGTCTCTTACTAAGTAATTCGCCTATGTCGCCAAAAATTGTGAACGGAAGCTTTGCTGCTATTTATGACGAAACTGATATTTTCAACGAGTGCGTGAAAAATATTGGAAAAATTAGACTCGAGGCTCGTGATAGTCCTGGTATAACGGTTTTTCTTATACACTTTATATTTAATTTAAGACAAATTAAATATAAGTAAGTAAGAGTTTGATGTAACGAACGAACTGGTACAAATTGTTCCCTTTACTTTAGCCATGCGCAGCCGAATTCGCGGAATATTAATGTCTGGAAAACGATTTTCACTTGATTCACGAATGGACCTTGTTCAAGTGAGACTAATTTTCAGTCTTTAATCTTTAATCTTTAAAGGATTATTAAAAAATCATTTGGATAGAAGTCAATATTTTTGGAAACATATTTTTTCAGGGATACGGATCTTGTAGTCAGCCTTTACTAGAACCATGCATGAATCTCGCACTGATGAAAGAAGATGAAGATTTCAGTGAGTCCACTTTGGACACAGATAAAATTGAATCCTCAATTGGTAACAGTTCAAAACAATTACCTAAAAAACCATTATTCAAATAAAAAATGCCTATAAAAATCATCACTCATATTTTCTTCAGGTAATTCTTCTGTGAGTCTTTCGGCTTGTTTAAGTTCTGATGATGATTCTTTGAGTCAAGCAAAGGAAGAATCCCAGACAATTTTGAGTGATTATATGACCTTAGCGAGTAATGGTTCGATTGAGAGAAATTTCTTTTCAGAAAGAGAGGAAAAGCAAGACAGTTTGGAGACTTTGAGAGAGAATAGGGCTATTCGTAAAAGTGAAACAATAGCAGGCATCAGTGACATTTCCAGTGAAGTAAAGAGCAATTTGTTGCGAATGTTAAATCATGGCTCAATGGGGAACATAAAGTTATGCCAAAAATGTGGGCACTATACTCAGCAGTAGTAAAATTATTATAATTGATCAGATTCGAAGAAAAAATGTTATATTTAAGAGGAAAATAAAGTATGAAAGTATTGATAGTGTTCGACTTTTCATTTCATTTTATATAAAGAAAGTACATTCTGCGATTAAATGAAAAACAAATAGGCTTGAGATATAAATTTATTTAGATCAGTGATATGACATGATAGTGGTATGTTTCAACTTCACTATCTGACTTTCTCAAATATACAACAAAGGCAATTCAAATGTTCACACTTAATTGAAATGTCATAAATTGAATTTCTCTTCTCCTACATACAATTCATTGGTCTTAAAAGCTAGTGATATTTCGCCCTTTATATCTAAGTTGATCTCCTAGAAACTAATATCCTATCATGTTAAGCCACCCGCTTAACATGACAATTCTACAACTTTAATTAAGAAAATTGTACTAGCATCTAGGTTGATTTCTGAACAGCAATCGTTAAAAATCATTAAAATAACGCAGGAAAAAAAAAATAAAGTCTCTATGATATTTAGCCTACATCCTGCGAAAAGGTGATTCTCGACATGTTATGTGAGAAAAATGATTCTATTTTTGCGACCTGAATCCATCGAGTCGTGAGCATCCTTAAATTACATATAAATTTTTTATAATATCGATAACAGCTCATATATTATGTTCTCTCGCGTAAATCTACACATCGTTCATGAAGAAATCTGATAGAATTATGTAAGTTATGAGACAATTTAACAAAGTTAAATAAACGCTGTCAGATAAAAGTTTCACAATCTCAAAATACTAGCGTGGAGATAACAACAATATTTTGCACAGCTTTTATTTCCTTCATTATACGTATTATCAGTCAACAGTATGTTAAACTGAAATTCTACACGATCCCCGTTTTAAATTTACAGCTAATAAGCATACATTTTCTATAATAAATTATATGCTGTGTTGTAAGTGTTGAAGATAATATATTATAAAACAAGGATGTATATAAAAGCAAGAAAGAAAGGTGTTATTTGGAATGGCATAATAATGTGTTCAAAATAATTAAATTAAGCCTGCGATAAGAGGGAAATTATTTATCTACTAATATGTTTAAAAGTATTCTGAATGCACGTGCAAATTGGTGTAAGAATTTTCAATGTGTTTTTAGTATTTTTCGGTTAATGCTGTTTCAATTGTTAGTGCATTATTGATAGTTTTAATGAGAATGGAGGGGCATATGAACGGGCATCGTGTAAGTTTCTGCAATGTTAATAATATTGCGCATTTACGCGGAAGAATTTTCTCTGTTGGTTAATTAAGACTAATTCTTTTGTCTCGAAAAAAATGATTAGATAAAAAGTAAAACAACTAGTTTTTTTGTATAGAGACCAACAGTATGTTTTCTCCCGCGTGGTTCATTATTATACAACAATGTATAAGTATATGCGCCTATCCAGCGTTTAACACTTATTATGAGTGCAACATAGAATATGATACATTCAGAATCCAAAAGTTAAAAAAAACATATCACTTATATAATGCTTACATAACCGGTATATATAAGTACATAATCGTTAACGAAAATAAAAAGCTTCTTGCTTGGTTGCCAACATCGAAGGAGATGGCTGGTAACATAACTGTATTTTAATTCCTCACACGGCATTTTTCGGCTGTGAGGCCATAAGCAATTATTTCAATACAACTTTCGTGGGAATGAAGAAAAAGTGCAACACTTTTCAAACTAATTATAAGATGAAACATATGTCGACTTTAAATCATGTTTTAACTCCTTAGACTAATAATATCTATCAGTAAAGTTATAATTATTTTTGGCACAATAACGCAGCAATTGAGTTCGCTTACAAATCAATGTAAAAAGCTAATATTTTTTCTAAAACGTACGCTGTACGGATTTTTCTAATGTCACAGCCTCCGATTAGCTTTTCAAGATAACACTACATACTTAAGCGCGTAACGCATAAAGGAAAACTAAGGCACTTATATCACTCGAAAGAATTATTATAAAATACTACTAGAATTAATATCTCATGTATATAATGTAATCGTAGAATTCTTCTCTTTTCAATTTTGTTGAAACTCACTCAGTTTTACAAATTTCATAAAAACTAAATAGTTTTGCATCCAACAATATGATTTTATTCCGAGAAGTTGAAAAATTTAAATAATTGCCAGTTCAAAAGACTAAAGGCCTCACAGCCGCGTGTGCTACAATGAAAAACGACACGGAATAGCCGCATGGCTTGCCAGAAAAATCTCGTGAGCCTAAGTGTGCGAGTCACGAAATTTGCATGGCAAAAGACTTCGTTATAAAGCCTTTCTGTGAGGACATGAGCGTCCAGTTTGACCGCATCTTTCACACTTTACTTTTTCTTCATTTGATTTGGTCCAACCTGAAGGCTCACGCTGTGCTTATTTCAATTGCTTTTAATAGGGTGGAAGGGTGGAAATTAGTTACTCGTCTCTGGAGAATGTAATTCTTTCATTTCTTCAAATTATTTTTAAATATTTGTATTTAATCATAAGTAAAAAGATTTTTTATTCTCTGATAATTTAGTATACTAAATATATCAATACTTATTTCCATTAAAATTTACACTTCTGTAATCCTAGAACCAAAACAATGGTGAAAATTTTACAGCCTTTTAGACGAGCAACAGAAATCGGAAGTTTTCTATGAAAGGGGTCTAATTAAAATAATCATGCAATCTTGCAATGCAGTAGTTCATTCGGAAATTATTATCATATGCTGATGATTTATGCAAATGTTTAGTCTATCATTTCTTTCAGTGATCTTTAGAACTTCCATTTGAAATATATTAGAATTGGCAAATTTTGGTACAAAATGAATCTAATTATTTCTCGAGCTCCTTTGTTATTTAAAAAAAAAATCAAAAATCAGACTTATGCTTCAAATGAAACTGCACATGGCTTCAAAAATTACAAGTTCATTCGACCTCTCCAGAAGTAAAACAATGACTTGGTAAGTACATTATATCAAAACTTTGAAGTTAATTTATTGTACTTTTAATATCAAAGGAAGATAAATGGCTTAATTATCATGCGTAAAAGAGTTATGAGCAAACATTATACATGCAAATGCAGATATGGAAACATAAATAGTTAAAAAGAATACTATAAGCCGTAAAATTTAGATAGAAAAAGCAACTAATAGAAAAATGCATAAGTACACCACAAACGATGAAATCAGCGTAAAAATATCTTCTTCTATAAGATTTATCGCGTAGTGAGTTCATTCCACTCGCATATTCACTTTCTATTTAAAATAATGTTCTATCTACAATTTCAATTACATAAATTCGCGAGCGTGTCACCAACAGATAGGCATTTAATTATTGCATGAAAACAATTTGACTATTTACGCATCTTGCTTATCAAGGGTTTGCATTTATTGTCTCTGAATTCATCCATCGCAAGTAGAATTAGTTACAGGAGGTATAACATCGAACATGTTTGCCCATCATAAATCAAATTAAATTATAAGAAATTAAATTATGAGACTATTTTAAATAACACAGCATTATTTTTGCCTAAGTGTTGGAATCGATAAACCAATAATTAAGTTGAAGACACGCATCACGAAGTGCCATTTTACGATATATGACCGGAGGCACGATCGATAAGACAATTAAGTGGGCATGCTGTAACACGCCGCGTGAAAATCGTCTTTTAAAGCGCGTCTAATTAATGATGTTTATTTTGAGTGAGTGAAGTATAAGGAAAAGGTTTAAATGAGAAAGAGAGAAAAATAGAAATAAAGGGAATATGGAAACGGCAATAATGGTTTCTCTTTGTTGAGAATTGAATAATAGTACAAAAATTCAGATCCTGATATATAGATATGTTAAAAAAGAGATTTCTGGGAAGATTAACTTCCTCTACTATAGAATAAACTTCCGAAAAACACCCAAAAATGTAATTTGCAAGGTAAAAACTTGAATAAACTGCGATTTTAGTACTTTTTTCACTCTAATTGTATAAATATTGGTTAGCAAGGTAAGAACATTCGATAAAAGTTGTAGCCCTCAATAAAATACATATCACATAAGTTTCAAAAAAGTCGGACGCGGGTGATTTTCAGAAGTCCATCTCTCTACTAAGCTGAATATTGTCTACTAAATGATTCTTACGTATAATAGAATTTAACTATTGATAGTTCAATACAAATTAAAAAAATTTTTTTCAGTCAATATTAAGCTACTTAGAGAACAGTTTTTGGTTAAGCAGAAATAATGTGGCTCAAATTTAGATAATCTTTCCTTTTACTTTACTTCATAAAGAGATTCATTCTACGTAATAGAATTCACGCGTTATTTACTGCTTTAGGCTGTGAATAGAAAAACTTAGTAAGAGTGAGTTCGAGATAAAAATGCTTTCTTTGATAAGTAATGTCAGTGAATTTGTTTGGAACTGGAAAACTGGGTTTCTGGAAAAGAAGAGAATATTTTCAGTTGGTTCTATAAAAATGAAGTGCCATTTTTATCTCGATTGCTCGCCTCTCATATATTCATCTATATAGGATTCTACGGGAAGAGAATCAGTGGTGAAATGTTATAATCACAGCGACCTACAAAGCAAGCTGGGACATTTTAAGGCGGAAGTTATTATCAAGAGGGACGACAGGATTAAAGGGAGGATAGGATTTAAAGACAAGGACGGAGGCACACCATTGCACATATCTTCCTCACAGAAGCACATGTGACCATTACCGGTACTTTCCATCATGCACACGTGGTCCACCATGAATAAATTTATTTGTAGTTGTGATGTGCACGTTCGACGAACGCTCTCGTAAGCTATAAAAAAGAGTAACAATTAGAAAATAAAGATTTACTGTCAGTGTCATAAGAGTGACGTTACGATTTCTGAAAAAGGAAGTATTACTTAAAGAAACAAAAACACAATTTTGAAGTACTCTCAAAGGTCAAAAATGTATTTATTTATTCGATTGATTAATCGCAATCATTGTTGAATAAAGTCTAATAATATCTTGAGAGTGCTATGGTTATTTGAGAATATTTTTACATTGCTTTCGAATCTTTAAAACAATACTTCTTTTTTTACTTCATTTTTTCGCAACGATGTGACACTGACTGTAGATTATTTTTTAATCCTCCCAGAGAAAAGTTTTTCTTTAGATTTAATGCTCTTCACTTAGTCCGTTTAATCACTTACGTGATTTTGCATTGCGGACCATTTTAACGCAGCATCCATTGCAGGTCATCAACGGAGGTTGATCTCTGGGAAGAGCTGTATAGTTGAAGGGATCTTTGCATCGAAGATCTGTCCATGAGTCGCATTCGTAACAATACACTGAACGAGCTGTTATCGAAAAAAATGTGGAAGGTTAATTCTGCTGCGTTTGTTTTTGCAAACTGAAGATAATGCAATGGATTATGAGATGACAACATTCTAATAAGAGACGAAAGTATATGGTTGAACATATATGTTAAAATAATGCTTTTTGTGTCAATCATACATTTTGTCAATCATATTCTTTCCATGCAGAGAAGCTTTTTATATAAACATATAAAAATTTAGCTTAATTTAATTATGAAATGAAGCAATTTTTGCTATAAAAAGTTTCTCCGTGTATCATCGTGTTATACATACAGTGATGAACCAAACCATGAAAATTCACTACTTTTTCTATTCTAGACATCTTTTATTTGATTAAAGCAAAAATCCTAGAAATATTGATATTTTCCGAATTTAAAGAAGGTTTCATGCGAAAATTATTTTATAGTATTTTATCGCCTGTCATTTTAAGCTCGTTATTATGTTAGTTGGTTAATCACTCACTCTGACATTCTCCACGACAGACGTTGGCAACCGCGAGAATAATTGCCACTGAAAATACATCGATTAGTGATTTAAACGACGACTCTTAGCTACCTATTAATGTGAGTAAAACATAGATTGTTCAAAACTTGGCTAAAAAAATGTACTCTACTTTCACTATACCTATCTCTACCTAATTCTACGAACTCACCAACGTCACAAAGCTTAAAATTGACTTGTATTTGAATAATGCACTCATTACATTCTTTTAATTCAAATACCTAAATCATATTATTCGTGTTGCACAGAAACTCATAGAGTTTATCAAATTATAGTTAAATGAAAGAAAAATAGAGCAAAAATATAATTAAATTCATTTCGGTACACATGCATGTGTGAAACAATATTAAATTAATATATTAAATTATGATTAATCAATTATTTAACTTGAGTTTATCCAATTATAATATTAAAAGATACCCCAACAGCACGTAATATTGTATGGAAACAATGTCAACATTGATGTGTAATATTGTAGCAACATTGCTGGAATATTGCGTGCTTTTAGGGTAATGAGCGTAAATAACAAAGAGTTAGTTTACACTGCAGTAAGTTTTGTTTCGCAGTAGATTTTACTACCCTTCGCAACCAATTGGTAGCGCTCCTAACCCTCCACTTGGCTCCTAATTGGCTACGAAGTGTAGTAGAATTTACTGTGTTGTAAAAACTTACTACGGTGTAAATTGCCTAAAAATTACATTGAAATTTCGAGGTATTTATACTATCACTGAAACAAAGAAGAATAAGGGGTTAAGCTTTGTTAAAAAAACGTCTTACTAAATCGTGCATTCAGTCATGCTTTAATTTTGATTGTTCCAATTCAATAACCTGTTTTGTCTATTTTTGAAAATATAATTCACTGTTATTATCATCTTAAAAAAATTTAGATAAAATGTAAGCTATCTGTTTACATATGTATATGAAGAAGTTTGTCATGTTGACTGTATATAACAATTAAAAGTCCAAAGACTATAGATACTTATTTATGTAAAGCGATTATATCTTTAAAATTTCTCCTACAGGGTAAACAGCTATGACAAATGGTCATATTTTACCTGATATTATATAATCTCCTGCCATTGCGTTTTCGGCGATACCAGTTTACTTGTTCCTCACATTACAAAGTATTTCACTCCTTGCACACAAATTAGCCTTTCTCAATTACCTTTGGACGATAATTAACTGATTAATTGTCGGCTCAAAATAGATGATTCAAAGCTTTACGAAAATATTTACTTTGAGAAGCTGAAACAATTTGATACAATACTGTTTAGTTTATTCTCTAAGAAACAACATATTTTTTACTTGAAAAATTTAAAAGAAATAGAAATACTAACGATGAAAATGAAGTAAAAAATTATTAAAGCCTACCACGAATATATCTATCACGTTCCGCGACTTCCGCATTAGTTAAGAAATTTATAAATAAACTATGTAATTGACCTTCAGTATAACCACTAAGGTCAATCATCATAAATTGAAACACTGTAATAATTATCTACAATTTATGATAATATCCTGATTTGATATCAGTACCTCTTTTTTAAATTTTTTAAATTTTTAATTGTAAAAGAAGCAAAGTATCAAAACTCAGACTGGTCAAACAAGAACATAAGAAATCGACATATCCAACAAAGTTGAAGTTATAAGGTTTCACATCTTATTTACCTCTGTCGTGACCTATGCGTGCTAGATGAGCTTGTTAAAAATCTCTTTAAATATAGTAATTTAGATCAACTCAGAATGATTTAAAACAGGTAAAGGAAAAAATCCTTGTTAGCTTCTTGACTTCTGTGACTTGCATTTGCTATAATTCTACATACTCGGTTTTAGTTGTTATTAACGCGCTGACATGTCTGGAATACAGAAATAAGGAAATTGTTATAATTCGCCAACGTCCTTGATAAAACGGATCTAATCATAAAGCTCGTAGTTTACCTGTCTAATTAGTAGTAATTAGTACTGCCTGCACATTCATAATAAGAGACTTTTAAGGGATAATCTTTGTTGAGTGATTATTATAAATTTTTCTTCTTGTTCTGATCACGTCTGTTCTCACCTGTCAAATGCAGTCAATGTGTATAATGTCACGGGTTTCTAAACATTTGTTCATGTAATAAAACTTTAAATATTCCGAGTGAATGATAATAGAGAGCGATCTACAGTTTCGCTGTACAAATATTATGAAATATCAAGATATGCAATCTGTGTAATACTTCTGCTTGCTCTACTTTCTAAAAATTTGTATATTATGAGGAGTGTAGGACGATGCCATTTAACAAGTGATATGTTTATGTGTCAAAAGCTATTGAAAAAGAACCCTGTATCGACTGTCACGATACTTCGAGATGTGACAACTCACTGCACTTTGGAGGCACTTTATAGCAACGTGACAAAGATTCTTTTGGTTTGAGAGAATTTTGTCATGCACTTGCCCCAAGTTTCGAGCTTACACTGGTGTAACAATCAATAAATGTCTACTGCAGCGCTCGAAAAGCACTTGTTTCGCGCAAGCGCCACATCTGAAAGCTTAATTATTAGTAGCAAAAAAGAGCATGCAAATTCATAAGACACTATTTTTTAAATATGTATATTTATGTAAAAAAATAAACTTTTACTTCTTTTTCTAACATCTCCTACATTGAGAGAAAATTTCTAGTCGCTGAAATCAATCAATCTGTTAATAATTACTTTTTTTATAGACATACAATGTATTAACGAAATTTTTCATTATGACAATTGAAAAATGATTGAACCAATTAGGAATTATTTTGTTTCTACTATAATTTGATGTATGTTAGTATGTACTAACAGAAAATGGATTGACGAACAACTGAATTATAAATGTTGACAAATCGCACATTTTATGGACCCTGAGGCTTAATTGAGTATTGTTCATTGTTTTGATAATAGAAATGCAAACCAATTTATATGAAATTAATTTGAATTCTGTGACAGATACTAAATCATTGTTAACAACCGATTTAAAAAAAATATTGGTAATTATGTTGAAAGAGAGCATTTTTAATTCCAATTCCATTATTGTACCAGAGGTTTCTCTTGCACTATTACAGTTTTGGTGAATATCTACGGTGAATATCTAGTATTTGAGATAATGTTTGACTTCCAACAAAAAGTTATAGGTTTCCTGCTTTGGACAACTATAGTGGTCTCTAAAAGTGTATATCCTCAATCATGTAAGTGTTTATTCTTAGCATTTCAAATGTGTTTTTATACCCCTCTTCTGAAGAATTAATGTATGTTGAGAAAAGAGTTGACGTATATATGACTTAAACTGCATACATGCATATAATTCGAGTTTTTAATTAATCAATCAATACGAATCAATCAATCAATATGGTGGATAATCGCATTATTAAATGATAATGTTTTATGATTGATGCGACATATCAATCCTTTCTCTCTTTCACTTTAGATAGGATTTCTGATCTTAAGAATGTTTAAAAATACTTGGGATCTGATTATTTTTCAGATACACATCTGTATAGCTACGCATTAGGAAATTCCAATATAAACGGTGAGCAAAAACAAAAATAATATAATTATATATCAGTATCTCAGAAAGTTCAATTCTTTTCGTCTAGGTATAATATAATTGCGATTTTGTCCTTAACTTAAATCTTTTTCAGCAAAATTTACTCGACCACCACCGAAGATGCCTTCAATGTTTCCAAAAAATAGTAAAATTTCACCATTGAAGAATATTTTCGGTCTAAATGATATCTTGGCTAAATTGCCACCCCATGTGAAACTTCCGAAATTTACACCTGACAAATCAATGTCTTGGTCTTACAGTGATGGACGAAATAACGTTAACATAAACTACAACACGGGAAACTCTCGAAGATCAAATTCATTTAATTATTATAATAATAAGAGCATATTGAGTTCCAAAAAACCAAACCCTACTACAATCCCAGGCTTTCCCAAATATCAAATATTGCTATTTCAAGTTGCAATTCCTTGTACTCTCAACCGAAATTTTTACTACGACTGCCACTTTTGCGAGGGCAAAGTATTTTTCCAGTTTTAAATTTTACTTAAAATAAAGGGTGGAAAGAAATGATTGATTGAAATAAAGAACTTGTTTTTTTGACTTTTTCTGTTCTTTAGGATTTACTTTTGGTATTAAAATAAGGTAAGTGCGTTATCTTCCGATTCTCGTAAATGAGAAAGTGATGAAAAATTAAAGCGATTAAAAATTACATATGAAAACTCATGACGCTAAAGGATTAGCGTCATAATCGTATTATTTCATAAAAACGGAACAGCAATGATTGTTTTATGGAAAATACTAGATCACCTTACAATAATTAAAGCACTGACGATTACTAACGCATCTATCTTAAAACGCAAAAACATTATTTAATCCTGTTGAAATAAACTTCATTAGTAGAAAAATTTTGTTTGCAAACGTGATAATCCAATGCCCTACCTTATCAAAAGAAGGTTATAAACTAATTGTAAATTTGACCATGTTTGAGCCTGTTTTTGAGCTATTAATATTCGGGCGATTATATAGGTCGAGCGATTATTTGTAAGCTTATCATAAAATATTTTTAAAAATATGTTGTTTCGCAACTTTTGAATAAACATTGCATTTTACTTTTATCTTTATTCACATTGAATAAAGATAAAAATAATTTAACTTCTATAAATTATTTAAATTATATTATATATGAAAAGAAGTATTTTTTAAAACATGTATAATTATCTAAAAAAATATTTACTATCTATATAATTATCTTGATAAGTGAGTTCGATAAGGAAATGCACACATCATTCTGTTTTGAACTTCTATCTTCTGTTATTAAAGATATTTCACTGGTGGGGGTCAAACTACAAGTTAAGTAGACTATACACTCTACAGGTTACAGTCGGAACCTTCAGTTTGAATGGAAACGTTGTGCGTGTCGATGGAGTCGTTCAGCAATCAAAATATTTTTATTTAATTCTTTCCTGCATTAAGTGAGGGTGCATTGTGCTTCTGTAGTGCATTTAGACTCATCCTATGACTTGACTCACTAGACTCGAGAGGAGGTGAAGGTTGATCTCTTAATAAGGAAGTATCATTTGCGAACTAAATTATAGACTCGCAATTTTATGAACTAGAGGTATGCATAATTAATTTCGAAGTATAATTTTAGAAATAAAAATTTATAATACTAGGATATTATCTCTATACTGGAAAAAATAGAAAGTAGTATTGGCTTTCTGCTACTTTATTGTTTCAAAAACCATTTTCCTCATTGGCTCACACAACTAAACGGATAACAATATCAACAAAAAAAAAATGGTTGTTCCAACTAGTAACGTAACTATGACATAATATGCAAGCCAAAGTAATTGATATTTGTTCCAATGTAAGTAAAAAAGACGTATGCAATATTAGAAAAAGAATATGTACATAAATTAAAAACCATCCATATGAATTATACAGTATATTACTGAAAAATTGCTAAATCATAGTTATGTTGTTGATTTCAGAAAGTTCTCGACCACGTAATCACGAAAATTGTAAGTTCATGTAACTGATCCTCGAAATTATAAATAAATTTGAAATTATTTAGATGAAATTAAAGTTTCATTGAACGAAAAAATGACTACTCTTATTCGAAGGATTTTAAATTCCTCATCTAATTTAAGATATTTATCGACTGCATTTAAACTTAAAGTATTAAAAGGCACAAATGGAGAACAAATTATATGTTCCCCTTACGAAGACGTAACATTCCCGGAAGTTACATTACCAGAATACGTCTGGAAAGACGTGAACAAGTACAGCAATAAGATAGCCGTAGTACGTTAAATAGTACATTATTTATATTTATGTATATAAATTTTGAATGTTACATGCGTATTTATATTTTCGTTTATTAATGTTTCATACAATATTTTAGGAATGTGCTGTAACTGGTAGAAAATATACGTATGGACAAGCGAGGGATAATTCCAATTATTTAGCAAGAAGTTTGTTACAATTAGGAATAATGAGTGGAGATGTAGTAGCACTGATATTACCAAATTTGCCAGAAACTCCTATTGCATTTCTTGCTTGTTTAGAAGCAGACGCAATTGTAACAACTGTCAATCCTAATTACACTGTCAGTAAGTAATATTTTCTTATCGAAATTATTTATTTCCATAAAGTTCTTTCTAATATTAACTACAGTTTATGACATTGAATACAATATATGTATTTGTATAATGAACAGATGTACAAATAATATACACATGTATAAATATACAGATATATATTTATATATATATAGATCTGCATAAATTTGCGTTTTCAGGTGAAATATCAAAACAGATTTCTATGTCTAATGTAAAAGCTATTATCACTGCCGCGGAAATTGCATCTGATGTTGCGATGGCTGCAAAATCTGCGTTGCTGCCGAACACACCATTGATTGTTGTTGATGACGGCACGCGAACACTACCTTCAGGTGCAATACATTTCAATGTAAGTTTAAAAAATTTGGTCTAATACTCTAATTTAGATGAATGAATATTATACTCTTAATATAACTTCATTATTAAAGGACCTAATCACAAAAGGGAAGTCTCTTCCACAAGTTCCTCCGTCATCAAGATCACCGCATGATCTTGCCATTTTGCCTTTTTCAAGTGGCACAACGGGTCTTCCGAAAGGTGTCATGCTTTCTCATCTTAACTTAGTGGCCAATATGGAAATGTTTACAAAAATAATGAAGAGTGGATTTATACCAGTAACAACAGGTGGGCTACTTTTCGTCTCATGTATGCAGTTGTGTAAATAATTGTTTTGGTTTGTTAAATAATTAGGGAGCGGAAGAGATAGAGTATATAAAATATTTTCTTTTTAAATATAATGTTTTAGGTGATGATCAAGAAATTGTACCAGCTGTTTTGCCACTGTTCCATATATTTGGTATGAATTGCGTTATGTTTCCCAGACTTGCTGACGGTTCGAAGTTAATCACCATACCAAAGTTCACAACTGAAACTTACGTTTCTGTTTTAGAAAATCACAAGGTTCTTGTTCAGAACACATTCGAATTTATATATTTACAAATACCTGTTCTATATTGTATTTATTTTTTTATTTTTTAGCCTACTGGATTGGTTTTGGTTCCGCCTATTCTTATGTTTCTTACATCATCTGAGTTCGTAAAAAAACATCATTTGAGTTCTGTAAGATATATAATCAGCGGGGCTGCCCCTCTTAGTAACACTGATATTGAAAGGTTTTTGAATAAATTTCAAAAACCAATCGTTTGTGGTCAAGGATATGGTTTAACTGAATCAAGCCCTGTGTCATTTTTTGAGAAATCTGGAAAAAAATACTCGAGTATTGGTCAACCAATTAGTAATTGCCGTGTACGATTAGTTGATGTGGAAACGAAAAAGGACATAACTGAACCAGGAAAATCTGGTGAATTGTGGGTTGCAGGACCTCATGTTATGAAAGGGTATTTTAACAATGAAAAAGCTACAAAAGAAACAATAGAAAATGGCTGGCTCAAAACTGGAGATGTAGGCCATTTTGATGAAAGTGGCGATTTTTTTATCAGCGATCGATTAAAAGAACTCATTAAAGTCAAAGGATTTCAGGTGAGAATAAAAAATAAAATCTCAAACATTAACAACACATACAAAATCTAACACACAATTATATCAAATTTTGTATGTGTCTTTCATAGGTAGCTCCTGCAGAATTAGAAGCATTGTTGAGAACACATCCCGCAGTGGAGGAAGCAGCTGTGATTGGTGTTCCAGATGCGAGAGCAGGAGAAGTTCCAAGGGCTTTTATTCGACTTAAGAAGGATGAAACCTCCTCGGAAGAAGAAATAAAAAACTTCATCAAGGGAACGGTTTCAGACTTCAAACAACTGAAAGGTTTGAATTAAAAATATCCAATTTTTTCAATGTAAGAATATATTAGTATCCATTAATAATTTAAATTTTTTAGGTGGTGTTATTTTCGTGGATGAAATACCAAAAAATGCAAGCGGCAAAATTCTTCGTTTAAAACTGAGGGAGCAGAACGTGAAATAATGCTTTGTTGATGAAACAAACATTATAAAACGGGACTTTGCGTCTTTATATTCTTTCAATAAGTACAAAAAGAAGTGATAGATAATTTACACCACCTTGATGCCACCTTGGTACCGCATCTACAACGAAATCTTCAATATCTTCCTTAAAATATGTAGAGCGCCACTGAATGTGTGTTACTGATGTTTGGTAATGGTCACGAGTGAGTTGGGGCATGGTTGGGGCACTTGTTGCCTCCTGGTGGTAAAGAAGTTTGAATAACTTTTCGAAAGCAAACTAGCTCGAATTCATAAGAAGTTTAGTTGCCTTCACTAGCAGGTGAAATAGGTCTATATTTTTATATTTATGTATAAATATTTATATTTATACATTATAAATATTACAAAAATATGTAATAAACATTTTTCGAATAAGAATTTTAACTATTAGTGCCCATAGGGTAAGAGCACCGGTTATGCTCTTATCATATACACCATATGTACAAAATGAATTAATAATTATATATGTGAATGCATAAAAAAGTAGAAAGCTCGTTTTCAGTTGTATAATGGTCTGATGACTCTTTTGTACAAATGCCTTTGTGCATAGTTTCAGTCCTCGTTTCCGTTTTCTCTGCCTAGGAGCTAAGTGCACCAGAAGTAGAATGAAAAGCAAGCAGTTTAATCCACTCTTATAGTTGTGCCAGCCTTCTTTCGCCATTTTCCTTTTCTCGTAAATGAAAAAGAAAACGGCAATGTCATAGGAAAACAGAAAGAAGAATACTGGAAAGAAAGTCATAAGCTTTGTAAGAAAGTTTTCTTAATAAAGAAAATATCAATTCTTTACTCTTCATTGCATTATCTTCTTACTTAAAAAATAATTTCATCATCAGAGGATCTCATCAGTTGATCTTCATTCAGCTAATTTAGCTATCTTAATAAAAGATGTGAGCTATCTTAAAGTCTGCGCAGGCTCAAAATATAAAGAAGAATCTCGAAGGGCTATACGTTAGGTCAAGAATAAACTTTCAAAAATATTATTAAAAAGTAGCGATAAAGAATCAATAAAGAACAGAGTGTGTACAGTTTGTTCAAATAATCAATTTCTCCGCAATGGGGAAATTCATTCTCTCTAAAAAAAAAAATATGGAAAAAGTTTCCAATCCCCTTTGGAAGCCTAAATTTTAAGTATGCTACGAAACTTTAGTAATATAAACTTTACCTCAGTTGTAATGATACAAGTCTTACTAAAAATAATATCTTCTGGTAGTTGATTTTTAACTGTGTTACTTTTAAGTATTAAAAATGTCCTACGTTTTATTCTTCTCGGAAGTTTTTGACTTTCATAATATAATTGTAATTTAACTAACTAGTGTTTATGATATTTGTTAAATCAAGCAAAAAATAAAAATAAAAAGAAACATTATTTTTAAATAAATTTTTTTTATTCACGTTTTTTTTCTGTTTCCGGATGTCCGTTTCAATTCATTTCCGGTCCCCACCAGGAATCTTTGAAATTCAGGGAAGCTGTAACTAAACTATGAACTTATTCAATTCTTGTCATTTATCGATAATTTGTCATCCGGCGATTGACAGCAACTTCAGGTTCACAAATGCAAGCAAAGTCTCAATTTCTAAGATCTCCATCAATCATTCTCGACGTCACAAAAGGTTCGAAGAAAATTTTAGTGTGTAAAAGTATAATAAATATTTATCAATATTTATTTTTAACAAATGACAATTTTATAGTTGTCAAAAATGTATTTTGAATTTAATTACATCGACGATTTTTCCAAAAATGTTTCATTAATTATTGTAATTTTTAAGCGAAGAAATTAAGAATAACTCTGTGTTTCATTAAACTATCCGATATGATCAAGGGGTGTAAATAAAAGGTCAGTGTGTCGCTAGAACCTTTGAATAAACTAAGAGGGCACTGACATGAGCTTTGTGAAGCTCAGAGAGATTGGTAGTCAAATTTTTCTAAATGGAAAAAAAAGAAAATCTATGCTTTCTTTGATAAGTGATTTAAAGTTACGCGAAAGTACAAATTGACATTTGTTATCACCTTCAGCAAGAGCAAGAATGAGTTCTGAAATAATTAAAAGTAATTTCCTATGGGACGCAGACTTTTTTACTTTATATGCAAGCGCCATGAGATGTAGATTGATAACAAGATTTTCCGACCTTCTTTTTTTTTTTAATTTGCATACTTGCGTCATTATTCGAATTTACTCAAGGGAGTCATTTCGCTGATTCCTGCATGATAATGCATTTTTCATGTGAATTATACTTTCATCTCGACATTTCTGTTTCTAAAAATTACGATGTTACTAATTTGTCGAAGAAAAAAAAACTGAAAACTTTAAGAGGTAGTCATAAAAAGGTTCATAATGTTTATACAAAAATTTTAATGTTGTGTACCTCGAAGTAGAATTTCACCCTCGTATTTTTCCTCCGCTCTTTTCTCTTTTCACCCCCTCGATCATTTAGACGCTCATACACATTTTCATTTCTTCATGGATACACAACACATCTATCCTTAAGCGAGTTTTCACTGCCCTCGCCAAGACACATTAGCCAAGTTGGCGCCGCTCTCAAGTCGCTGTCGAAAAGTTTCTATAGAAAATCATTTTATACGTAGAAAAATATATGTAGAAAGATATATATATACATAAATAATAAGATATAGAAACAAGAACGTATTCTCTAAAGACAAATGACTGTTTTTCCCACATACAGCTGAATAATTAGTTCAATGACTTGGCGATCAATGACTTGGCGATCAGTGACTTCTTAGAGTATATTTATAACAAATCTTTTCTATGTTGCACAATTTTCTGCTTATCTTTTCAAGAGTGATCTCGATTTAAACTCTCTTTCCGCAAACTATTTCAGCTATATCGCACAATTTCCTAGCGATATCCTTTGTCTATCTTTAAATTTTCTTATTTTACCACCCCCTCGGCCCTCACCTATTCGGCTCTGACCCGCATTGACGGCGTTCGCACTCACGGTCTTTCTCTTACTTTCTTTTTCCACAACTGCTGTCTCCTCGCATTCTCTGCACCCCTCTCTCTTTCTTCATCTCTCCAGCAAACTCTTCTACGAGTCAGCTTCTATCTTTCTCTGTTCGCGGTACGAGCCACCCCCGAGAGAGCAGCAAAGCGAGTTTCAGTAGTCCGCGCACCCTCTAACGGAGAGGGTGGCTGAGCTAAAATCGCTCTCCTGATTCAGTACGTGAACTAGCAACATCACCTGACTCTCGTGCACTCGTTAACTCGACAGTGTACCTCTCATCCAAAATGTATGTATCTTGAAAAACTATCTTATTAGTCTTATCGTCTTACTGAAAAAACACCATTTTATCACGTGTCATCTGAATTACGAAATTAACTATAAGAAATTAACTATAAAAAAATAATTAATATTGTATATGAATTAGTCAATGTTTTTCTTAAAGAAATAAATATACCGATGCACTTTACAACAACAATACGTACTGCCAAGTGTAAATAAGACTGTAAATTCAATTTCTAATTGAAAGGGTAATTAATTCGAGTAATAATACTAAAAAATAACAAATAATTAAGCTCATAAAATGTATAAACCCTGTTAATTAAGCTACTCGAATTTATGCTTCATAAATTTTGATTAAAAATTTATTTGTGACGAAAGGAGCAGAGAATTCTATTATATTTATATCTTTGAATGCGGCACATTGTTATTAATATTTTACACTTTTGCGGTATAGCTTATTATTCATGTATTGACGTTCTATATTTACAGAGAAACCCAATACGTAAGCGAAAGATTACAAAAAATAGACTATTGCGTAGAGAGAATTTTCTCCCATTGAGATAACACAATTCAAAGTAATAATAATTAAACGCCATGCCGAACTCACGAAACTCACATTCCCCCAACTTGTTGGAGAACCCCAACTTTCGGGGTACTGATCGCTTTACATAACTCATATTTCATGCGAACATTGAGAAAACATTTAAATAGTTCCTTTTGTAAAAAGTAAAGTGTGTATAAAATGTAAAAATATTTAGAGAGATGATGATTGAAAAGTTCTGAACGTTCAAATGAACGAATTTTTGTATTGATTGTATTTATAACTATAAAAAGTTTTTAAATATTGATTCATTTACATTGAAAATAATAAAAAATGAAATAAACTTGTAATCCTGATTGTTATTTTTAGTTGGCACAATATTTATGGATAAAATATAATTTGAAAAAAATATTTCGTTCATTTGAACGTTCGCAACTTTATTCACATGAGAGATGAGTATTTAACTTCTGAAAGTTTCAATTAATTTTATTATATGTAATTTGATAAATGAACCTTTGATCGCTATAGGAAATATATAGACTATAGACATGCTGAATTCATATGGGAATGAGGAGAGATGTAACGTAATATGGGGTATGAAGGTGTGCAATGGAGGTCGCACGTTTAACGACATTTCAAATGTTCAGTTCCGGTATTCTCACATGTTCCTGTCGAACTACCTACACTTGCACTGCATATATTCATGATACTGCGGAGGTTTGCAGAGCATCCATCCGAAAACTTAAAAACAAAATATCACGTATCTAATATTTACTTTCAGTCAGTATCAGAAGAACGTCGTTACGATTTTTAGATAAAAAATTATTATTTAAAAAAAAAACACAAACTTTTGAAGTACACTCAAAGGACCAGACGTATTTACATATTCGATTGATTTGGCATTTGGGTTAATTTTTTGATGCATAAAACTTGAAGATTGAAAAGTTAAGCATCACGAAATTATAAATTGAAATAGAAGACGAAAAATTTTTGAAATTTTGATAGTTGATTTTTTCTTCTGCAGCTTCTACTTATCATAAATTTTTCCATATTAATTGTAATTAATTTGTCATATAACAGTTTTTATGGACATATGAATGATAAAACCTCACAAAGTGCAAAGTGACCTTCTCTTCTATTATACTTGATAAACTTGTGTCTATTTAACATTATAAAAAATTTGAGATGGTCTTTTAGCTCAAATATCCTTAGGCTTTATTTAAAAATGACTGCGAATGAATTGCATTTGTAAATGCATTTTTGTCCTTTGAGAGTACTTCAAAACTGTGTTGTTTCTTTAAAATAATATTTCTTTTGCCAGAAATCTTAACGATGCTCTTGTAAAACTGATTGTATACGACTTAAAGTAATTAGCAAAAAACCTGCGATTATTTCACTAGTAACTTTTTATTAAATTGAGAGATTATGAATTAATCATTGAATATATTCACGATAATTTAATGTAGGTATAATTTATGAAATTGCAAATTCTATGAAATGGTAGCTGGGTAAATAACATATTGACTAAAGCTTGTAGACACTTCTGAATGTTTTCCTCTACTTTGCAGGGTATGATTTACGAGAACCCTTTTAGTCCCGTCAATTTCTCAACTCACCCTCCTCATCAAGCCTACGCACTCTTATATTTCTCAGAAGCACTATTGTACTACGAATAGTACGATAGTAGGTCGTAAAAAACAATTTGTACTATTTGAAAGGATAATATTATTGAACTTTTTGAAAAGTAAAAAGTCATTGACTATGCAATTCATTCAGCAATGATTAGTTTAACTTTTTATCGGATAGAATTAGCTATTATTGCATTTGATATATATTCTACCAATCTCGGTGAGAAATATCCTAGATAGTGCAGCATGTCACGGATTGTGATGTGTTTTGACAGGAAAACCCAAAGTAGATTATGCAGGTTGTTCTCCTAATGTGCTTTTCCCTGTATTCTACATCTTTCTCAACATCGGCAACTTGAAAGGTATAAAATAGAGAAAGAAAGATGGGTTTCTTTACATGAATCGATTTAGTGATCTCACTTCGTGAAGTAGTTCAATCTCAAAAAGTTAACATCCTAAAAATCTTGCAAAATTTATTTTTATTGTGCATTTTTAAACTGAAGAAATAAGACCAACATGAAATTTAAAAAGTTTAATTTTTTTCTATATACCAATTTTTCTACGCGCAGAGAGTTGAAAGTCCTTCATTTCTAAGTATGTATAGAATTTCAAAATGAAGTTCTATATATGTTATCTAATTTCGCTGAAGTAGAGAATCCAGAGTGAAAAATTAAATACATTTATTATTATTTATTAATCAAATGCATTTATTAAGTGACGGCTTCACTGCAAATATCTAAATTTTTGTTTTAAACGCAACAGTGGAAAAATTTCCAGCTAGCATACCAATTTTATTATTGGTAACAGTTGATTGCATTATTTGCAAACAATACCCACACGGAAAGAAATTAAAGACAGCAGCGACACTCATAGGTACCACTGATGCGTTTAACAGTACTACTACAGTGCGCCCTCTGTTTTGTGACGACTGTTCTCCCAATTAAGGCACGCTGCTTCCCTAGTCGGGCACGCTGCTGTCCTGGTCAGTTCTGGTAGGGCACGCTGCTGCCCCTAAAAGTACAGCAGCTAACCTGAAACAGTGTTGCTGTTAGACCAAAGCGACAGTGGCGCTGCGTTATCAAGGACTTGTCAGCTGCTGTCTTTAATTTCTTTCCGTGCAGGAATTACAACAGAATTCCAATGAAAATCTGCAACATGCTGAATCTACACTCAATGTGAATATAGACAGCCATTGCATTCAATTATTTTTTGAATATAGTTAATCTTATCATAAATGTATTTAAAATAGATACTATTTTATTTTGCAAGTTACGAATGAAACGATTGATGAAAAGGGAATATTTTTAACGTCAGTAAGAAGTTTTTGAGGACATTTTGTATGTAAGGCAGATTTTTTTTCAAGTATGGTAAATTGGAGCTTATACGGAAGCTCATCAAATCTCGACGAACAGAGTCTTAAGATTACATCATCGTTTTCGCTTGCTTTCCTAATCTTCAATGTTAGAAATTGCATAATTATGCGAACACGGTGCTCTAGCAGGATTGCATTCAAATAGCGCGTCAGACGAATAATTTGCATCAATTCTTCGTTCTGAAAATGAAATTGGATTTGAATTCCCTTTCACCATTTTCGTTTTACAGCAATATTCATGTAAAGATTTTGGCAGCTAGTCTTTCCAGTTCTATAATGTTCTGAAGAAAGTACGTTGGCAGATATAATGGTTCTTTTGCCATTAATAACAGAAAGTTTAAAGCCGAGAATAGTATTATTCCAACTTTATTATGCATTATATGCTATAGCTTATGATTTTTATTCACAGAAATGAAATTTTCATTTCTGTGAATTTTATAATTTTCACTTAACAGAATAACTGAAAGCTAAAGTTGGAGATTTTCAAGTGCAGTGTTTTTCGCTAACGAGCAGAACATTTCGTCCAGTTGAATTTTCTAATGTTTATTAATAACCAGAAGTCTTTTTAAAATGCTAGTTAACATACGAGCTACTATATAATTTAACGATCATATTAACAAATATTTTTGCGAAAATTTAGTCTGGGTTATTGTTTTAATTTTTTTAGTTTTACGTGACTGAACTTCTTATTATACTGTATTTTTCAATGTGCGATCCATGGTCATATCACGGTTGTTGTTGCTGTTCTTGTTTGTCGATAGGTCACGAAGCGGCGAAAAGTATTGGATACCGTTTTTTACAAAGAGCATTAGAACGCTTCGATTTTTTTTTTTTGAATTTTGAAATCTAGAGTTTCATTAGAAACGATTTATTTTGAAACATTGCAATATAGCCTCTGCGAAAGAATGTTTCTATATTGATTTCCATTTGAACATCGGCAAATAATGAAAGAAATTAAAAAAGTTTCAACATTGAATGAGATCTCCTCCGGTGAAATAAATTGAATTTTTTGCTTCAATAGCAGTTCAGAACATGTTACTGTAATGGGTAATATTAAAAAAAGAATTAATTACCTCTTCAAGATTGCCTAATGGGCAGAATTAAATGTTTCTGAAGGTCAATTATGTAACATTCCCATTTTCCTAAATTCTAATTTTAAAGAATTTCTAAGGATATTTAAAGAGTTTTAGAAAATTAAAGAATTTTGAGGAGATTTCAATATATTAAAAAAATGTCAATACATTTTAAAAGATTTGAAAAGATTTCAAGATATTTCAAAAGATTTATAGATTAATTAATGAAAAGAAAGGAATAAATTAGGAATTGTATTATAATTTAAACAAATTCTCCAACCATACATTTCGAATTTCACCGTTTACGTTTAAAAAACAATTTAAGAACAATGTGAACCTGTGAATAAGAATAAGAACCCTGTGAAAATTGAAGAACAATGGGAAAATGGGAAAGTTACATGACGTGTAATAATATCTATTATACTCTTTGGGTTTTACACAGCTAAGTAAATTTCCAGATAACTATATCCCAGTTTAGCCCTTGACCTTGTTAACTTGCATATTATAGACTCTCAGCTTTGTCGCGGAACGTTGCTCTTAATTCCCGTCCTGTCTTTCTTCTTGCGACGTAATGATGTTTGTCAATTATTATTAAGCTAGAGGTTACAAAGGGAGGTTTGATGAAAGTTTTGCGCCTGAGCCAATCTAAGGTTACTCGCATCCTATATTAATCCTACATTAGCATAATCTCTCTTCAGTGAGGAAGGTTCAATTCCCAGTTTACTCGTGCTACATCGTCATTCTAGCCAAATTCTAATACCTTAACTAAGCGTTCCCGAAGCACGTCCTTTCCACCAAGGTGCTTTCATAAGTTTAGTCATTCCTTGAATTTATGTGAAAATAAAATCTGCATTCTCAAATCTATACCCCGATGTAAGATATCAGTAATAACACAAACACAGAAAAAACAAGGTCTGAAAGTGTTCACAATTCTTAAGTCAATAAAATCCTAAAGCCTAAAAACTGACTTAAACTGTAAACACTTTCAGATCTTGTTTTTTGTGTGAAGAGCGTGAAACATGAAATGAGAGGAGTCTATGTTGGTACATAATTCTGGTATAATTAAAGCCGCAAAATTCGTTACGTCCTTAATTATTTTTGAGATTTCAATAATGTAATCAGGGTATCCAGAAAATATGGAATTTTTTCGTGTACACTACGATGCCGCAAAGTTATCCGATACGCGGCATCTCAGTGTAGTTTTAGTTCAGTTTGAAACTGGATTTAACTTCGTGTTCATCTTGAAGTACGAGATAAGCCGAAACAGAATGCATCTTCTGTATAGCCATCAAGCTTTCAAGCGAATCGGCATTCGTCGGATTTCAATATCATTTATTTTAAGACCTCATTCAATGCAATTATAACGTCGTGCACCAGCCTCGAATCCTTTGTTCATTTTACGGAGAATATCACCAACAATAACATACTTAACTCCACAGCTTCATATTGAATTTTCTATAGAGTTATTCTCATATTATATCATGAGCGTATGCATCAATGATTCTGTATAGAGAGGCTACTCTCGTAGAAAATGAATACTTTAAGAAAGGGATTTAATCGTATTATTTATAAATCCCCAGACACTAGTCCAGGTTAAAATAATAATTTAGCTGTTCTCCCCAACTGACAAGTTTGGTAATAAATCTACATTTTATAATTTGTAAGCTTTCACATATACACATACATAGACCAAAAATGGGTCGTGTATAGTAGAAAAGTGGAAAAGGGCTGTATACAGAGGGTGGACTTTAAGTAGTATAGATCGATGTATAGTCAGACAATGTGAGGCAGTGGTAAAGTTCCATATTTAGACAGACAAAACTTCTGAAACAGCGACGTCGTTCTTAACTTTTAGTCATATAGAAAGATATCTTTTTTCATTTTAAATAAGAGAGATAAAATTTATAGTATGAGGATAGATTTTCCGACGATTGTGTCAGATTTTAAATCTACTGTTTCGTAAACCTGTAGTAAAAGAGATGTTTTGGAAGGAACCAAGTAACGCGAGGGAGCAGAAGATATTGTAACACATAAAGGTATTTGAATATAAATTGGGGCTTTTGAATGTGAGTACTAAGAGAACCAATGTGGGGTGATTTGAAAATACGAAGGTAGAAGAGAATAGTGGAAAACCAGAATAACAGAAAAATCAATTGCATTAGAGAAACATCCACGAATTGTTTTATTCTTTTGATCTTTTTAAACAGTACTTGAAATTTAATTTGTGAAAGCAATTTCTAGAATTTGGCGTTTGAAGCGATGACAATATCTTGAGGAGACATGCCAACGATTAACGATCTAGCAGTTTAGCATTTCAGTGCATCACTTCCGATATTCTAGCGATTCGCTGACCAATGTAATGGCCCGTTTGACGCTTTAACATTCTGGGAATTATCCATGTTGAAAGAATTCTGGGTAATTGAACTATTTTAACTAATCTGAAATATACAAATTTATTTTCTGCAGAATATATTTATTATCGTTTGGTAATACTTCGTTAAAGACGCGTTAGAGAATTGTATTTCAAAAGCCTATTGTGTACGTTAAATTTGAGCTTATATGGATTTCGTAATGAACAGTAATTAATATTATGTGCTTACGCTTCATTCTATAATTAGAAAATTACTGGTGCTTTCAACCGCCCGTATTAATTGCCTTGGTGCCAGACGGTGGTTCGAATTAGATTGATTTTTCTTGTTTTTTTTTTTTACTTTCCTAGGGAAATAATTAGTTCAATTTCATTCTATTTCAGGATAATTATCAAAGGTAAACCCAGGCCATAATTATTAATTAATAAAGTCATATTCACGATGCGGGCTAAATATTGATTGCAATTGACGAAGAAAATTAGACATCGTGCGGCCTTAATTACTTAAAGAGGTAAGATGGAAAGTTGGAGCAAAAAGACGTGTAATTCAGAGGAAATGGTGTTGCTTGTTTAAAAATTAAATCTAAAATTTATGGATAATGTTTAAAGCCATACTTTGATATTGTTTTTATAAAATAAAGTTTGCGCTCTACTTTCCCTTCGTGGTTGAACCATTAACTTTCAAATAAGTTTTTCAGACTTTATTATTTCAATTTACACCTGCGCTCTATAATAAAAGTTGACGTAATAAAAACCATCGCTTTCAAGTTACAGCTACAAAGTACTTTTTAACTCTGTTGTTTTATGAAATTATAATGATATTATTATGCAGATATATTCTCCGTTTTTAGAAAAATTTAAACCATTTTTAGAAAGAAGATAAAAATTTATAAAAGTAATTTTAAAATGCTTTTATAATACCTAATTATATGATATAATGTGAAAAGTTGGCTTAATAAGTACGTTTTTATCCAAAGTTTTCTTCGTAGAGGTGATTTCTCGGTTTCTGAGAAGAGGCCAAAGGTTCATTTACACATCACTTGGAGACCACGAATTCCTTAGAGAATATCTCTTCAGCGGCGTATAAACTCCAGTAAGGAGCATGAGTATTTCTTATAGAATGCCTAGGGATTTCCAGTCTGTATTACGTGATTGGATGCAGTATCGATCTCGTTTCGCCTAGAAGGCGAGAATCATCTGAGAGTATTCATCGAGTGATTAGAGGTGCATTATCGTAAAAATATGCCCTTCACTCTAGAATCTAGTTTAAATAAATTTTCCTCAATTTCAGATTTATTTCTTGATTTTCATAAAGAAACAAATTCTTTCCCATGTCTTTTGCATATTCTGCTTTAAAAATAGATATTTTTTATGCGCTATAGGTTTCATAAGGGGAAAAAATCTTGAGCTTAAAATATATCAAGAAAGGATGCTTGTAACGTTTTTAATGGAAGAAGCTTCTCGAAGTCTTTTCATATACATTTTTTTACTTGAAACTAATCTAGAATATATTTGTGGAAATTAATGTTGACGAATAACTAATACCATTATTTATATATAGATTCGAGAGGTCTTAAATAATAATGTTCATTGGAGAAGAACGTAAAAAAAAAAACTTAACAAGACATAAATAAAATATGCATGAACTTTTGCCCTTTTTATCAAGAGAACTTTTACTCAAGAGAACTCACAGGAGCACCCCTGTATATTGAAGGTGAAAACTTAGAATTCATGCTTTGGTTAAAGGGTCAGATTCAACCTTTGGGGATTCATGGAACCATACTTTTCGTGCTAAAGACATTCTTATGTTAAACCAATTATTTTTCTAAAATCTCGTAGAAGCAAAATAAATACATTCAATTTTTAATAAACACTGGAAGATGAAGTTTAGAATTCAAATTTATTTTCGAATTTTATTTTCGGTACTTTATTTTTCAATGCTTGTTGAAAATTGAATGCATTTCTTTTACTTCTATGAGATTTTAGAAACATAATTTGCTATAGAAATAAAATGTATACATGCACTGCCTGAGGAAGATTTTCAAAGACATATTCATCGCACGTTTTCCCAACAGAAGCAATAGCACCAACTATTCTCCTGCAGTTCTCGACGTAAGTTCGAAATTCGAATTTGATCAGTAACTCTCGAGCATTCTTTAAAGTCGAATGCAGTCGAACGGAATTCAACCGATTACCTGACATTTGTGGTGGGTATATTGGGTGTGTTTAGTACAGGGACAAACATGATATCTAAATCCAATTTGACATTCTTTAACACTTCATCATTAATCTCAACATTCAAAGGTTCGGATTAATTGACCTGATTGAAGGTACCACCACATGTGTAATCGAGATTCCTTCTCGATTTCAAAACCTTGGAAGATCTTTGCTACGCTGACCCAGACAAAATGAAATTAGCCGTGAATAAAACACAGATCTCAGGACATTTATCTGTGTTAAGATTTCGCACCAATCTCTAGTGAACATTCATTTAGGAAATAGAAAAAGCTAAAGCTAAAGGAAAAAAATATAGCAAACAACAAGGTGATCTCGTGTATTGACTTCGGCTGTCAACACAACCGTGTTCAAATAAATGTTGGCACCAAACTTTAAAACTAGAGTATGTCCTGATGGGTATTCATTTTTGAGAAACTTTGTCGCGTCTCCAGCATCTTTAACGATTTTCTGTCGTCGCACGTGTGCGGGTGTGGCTCGAGAGGGTGGTTGGGGTATTTGAATTTATCGGCAGATATCGAAAACTACTTTGCCGACTGACAATGGGTTATTGTGGGTTTGAGTCCCCAATGTTCCAGTCCCAGGTTGACTGTATTCAATGTTTGTCTTCTTATTCCTATACAGTATGTATACAGTTTCATTATATCAACTTCTCTTTTTCACACTTTCGAAGGGCGCCTATAAAAAGATTTTTTCTTGTAGAGATAGGTCAGCGAAAAGACCTATAAAATTGATCAAGATCTTTTTTCATCTTAGGGGAACTCCCGGTTTGATTAAGAGCAAAATAGTAAAAAAATTCCTGATTCCTTGATTTGATTGAAATCTCTAAATCTGTAAACACAAAGAGGATGGAAACCTTTTCACCTTCGATCCGAAGGTGTCATAGCTTCTTTCCCTCATCCGTCGACGAAATAAGGTCAAGACAGGATAAGAATGTAGATAAGGTAAAATTCTAGGCGGATGTGATGAAAGTTGGAAAGTGGAAACTGAGCTGTAAGCCCTAAAAGCTAGGTCCAAGAGGTCTTCCTTTAAGAGTCTTCTCTTGACTGCACTAATTTGAATTTCACTTGAAATTAGTTGGATTGAGTAATACTTGCTAAGAATTTTCCAAAGGATTAATATATATGTATTATTGTATTTCGTATTGTTAGAAAAGATTTTACGAATCGTAAAAAGAATAATTTCCGAAGGGGGTTTCTTTTTCCAAATTACTTCAGTCTTGAGGCCCTTTCACTCCCAACGGTTGATTGTTCAGAACTGAATTGCGGATTCCTTTACTTTATAGACGCAATAGTCGTTTGTCCGGATATTGTACAAGATGGATAATTGGATAAGGTAGCACTACAACATCAGTTGGCAATCTTACGAGAGTAGGACACTCGGGAAGAGAATCGATGGCGGTGTCATAACGGAAAGGAAGAAAGGTATATTCTTTCGACCACAAATGTCGGTCTTCACTAAACAATGAAGACTGACAAAGATACTTTTTCTCAACTTTTATATGTTTTGACTGAATAGCTCGAATGTTCCGCCAATTTCTATTAATAAAAATTAGCGAAATATATGTAAATTTTCCTCATTTAATTGATGTCTTTAAATGGATACTTAAACCACGTTATCGAGTTTCACGCAAGTATATTTGCAGATTTATTCGTTTTAAATCGAAATTTCTATTCTTCATTTTCATGGAGCCATAATAAAACCACTACCAAGTGCATTGACGATGCAAGTAAAGATAGTAAATTTTACGATGCAGAGGACGATACTTCCGCCTCGAGGTAGTTTATATGGTGGAAGAAGGAGAAATGAATATACACAAGTGCTCGATGATTTGAAAATTGCGTTATACACTGTTGCAGTAAAATTTCGCTATAATTCTTCTAGTTTTTAAAAATAATTTAACTCAATTACTTGTATTTGAAGATTTTCAAATTTCCTTGCTGATAAGCGGAATTTTACAAATCAAAATTAAATTATAAAGTAATTTGCATAAAACTGCAGATTGCATTTAATTTCGTTTAGGTAGTGGAAAACTCAAGGAAATATTTCGCGTGCCATCAAAACTTGATAAGCACTAACGGAGCTCTTTCGATATTAATATTTAATATTCATGACTTCTCCACAGCTTTTACATTCCACTTTCAAGCTTTAATGCATCAATATGGAAAATCAACTCTTGATTAAAACGATACAATACATTTAAGAGGTAAAACAAAGAAAATAGCAATTGAAACTCATATAAAACTTAATCAATGATTATAATCATTGATTTTATGCCTTTATTCCAGGGTAAAGACAAGAAGAATTAAATTTATTACTTATATAAACTATAAAAGGTAGAACTTGCATTCACTTCTATAGGAAATAATAATATAGGATCACGAGAGGTCGTTATGAAATTAAAATTCTCATAACTTGTCCTCTTGGCTAGATGGTTTCAGAAAGTTTTAAATTAATTTTAAAAAGTTCATTTCATGCAGTTACATTATACATTAGGCATGACCTGCAGCAGAAGCGCGGTAGATTACATTAAAGTAGTAGATGAAGTATTTTCATTGCACAAGACAATCTTTTAATTTAATCAAATCTTTATTTAAAAAATTTTGTTGATCTTTGAATTTTAACATTACAACATTAGGACATACAAATAACAAGTTTCAAATTTTCCTTTGATGAAACAAAGTTTGTGGCACTTGTATTTCAATTCAAAATGTTTTCTGTGGAAATTTAAATTTCTTGTATAACCATCAAGTTATTCCTTAGGAACAGAACTGACTAGAATATTCAGAAATTAATACTGAAGTGCAGTGAAACGAAGTTTCTTCGATGTAGAAATCTCAAGCGGCAAACAACCATTTGTGGTCAAATACTGTTCTGGTTCTACTCTAGTTTTGTAACTGATGCGAGAGACAAACATACAGTTGATGGTTGAACTTTAGATGTATTTTCAAATATATTTAAATTTCATTTGAATTCATTCAAAGACACTTTTCAAATGAAGCATTTTCAAATGCAACGAAAATTACACCATATTTTATGACTGTACTGTTTATGTATGTGTACAATTTAGTTTGTTGCTTTGGTCAGAAAAATTCTTTCACAATTTTCACTTTTTTTTTCGCGAACCTAAATAATTCGTGTCATATATCCAGGGAAGTTTCTGCTTGGAAGCTAGAAACTCTGAGAAGTTAAATTTTAACAGTTGGAAGCACTGTTACTTGTAGAGAGCAGAAGACCAGTATTAAATTAACTTTTAATTACGAGAGGTAAATGAACAACTAAGTAATAAGCTTCTGCCATAGTACATTATTATTAAGCTTCCACAGAAGTAAAATTGCAATTTAATTAAAAAGACTAAATTTTACTTGTTCCGTTATCCTGAAAGTTAAAATTAAAGCAAATTTCAATTTACAAGCAAGCACCCCTTCCTAATTATTTTATGCCACTTCCTACAAAGTAACTGACAATTTAGCCAACACGCTTTTCGGTTTTCGCTTTTTGTTTTTCACTTTTTCCAAATTTACGCCATCTCCTGAGTATTGTCACTGTTGAAGACTTAAACGTCACGATATGTGATTTTTTAAGCACATTTGGAATTTTGCCAGAACTTTTCAAGTATAGTGAAAATAGTGTAAGCGTAAAATAAATCCTTCAAAAAATTTAAACTCCAAACGTGTTAAAAAAACTTACATATTCGTGACGATTAAAAAGTCATCAGTGACAGGACTCAGGGGAATACGGAAATTTTGAAATAGTGAAAAACGAAAAGACCAAAACCGAGAGAAGCGAAAAGTTACATAATCGAACACCTGAATTTTATCTTCTCACTTTTTTAGTGAGCTCATAAACCAAAATTCACGATCTTCCATATTATTATTAAGAAATTTTATGTAAAATGTACTCTAGATTCTTTTATTAAAAATTTTGTAATTAAAAAAGCTTCCTTTTGAAGTCTAATGAGCCCTATTAACTGGTGCAGGTGAGTTACGCTGCACAAAGCTTAATGACTGGCCCAGAAATACCGGGTTACCACAGCTATTGTACATTCTGTGGAGATTCCCGAGTAAAAATTTTTCGTCTTCATTCCGTCTTGATCCAAGACGTGTTCCAAGACATAATCGTACATAATCATGTCTTCAGTTAGAGACCGAGCTAGACTTAGATGTCTTAAAGCCATAAAAAGCCATAAAAAAGGGCAGGCCGTAAAATTCGAGAAATTTTTATTGCCAACCTTTGGCGAAACGAAATTAGTTCTGATGGTATTATTTTTACCACAATCCCTTCTATTATTTATTTCTCATGCAATAATAAATAATTCATTAAAATTTGTTAAAAATAAGTTTATTTTATATTTAAAGTGGGAGTAGCTCGACAAGACATGGCCAACAGGAAACGTAAATTGTCCAGGTCAAAAAAAGGTTTTTGACCTGAAAAAGGGTCCTCCAAGGGGTCTCATCTTGTATGATAGACTGAGCCAGACATCGATGTCTTAAGATGAAACCAAGACAAAATCTAGTCAAAATCAAGACGAAACATTTTTACTCGGGAATTCGTACACTTTACGCCCAGTATATTCGTAACCGAAGGCAAAAGACGGGAAGGAATCTAGTTGGGACTTTAGCAAAAGTTCTATTATACGCAACCTGGAAAACTTATGTCGCGAAGGGGAAACTTCGGTGAACTTTTTATTGCATCGATCGTGTGTTTACGTTAGTTGGACATTTTCAACCATGGACCCCGTTAACACAAGGCCCATTTGTTTGTTGTCTAAGTTCTTTTTGATAACGGCTGCTTGTTCAATTAATAAAAAATTGTTTTTGAATATTATTTTCTAAGGTGATACAATAAAGTCTGATAATCTATTTTTCAGTATTTATGTTTATTTTAATCTCTAATCCAGAATTATAATCTTCATCGAAGCGATGCTCCCCTCTGAGAAGAATTGCACTTTGTAATATTTTTTCTTATCGAAGGGTTCGTGAAACGCTGGTGTGTGTACCATTTGCTTATCAGAGAATTGCTCCCCTCTGATGTTGAATCCGATATTCATCACGCATCAAATCCCCGGGTTCTGTTTAAAACAATTCAACAAATTGAATTTTTATCCCGTGAATTTTTACAAAATTCGATTAAAATGTTTTGTCTGCAGTGTGAATAGAAGGATAAATGTACAGCAAATAAAACCTTTATAATTGTGTGTAAATATGAATAATATTGATTTATTAGTTTTTGGCTCCTACATCCGATTAATTTGTGTATTATTTAGGAGCAAAATTAAATAGTCTTTATCGAGTCTAATCTTCAGATTGATTGTTCCTAGATGGCCCTTTAGGTACTATAAAGTTTCAAAAGATTGCGAGAAAATTTTCAAAAAAAACCCATTATATGTTTTATTTTTACGCTACTACGTGGAAATTGGTTCAAGAATCACTCACAAAACTTTCAATCCTGATATTTTCTTCGTTCTGATATACATTCAACTTCTTAAAAAAGTATTTGAAAGATATTAAATTACGATATTGAATCGGCTTGGAGATGTATTCATGAAGAATTCATGTACTGAATGGCTCTCAAAGTAGAAAATGAATGGAAATTTTCGAGGGGCAAGTCCCCCGTGTGTCTCGTTTATATTGAGCTAAGCCTAACGGAACATAATTCATCCATAAATATTCGAACGAGAGAGTTTAGCGTGCACCCTGCAATTTGACTATGAATTTGCACATCCGGCGTATGTGAGCTCGTGTAGGACATATCAAGGTAATATACATATATACATCAGTTGTACTGAGTTGCGGCTACCGTTGCGCAACGAGACGATCCCGGTCGTGAGAAATATTTATGGTGCAGTAAAAGTTGCAGATGCCAATCAGTATCAACTAGGTAATGCTTGGAGCACGGAACGAGTCCGTTTCTGACACCGGAAACTGTATTACATTTTGAATCTCCACCCTGGGAATGACCTACGAGTTATCGTGATGCAGCTTCATTTTTATGATCAGAAAAGATGAAATTCTTATTGCACCCTTTCGCGAAGAGCACACAAACACAATGCATTCGAATTTTGATACTATTATTTCGAAAAATGTCATGACGGTATTGAGCTCAAATACCAAGTACAAAGATATTTAAATAAAAAAATAAATTACTGAGTCATTAATCAATTAGTATAGTTCAAAGATGTTGGAGATTATGAGTACTTCATTTTTCAGCCAGGATGAGAAAGAATCGTTGATGGTCAACATAAGTTAAAATGATTAATCTTCATTATTAATGTAAGCTTTCTCGCATCTGACTTTTCCATGTCGTGGACAGAGAGATGAGTAACTACTTCATTTTTTTTAAATGAATTGCAAAATTGTGATACTGTATATCTATATATACATTTATAAAAAGCTCATGAAGTATGTATTTGAATTACTTTGTATGCGAAATGAATGAAGACTATAGATATTTTTATATATTCGTCATTTTATCCATTTATACGGTTCAAGAACTGTGAAGGCCCGGATTTCGTACGTGACTTGAAGATGTTCTAGTCTGAAAGGTTTTAAAACTAAAAAAAAATCACCAGTCTCAAGGCGAGACAAGCGACGATTCGAATAGCAGGTTGAGTGCAAAGTTCTTGGACATATGTGGCGGTTCGGCACGTTGAGCTTTCTCGTGGTTCGACCGAAAGCATCACTTTGAACCAACTTGCACAACTTTGTGTGTCACTTTCAAAAGACGATTCTGCAGATGTTCTTTCTGCTTTCATTGAATTCAGTTTTTCCTGGGACCAGATATTAATTTAATTTGGAGAAGTTGATAAATGATCATAAGAAGAACATTTCTCGAATTTCTCTATAATTTTGATTGATATAAAAACATTATGTAGATTAACTATTACCATTAATTATTTGAGTTGACTTTACCGCGAAACTGCTTGAAATTGAATTAATCTGAAGCGAACGGGTGAGCATTGTAAATAGGAATATTAGCTCTTTCTCTCAAATTTGATTTGTGTAAATTTGTGATATATTTGTTTTGTTTAGCATAATGCCGCACTTAAATATATATAGTTTGAAAGAAGATTTTAAAGTCCACGAAATTTATATCACTTTTTAGGAATATGACTCAGAAGCTTCGAGGATATAAAAATAAAGTGGGATTGAAGAGAAATTTCGAAGTTTGAGAAAATAGATTCGAAAAAGAAGTATCTTTTTTGAAGACAAATAGAAATTCTATGAGAAAAACTTGTGGGAATACCATGAAGTTATTTTGAGAATCAAAGTGGAGATTAATCTTAAGTTTGGAAACTAATTTTCGAGAAAGACTGGTTTAACTTTTCACAGATTCAAGATCAGAGTTCTAATATGCTAGAGTGCAAAGTATTTTCGACAGCTGCAGGCAACCGCAAGATGCCAATTTCTATACTAACTATCTGATCTTCTGGTATCAGAATTCCCATTTCCAATAAAGTGAACACAACTCTAAACTTTGGTGGCAGCCGCCGGTTCTAATCTAATCATAACAACGTTAGATGCACTAAAAAAAATTGTCTATTTCATTAAAAATAAACCTGTACTTTTAATAATGGCGTTAAATACAACAATGTATTTAATTCAAGAAGAATTAAACTCAATACTGGTGTTAAATGAATGCGGAATAATTTAACTGTTAGTAAATTACGTCGTTTGTCTTCTCTAAACTGTTCTGTCAGTTAGGGAAACATATATGTAAGAGATAAGCATCACCTTAAGGGCAGAATGGGCAAACGTAGTCCGAATATTACTATCTATTGTCTGACTCGTATAATTTCGAGACAATGCCAAATTTAATATATTATCATCTTAATAATATATTAAATTCTGTTTCTCTAATATTTTGGGCATTGTTGTCACAAGTTTGTATTCCTATAATATGTTAATAAGCTTACAAATTTATATCAAAACATTTTCTGTAAGCGGTTCCTCGTCCATAATACAAAACAAAGCTGGGAGCTTTCAGAGAATTCAAACGCAGTTGATAGGAAAATGATATTACATATTTAAGCAATTTATTTGAAGGAATTTCAAAAATAAACGTCTCATATAATCTGTAGTTCATCCGTCAATTGACAGAAAGTTTATTGAGAAATTGGACGTTGATTGATCACGAAGTATATATTTACTTTCTGCGAAGAGGTCAGGTTGTATCAGTTTGATAAACTTTTTTGATACGAAGTTTAGTACAAAGTAATTTTTCTCTCTAATTATAAAGAAAAGCTAACTAATTCTTCTTCCAGCAAACATTTCGCACTACTCTTTAAGTTTCAGCCTCTGATAAGCTTTCATAAAATATAAAACATAGATATAAATGCACTCCGGACAGTAAATATTAAACAGAAAAATGTCTCGATAGCTTGATATAGAGTGTGTCTGAACATAGTAAAGACTATCTACCAGTGCGTATTCTAAGAAGACAAAAAGAAAGGAAAAAGAAATTACACGGAAAAAGATGGCTCTTGGGAAGCGTAAGCGTGATTTAAGATACCGCAATGTCTATTTATCCTGGTCATAGTGGCACTCTATCACCTCTGAAGATTGAAGAAGAAACTGCTCGAGATGTAAGAGAGGGGATAAATGACCACCATCAGAGCATCTATTCTTACTTCACTTTAAAAAATCATAGTAATTAGAATTTAAAGGACTAAGTTAACAAAAATAAATCCGAATCTTTGAACAACCTCGCGAAATTTAAAATTAGTAAAATGGCTAAAATATTTTCATATTATAAAAAGATACAGCCGTCATTCTTTCGTTATTTCGGTCTGACTAAACTTGGAATTTCACTACTGCCTGACCATACATTGACCTCTATTACCCCATTCTCTCTCCCGACTGACCATGCATAGAATTTTACTACTAGGCCTCTCCCTCACCCCCTTATTAATAGAAAATGAGGGGGGTTGAAGACGGGAATAGTCGACATAATAATAGAGGTGAACGATAAAATCAGAGTCGAAATTCAGTAGTAAAGATCCATGTTTAGTCAGCCAAAAATACTGAAACATGGGAGGCGTATATTTTTACAATATTTCTGCTCTCACTTTTCACTCTCTAAGCCTGACTCAGCGGAAACAGCTGCAAAATCAGCGCATATCCACTGCTAAGTTAGAATAATCAATATTATATTTTTGTATAATGTGAATTTTCGTACGTTCTATTTAATTTATTTTGTGCATACGAACCAATTACGACTTTTTAACTTTATTTCATTGGATGCAGACATTCATTTAATAATACAGTTACTAGAGCACGAATTTTTGGCTGGTGTTCGGTAACTGTGAAAACGACAAAACCATTCTTTGATCTTTTATCCTATCGTTAATAACAATATTTTTCGACGCCCGGGAGTTAACTGCCGCTGGCTGATTCATGCTTCAGTGAAACGAATCGTTGATTCGTTTTCAAAACGAATTTGAACCTTTCAAAATTTTGCTGCTACTATTAAAATAATCGTAACTTGTGAAAAAAGTATTTTCTTTCCATGAAAAGAAAACTATGGTAGAATTTATTCGCGGATAGACTGGGCTTTTTCTTGAAAAATAAAACTTTAATGTTGCTCTTTCTTGATTAAAAATGTAGTTGAAAGGGAATTTTATGCACCACTCGTAAATTTTTATAAGCACTTAAATCAGATCCATAAATTGTAAATTGGAGACTTTGAATTTAAAAATTTTGAAGCAGAGATTATAAAAATATATTTTTCATGAATCGTAAAATAAAAGTGGCGAATCGTTTCTTGTATTTTTGTGAATATCCATAAATCTTCAACGATATACATATATATACAAGATACATTATTTAAAAAAATAGCACTGATTAAGAGAGCAATTTACATTTTTGCTGTTTCACTTGACCTTAATTAATTGATTTACTTTGTTAAAATTTTATCCTGCAATTCCGGAGCTACGGATTGTTATTTCGCGGTAATTAATTTCAAAAGCACATACTTCCTTATTGTAGCGTAAATTCATAAAGTTTATACAAGTTTCAGTTGTATTTCAATATATAATGTAATTTTCAAAAGCCTAGAGCGGTCTGCTTACTTTATAATATCTGTGCTGTTCATTAAATTCTGGGTACGTTAGTCGCGAACATTTTAATACATTAATGCAATTTCATTAAAATAATGAAATATAAACGAAGGTTCAGAATATTCAACTAATTAGCACGGATATATAATTTTTAATGAATTTTACAATTTTAAGAGTCTTTATCTCTAATTTTTAATTGCATCCAAGCATAAATAACACGTGACTAAAAAGCAAGCATCTATTGATATCAGTCCGATAAAAGGGAGGTATAGATAAGGATTGCTATAGTGTTAGTCTTCCGGTTGACTTGCTTCTGATTCTACCTGAATTACACGCGCCAACGATTTCAGATACGCGGAGCTGTAAGATCGGTCTTTCGTTTAAGCCCTTGATTGGCAAAAAATCGACTTGCTAGGAAGAGAAATCGCCTGACGAAGCAGACAACAGATAGATAAATATCGTTTATATTTTTATAGTGTACTCAAGCTTCTCTCTGCATGAAAGCTTATCAATGATAACCGATATGAGTAAAAAGAAAATTCAATCTCTTGACGGAATTGATAAAAAGTTTATAGATTACTGAAAATTTATTTTTAGTTTTACCCCAGCTTCCTTATAAAAAATGATGCAGTGGCATCAATTTTTTCAATAGTGTTTTTTATTAATCATTTCAAAATTTCTACACTTTCATAATTTACGGTACTCGCAAACCCATCACTATCTACACTACATATATATTAGTCTTCAGTTCAGAAAAGTTTCAGTAATCTGTTATGACTTGTCGAAAATAGTAAAGGCTTGAATGCGATATTTGAAAAGTTTTTAATTATTGCATTCCGCACATTTCAATTCGAAGCAGGAGCAACGGTATTGGAAAAACATCAGGGAATACTAACGTATTCCAAGAGTAGAGTCGAATGAAATTTCCCGAGTTTTCATAGAGATTTTCAAACCTTTTCCCTACAACTGTCAAAACAATCTTGAAAAATTACTCTCACAGTTCAAATCATTTCGGAAAAATAGTATTTTCAGGATAAAATGTTGAAATTAAGTTTGTTTTGGATAAAACTCTTCACATTTTGGGTCGCACAAAACCAGATTTTCGTGATAAATATTCGCGTAAAATTAAGAAAACAAGAAATGTTCCAACCTCAACACATTTTTAGTTTTGAGTATTGCAACAAATTAAAATTTTTTATTTATCACCTTATACATTTTTCGTATGCGACCTGCAGAGCTATTTAAAAAAATAGATTTATCAACTTGTGAAAAAGAAATGTGATTTTTGGAACGTCATGAATGGAATATCCAACATTTTATATCAATAAAGTAACAATGACTTTGGTGGATTCGATTAGTATATTGTGAGAGTAACAAAAGTACTTAACGTAACAATACTGAAGCGACTGCTTACGATGCAATAGAAATTGAGTGTTCGAAAACTAATTTGCAAGCTGAGAGAAATATCTCCAATTAAGCTTTTAATTGACTTTCCAAAACCCACTAGAAAACGGTGAAATAAATTAAAGTGACAGTAAATCGTTTAAATGTGGGATTAGTAATTCTAGTACTGATGTAACATAAAATTTTATCAAAAGATTTCAAGTTTTCTAGAAACACATAAAGCTCGTCTCTCCAGAGTTAAAGGAATAAGGCATTAATAATGAGAGAAATATTTCCGGAAGAACCGAAAACTACTTAAACCTAAGAGTTATTTCCACTATAAATTTATATTTTCCTGTTCTGAATCCTTAATACGCCTGGATAGCATTAGATCTCAAATATTCTCTTAACCTACATATCGAAAAGCAATTCTCCAATTTTATTGTTTGAAAGCCATGAATTCTTTCTCCATTGGGAATAGATAAATAATTCAAAAGCTTTGAGAACTAGGGGAGAGTATCAGTGTAAGAATCATAGAAATGCGTAAGAATCCAATAATCAATAATCAAGAACTTCATTGAAAGAAAAAACATGATAAAACGAAAAAGAGAAACCAAAATCTTAAAGAGATTGACAATTATCTTAAAATTGAAATAACTACTCACTTTATGCCTTAATTCATTTTAATTCTGTTACTGAAAGCTAATAAAGAATACCGGAAGGGGTTTAATGAATGAAACATGCGAGGGTTAATCCAATTCAACTGAAGTGTTTGGAAATAAATTGAAGTGTTAACATTTACAGCGCGATTAAATTTGGGTAAATTCTAGCTATAGGTGTTTGAAACTTTAGACTTCTATTTTCCCAGTCAACAAACAACATTCAGAATAAGGCGGATATCAATTTCTGATTGAATAAAATGTGATTCAATGGCAATTTATTGAATGTCCTTTCCCGTGTTTAAATATGAAGTATCCTATCTTGTTGCACAAGTCTGCCATAGTAGTAGTTACAGTTGTACAAATGTACAAGGCTGTACTGAACGCAGCTGTGTCAAACATTATACAAGCAAGCAAAAGCCACTTGAAATGCAAATTTTGGCCATAAGTATAATCATCGTTTACGATCACTGTAGGTAACAGCGTTTCAGAACGTGATAGAGATACTTAAACGCTTTCCGATTGTACTTCCATGACACTTTTCTCTCTAAAACTAAATTAAGAAGAAGCTACTAATGACATAGTGCACTGTTATGTACTAATTGCTTAAATTTACCCTGTGTTTTCAAAAGATATTTTGTTTTATTGTTATTTATATTTATTTCAAGCACTTGTCCAATTTCATCGTTTCGGTTCTCATGCAGGTTTCCTGTGCAGAGAATGTAATCTAGGACTTTTTTATATCTGTGAAAATCCTCAGGGACATAACACGTTGAATGAACAGCCAAAGGAAGAAGTTGAACCAAGTTTATTGGAATCTATGTAGTTCAAAAAGAGAATTTCCATTACAAAGGCAGTCGCCATCGTTGGGAATATCTGCGAGCATTGTACTCAAATACGCATGTAAAGTATTTTCAGAGTTTCTTGAAAAGATATCTTAACCAGAAAAGGTAAAATAGAATGCTTTTCTCTGATCAATATTTCTTACGTTTATCCATGAAATTTGAAGTTTAATATTCTTTTACGTGATATTTAGTTGTATAACATTTTAGAAGAGTTTTTCAGAGCCCGACTAAAACTTCAAGGAAATTGAGGTCGACGCAACCTGCTTTTAACGTGAATTGCCTACTTTATTTTGATTCTAAATTTAATTGAATGATTGGTACAGATGGTTATTGTAGGTATTTAGACTTTGAACGCTACTCGTTGGATTTTCAAGACTTATAGATGTAGTTAGAGGATTTTCTAGGTCCTAACTTGGCATTAACTGTCGGCTGTTCCGCCGAGCTTCAAAGCTATATTGAGGTTATACGGATCGAGGTAATTTCAAGAAAGACTTACTTCTTAATATCTCTTCCTAGTGTATATTCCAAATTAAGAACAAATTTTAAACACATATACTTGAGCTTTTTCGAATTACTTGAAAAAGACGTAAGATTTCAGTTCTAAAATGAGAATAAGCTTTTTCTTTGGAAATAAAAATAAATTAGGGTTGCTCTCATATGTGTCAAAAAGTTGTAAAGAAAAAAATAGATTTTCAGCTTTATAGAGCTTCGAATTTCTTTCGATATTACACTCTTAAGAATTTGGGGCGTAAACAACTTCGACTTTTATAAGGTTCGCACATCAGTGTTGATTTTTATGTACCTGAAGTAAAAATGGCTCAAGCCAGAGGAAAGGAAAAAACAATTTTGATATCATTCTAACTTTTCTTTAAAAAAAAGGAGTTAAGTTTCAATATAATAATTGTATTACTAGTTTATAGTGTAGTTCTGAATGGGTGAAATTATTTCACTAAACCCAAATATACCTAGGATTTATTTCTAGTGAATTGAACTGATGAATCTGAATCCATATATTAAGTATATTCTGCCCACTGAATAGCTTTGTCGTATTTGCTGGAGTGTTACAATGCAGGATTATCTATCCATTTATTGTTGGATTAGAGCTTAGCAGGTACATCTAGAGAATGGGATTCTTACACCCACTTACAAGTCAATACATTTAATTGTGGACATAACTCTAAATAAGGTTTCATAATAATAACTAACTTTTACTCATTTCAATTTTGACGCAATTCTAGCTATAAATCAGTTATTTTTTACTGATCAACAGTTGATGATCAATCAGCATTATTATTATTATAAAAAAGTAAATCAATTATTTCAACACAGTTATTGTTATTTAGTCTTACCAATGCGCAGTTTCAGAGCTTTTATATAACTAATAGTAAATTAAATTATTAGCCTTTAAAGCTCTACTTCATTTCGTTTAAGTTAAAAGCAGACGTCAGTGGAAACCGTCGCAAGCTGATTTTTTAGTAAACCAACTTCCGAGCGAATTCATTAATATAGAAAATTAATAGCACATATGCGGATATTTGAAAATTTGGGTACATTTCTACGAAGCAGGTGCATTTTAAAATTAACGGGGCAAAATTTATATCTCATAATGTGCAGCTGTTAATATTGTTTGAATTTTCGATGTCAAAATGGAATTAAAGGGAATTAAAGTTGATCATTATCCCGCTCGTATAACTGTAATTAGTAGGGTCAATAGAGAAATATCCTTCTATCAATATAAGATTTGATTAAAAAATCCCAAGTACCCATTTTTCATCCACTTTTTCTAAAAAAAAGTGTGCCTATATTTACCTCCAACGTGTACAGTTTACTTCAAATTTTTTTACAAGTTTTTAATCCAGCACACAATTTTTTTCGCTTTTATGTCCATTCGTAAAGTGTTCTTTAGAGTAAGTAGCGAGAACGTTTTACGACATTTAGTTCTAGTTCTAAGAAAATACGTGACACTTTATTTTATCGGAAGTTCTGCAATAAAAACTTTTTTCTAATCAACATGCTGTGAAATCACACTGATCTCTTTAGAAGTATTATATTTAACATTAATAAAAACTTCGCAAATTCAGCGGCTCATTTTATTTGAGCTTTTTCTATTTCTTCCCACTTGCCTACCCTCTTCTTCGTCCTTGTCCTCCTCATTTTCCATGGCAACACTGGCTGGTGAAAATCTTTCCTGGTAAATTGAATGGCTTTGCTAGCCGGATGAAAGCACCTAATAAGTTCTTGGCTTATTGAAACTCGGATTTCTTTGGTAATTTCTGTGAATGCCAAGTCACTTTCTTGCGTTATACTCTTTTATTTGAGGTCTGAGTGATTATGGTACAACGAAGAAAATGTAGAACTTTAAAAAAAAACTTTTTTTCGAAATTAATTATAATGATATGCATTTCATATTTTTAATTCATTTTGGATAAAAAATTTCTATTTCTCGCGATGAATACTTTTCAAAGCTTTTTAGATTTTTACATATCTAAATCTCCTCCTTTACAGAAAATTGACAACCACCAGAACTCATTTACCCAAATTACTCCGACTCTCAATGAGTTTAAAGGTAATACTTGACGTACTCAATCTCGCAAAATCTATATATACATATAAAGCGGAATTTCTGTATGAATGTGTGTTCGAAATGGGCATCCATAACCTTCAACATATTGAAATCAAATGTTGCAGTCTTGACGCCTTGGAGATTTGTCGTTCTGTTCGACATTAATTCAACGTATAACTGAAAATACGATAAAAATAATGAACGGTCACCAATCCGAGCGCTAATCGCGTTATAATAGTGCTTAACTTTTGTGACTCTCCCAAGTTACAAAATAACTTCACATTAAGTTAATTTTACTCTTTTGTATATAATTACACTGCTTGAACAATCTTTTGCATGAATAATGCAATAATTCAAATTTTTATATTTGCAGATAAAGATCGCTAAAGAATTTACACCACTTCTGGACCCATTGGGAGTTCAAAAAAAGTCCGAGATGAAGAAAAATTGAGGTATAATACTTGGCATTAATCTTTGAAATATTATTTTCGCATAACTCAGCAAAAGCTTTTCGAAAGTCAGTTGAAACCGTTTAAATTTAAAGCATACTCATTTAATATAAGCATCTCTATTCTGTCTTCCAACATTGTGTGAATAATGGAATATAAAGGACACTTTTTTAGTGATGTTCTCGTTTCTATCGACCCTTTCTGTGGATGACAGTGATTTACCTCACACGAATTATTCTGAATATATGTAATTTTTTTTTGCAGATTCTAAAAAGTCCTCAAAATATGTACAAATTCGAAAATTTAAAGGAAAGATTATTAAATTGAAATTTGAAGTTATTTATTTAAAAATTTTTATTCGTTCAAATTAATATTACCCACAGTTTCAACTCTATTAAAAAGCAACTGCATTAAATGGAAAGGCAGATTTATTTAATGATTATTTATACAATGATTTATTTTAATGACTCTCTTGTAAAATTTTTATTTCTTTCCAGTGAGAATTCACCCTTTGTTGAAAATTAAGGACTTCAATTTTTTCAGAATTTCTTTATTACTGGACTTCTAATTAAAATACCTTTATGTCATTATAATAAAATAAAATTTAAACTGGATATACTGTTTGATCTCAAATAAATTATTTTGTTGAATTGCAGTTGCTCAAAGAATAAAGTAAGAGAGATATTCATGAATATCAATTACAAGTATGTTTTTACACTACCGTTGGAAATTTTCGGTACGTTGTATTTGCTTACAGTTCTCAACCTATTATACTATTAGATTGAATTTTTTTTTTTCAAAAATAGTACAAAAGCTAATAAAATTCTGTGTCTAATGAGCAAAAGGGGAAGTCAAAATGTCTATTTTGATAAAAATATTGCCAAAAAATCTCAAATTTCTGCTGTAGACAAAACTTGTACGGAAAATCTCGTGAATTTTTAAATGAAGATTGTACTACGTAAATGAATGAAGAAAAAAATAAACAAATTAATATTTTAATAGATTTTATAAAAATTTTATGAAAATTTCCGACGGTATTGTACATCTTCATACTTTTGCTTCCTCGTAAAGGAAGCTTTGTAGTGGTGACAAAATCTACTTTCCCAAAAAAGGTTTTTTTGAACATATTTTAAGGGGAATATATCTAATATAATGTTCTGAAAAATTGTTCGGATTTGTGTATATGTGTGTATATGTATGTATGTCAGAATCCTGAAATATTTCGAGAACACGTACAGATAAATTGATGAAATTTTTCATAGTTATTCCAATATATACCAAGTTGAATTTCTTATAAGAATTGAACAGAATATTTAATTTTACAAGTTTGATGTATTTTTATAATTTTAGTAAAATTGATTTTTCGACTATAACTTCTCAAATAATCAAAATTCAAAGCAGATATAAGAAGAAAAAAGAATCCTTGTGTCGAGGATGATAAAACTTCACAGCTAGTTTCCTAATTGCAAATGGAATCTCAAGCGAATTACAGACATTAATTGAAGACATGAGAATATCAATTCGGTAAAGACCATTTGAGTTGGCATATAATGCATAAATTAATGATATATATAGACGTTTGCATGTCTTCAATTAAACTGCATTGCATAGATTGTGACAGTGTAGGTATTACAGTAAGTGCGAAATCTGGATTTTGCAGACGTATACGGGGGGGGGGGGGGGGTTAAAGTACCTATTTGTGGGCTAGCATACACGATTTAGTGCTTAACGGAACTCCTTCACATGTTAACAATCTGTTGGACGACCAACGGCCTTCGTTATGGTCACAAACTCGTCATCAGAAAACCCTTTTGTCCAACCCTGCATACTGAGGCAGAAATGACAGTCTACGAAGCAAAGTCAAAGGACCACAGCACTCTAGTAGCCAGAATAATTGCCTAGAGTTACTTAAATTGTGTTACGTTGCATGCAGTTAATAACTCCTCTTGGCTGTACAGTGTACAAAATGAAAAATCTGCGTTACCAAAATGACAGTAGCTATGTGTTACAAAATTCATTTCCGAATAAAAAATTGATTTATCACGAGAATTGTATATTAATAATAGATGTCAGATAATTGATAGCGTAATGACAACTCGATTCATGTCAGTATGACAGATTGTTGGACAAAAAGATTAAACATAAAAGAAAATATGACTGAATTCCAGTATTTCGATACTTAATGACGGTAAATTACCAGTTGGAATCCGCAAAACAACTCTCATAACTAAGAACTAAAACATTGAATAGGAAATTCCTTTGTGTACTTGAAAATATGTATATTTAAAGATATATTTTATGCATTCAGCAACCATGCAAAATATGGCTGTGCCTTTTAGATGCTCTCGTATTTGATGCTGAGAGGGAAAAGATTCGAATTGAATAAAAATTCTGCATTATTCGCCTAACAAGGCATGTATTCTACTGTAAAAGCGCAAAAACTCTGTTTTCAAATATGACAGAACTAAAAGTTAAAGATGCAAATTGAGAATCGCAGAAGAATTGACCTTTTTTTTTATTTTATAGAGAGTTCGTTTTGTTTTTCGAATTTCTATTATTCAACTAATTGTTATGCAATATTTTTCTTTTAAACATGGAAACCTTTCTTCTGAAATAGATTTCTGCTTACGCTCCCAGAGAATACAATAGATGAGGTGAAAGAAATATTACGTGAAAGCTTTTTGCTTTAGCACATTCTGTGGCTCCACCGCGAGCTAGAAGTTATGTCGGCGCCTTCGAACCATCGAATCAATAGAGCCATGCAGTAGTAGTTAACAATTAGTAATTCCGGGGAAACCAGCGAAACCGAAAGTCCAAAGCTTGGATCAAATCGAGTGAACGCTAAAGCAATTTAGGCTGCAAAATGTGCTAGCTGGCAACGAGTAAATTTCAATTATTAGGTAATTCAGAATAGTAACAGGATAAACGATCCGCGTCATTTGAATTTCATTTGTAACGTAGGCTCATTCAATTTCCCTTTCAACAACCCAACAAGTCATGCTACTGAGTTAAGCTCACATATGATCGACACATATCATGCAAGAAAAATGTAGATGTACTTTTAAGGCGCACTAAAACGGTTAATTAAAGAAAGTATCCTCTTATATCAAATGAACTTATTACACATTATAGATATGCTAAGTAGATCCGTGTTTTTCGCAGTAAAAGGAAATGCAAAACCAGAAGAGTGGTACCAGCTGTACGCATGAATTGAAACTCTCATAATGTAAAATTTCATTAAATACATGTAAATTATATGTAAATCTGAACATGTACTCAAACTTTTGAAACTTTACGCTATGCAGTTTAATATATGTGGGAATTCACTTTAGGCATTAAATTCCTCAATTTTATTTGAAGGACCCTTTTGCAGTTATATCAATTTTATACATTTTTTCCTTTTAATCACACAATATTTGTGAATATTAGAAAGATGAAAGTTTTTAATAATAACGAGAGTTATTATTAAAGTTTTCCAACTTGCAGTAGTCTTTATTTGATAATAATTTAAATAAATTAAAAAATGATACTTAATGATTTAGTATGAAAACTGACTTTGCTTTTAAAACGTATTGAGTGGGTGCAAATTTTATAAACAAAAAGCAAAACCATGTAAACTTCAAAAATGGAATAAAAGTGCTCCCGAGCGTCAAAATAAAATAAATGTTTAACCAAAAAACAAAAGTTGTTTTACGATAATTTCTTATGCTCTTTTTTCTATAAAATATTTTGTGCTTATTGCCGCAGGCATTTTGCAGATTTAGGGAGTCAACGCGAAGGTGGATAAATTTTAAATAAAATCATTTTATATCTTCTAAGGGACTTTTTTTGTATATAGTAGAAAAATTGTCTTTTAATCATCAGGAAGTGAAAAAAGTCAAATGTTTACTTTGTGGTTTTATGTAAAAGACGATTTATGCACATTAGAATCTCTATTTTAATAACGCGTTTAAATGCGTTAAAAGCAGTGACCTGTGTCTCACGATAAGCAATTGTTCCAATTTATCCGATAATTGAAATTGATCCATTACACTTGACCAGAGAGAAAATTGAACTGAGCGACGAAAACACTTCTTGTACGTATAATCTCATTATAACAAAATTAACACGATTAATTTATGTTATTCAAATTCAATTTTCCTTTAATCAATTATCATCTTTCAATTCTAAGTTTCAAAAGTGAAACAGCTTTCTCTTCGTACGACTTGAAAGTTTTCTGCAACAATGAACAGAAAGACCGTAGCAGTGGGCTTAAGCAAACTGCTCGACTTTGTTCTATCTACGCGACTTCCGGTTTGAGAGAGAAGTGTATGGGTACAACTTTGAGTTCGCGAGAGTTTGTGGAGAGCAATTTTGGTAATAGCTTTGGAAAAGCTAGTCAATTCGCACATTACGTTTAATTCGCTCTATCAAGTTTGTTAAATCTATGCAGATGAGGAAATCGTTTATTCTGATGAATAATCTGATCTCGATGAAGTGTTAAGTACTGATCAATACACTAAAAGTTTTCGGGCTTGGCTCATATAAAAACGTTTTAGTTTTTAAACCCAAATGTTAATCTACTAATTAACAGCAACAAATTCCTTTGTAAGTAATCAGGGGGTCAATCATATCATTTTGTCATTCTTTCAATTTCTCACTTTTCCATTGTTCATAAATTCAAGCAACATGACACGTTTGACGTTTTAAACGTCAATGATTTCAACATTCTTCATTTTAAATGATTTCTGAGGTTTTTAAAGGAATTAAAAAGATTTAAAGGATTTTAAAGAATTTAAAAGTGTTTAAGAATTTTCAAGAGATTTTACAAGATTCCAGAGTGATTTTAAATAGTTTTAAGTAATTTAAAGAGCTTTTAAAGAACTTCAAAGAATTTTAAGAAGTTTTAAATAGAAATAAGAATTGACCACAATTAAATTACGTATGTATTTAATATAATTTTTATGATTTTATTATAATTTATACATAAAAATAAAAACCTTGAAAGTCTTCGGACATTTAGAAATCTTCAAAATTCCGAGAAATTCCTTAAAATCACTTGACATTCTTTAAAATCAGTTAAAAATCTATTAAAACCTTTGACGTTTAAAACTTCAAACGTGTCACGCTGCGAAAATTTTAGAATAATGGGAAAAATGCGAAAGTTACATGATTGACTCCCAGTATGATGGATTTTAGATCAAATTTTCTTCAGAATTCATCGTGAGACAAGTAGTAAAGCCTGCTATAGTCGGACGGTTTATATGCAACATAGCTATAATAATTCGAGAGAGGTAGAGCTGACAATTGATTGTCGAGAAGTTTCTGCTTTGTAGGACGCGTCATTGTAAAATGTTTTTCACTCTCGACCTAAATGCTCGAATGATATTTCAAGCCTTCTTTCAAAGTAATAATAAATGGCTTTTCAATTTAAAAATATAAACTAATTAAAACCGAATATACATAATTTTGTTACTTATGTCGCATTAACTGATTAAATATGTATGATTAATTACATTTTACACTTTGAACAATCTACAACAGCATTTTTATATTTTGAAAATTGTGAATGCGAATTGTGTGTAAGAGACGTAGTTCATATTTCTCGCTAGAGAATGAAGTCATCACAGAAACTGCATAGTGCAGAAATGCTACGAATTCACGTAGACCATTGTAGAGCAAACGAGTCGAGTACTAAGTTCCGAGAACTGGACTTGTAGATTTATGGTGCGAGGCAAGTAGGCGTGTATGAAGACACATGCTTGTATCGTAGATTAATTCACAAAACGGACATACAAGGTCTTTGTTAAATAAGAGCAGAGAAATTTAATTATAGTGTCTCATTCTGAAGTCAGAAGAGATGCCACCTTCTTTGAGTCAGACTAACCTGGTAAGGCGCTACCTACTTGAATAAAGTTTACCGAATGAAGACGAAACGACGCCAATGAAGGGCGAAGGCATCCGACCGAGGGTACCGTTCGATTTTGCCGAGAAACTTGAATGGATCTACTTAAATCTCATCTCGCTTTCTCTTAAGTACCTCGTTTTATCTTTTTTCTACCCTTATTCCTTCACTGTCTCTTCTATTGGATATTTTAAAGCTTAATTCGTAAAATAAAACTTTCAACATTTTTACAAAAAGATGAAATTGATAATAAGTGGAGCGATATTCAAATTTCCATGTTCAATTTATTCCGAAAAATCAGAGATAATATTCGAGCCAAGCTTAAATTTAAGCTTCGCTTAAGGCCAGTATTTACGGACCGCTCATTGGTAAAGCTAACGATTTAAATCAAGCTTTGGGATTAAGTGGGGTTTGAAAACATAGGAAGGAAACTTTAACGACTAATAAGGCTTTTGAGCCTTATTTTTTATTGAATATTTTAACCAGTGTTGAAAAGTTTACCCCAGCTCCCTTGGTGATTTGTACTTCATTAAGTAAACATTCGATACGTGGAAATTTGGAAAATGTTTATTCCATCAATCGGATTAATCATGTACGAGTGAGGAATATTAATGAAAGGTCATCGATATTGGACGCAGTTTACAAGGCCTTGCATTCATGGAACCTGCATATAGACCAAATTTAATTCATTTGCGTTAAATAGAGATACGAATATATTGTAAATTATAGCTGTTTATGTATAACTATTGATATTACTTTCATATCTGATTCTACATGATTTGAAATGATAACACATTTTGTATAGGGTACATTTCGCAAATATTTAATCTACTTTTGGATAAAAATTATATTTGAGGTTTACTATGTTCGTAACTGTCAGTTTTGCAGTACCGAATACATCCTTTTATCTTCTTGTTGCATTAGTATTATTTTACGAGATCATAACTGGAGTCGTGTCAGCTCTATAATAATGCAGAACTACAGAATGTGACACGTGGGGACATAAATCATAGATGCCTGGTATATGTTGTGACACTGGTTGGATAACATACAAGGGAGAGAGAGAAAGAAATAGAAGAGAAAAAAAGAGGGAATTGTCTGTCCGATGAGGGCTGAGAGAAAGATTTATACCAGAACGAACCAATGTGCTACTACAAATCAGTTATCGCTAGTCCCTCTAGTACTACCTCGAAATTCCCATTCTTCCAATAGTTTCACGAAAAACTAAGGAGAGAAAAAGAATTTTCTTGGAAACTAATACCAGACAAGTATAAAAACTGCTCAACAGTATGTGAAGTAAATCCGTATCACAACACAATGTTTTCCTACAAGGAAACCTTTAAAATCAATTCTTCCTAGACTGCGTTGATGTCATTTTATGAAAAATTGATATAAAAAATTTCTATACGTGTACAAATTAAAATCACCGAAAGATCGAATAATAATATAACTTTCATTAATTTTCGTCATCACTAAAGTGTGAAAATAGCGAAATTCTTGAGATGGAGTCTATTATAATTTATAATAACTTTAGAAATTTGTATATTCTTGCTAAATAGTATCACGCCTGATTATACAAAGTTCATAAAGGATAGAACGACACTGCGAAAATAAAACATGAAAAAGTTGAAGATTGCAGCAAGGCTGAATGCTCTTCTGCAGCGCTTTTACACGCCACTTGTCTCAGGCTTGTAAACTTTTTTTTTTTACTTTATTTTTGCCCTCCACGGATGAAAAACAAAAGCCCATTTAGCAGCCTAACCCGGGAAACAAAAAAGGACGCGAAAATTTACGTGCAAGTTAGAAAGAGAGGTAAAGTAGAATGGTCTGCTCAAGCGAGGATAAATAAATTTGTTTACAATATGAAGAAAATGAAGAACTGTCGAGTCGAGATTCACACCTAACAAAATTTCTTTTTGTAGTAAAAAGTCATTCACTTTGAATAACTTAATTCAGTTAATTCCTATCCAGTAAAGGTTTTATGCAGTTCCTAATTATTTATTAAATTAGATTAAAGTGAATTATGGAAGATTTCAACATTTTAAAATTATCTTTAATAAGTACCTACATAAAAAATTTCGTCCACCATAACTTTAAGTTTTTTATTTTTCTGCAAGCTTCACAAAATTTTTTGCGTACTAAAAACCCTTTTATCTCGCGAAATGATCACTCTGTTCCATTTGTCCGAGCACTTTTGAGAGAAGCACTAGCCTGGCAATAAAAGTTCCTCGCGTTAGATTCGTTGTCGCAGAAATTAAATTACGCTTCGCAGCACCCTTATGATTCTCATAGTGTTCGAAAATATTATTTACATTCTCTGGTTTTATTTTGATACTTTGCTTTCTCTCAATGACAAAATAAATTCTCATTTCATTTACGTTGCTGGATATTACACATTTTCTCTAATTAAACTGCAGTCCAGATAATCAATCTGAGAATCAAGTTCTGGATATACATTTTTCGCAAAGGCAATTTTTCTCAAGCGTAATACCAGTATCGTATTAAAATTCGAATCAATTTCAATCTTAAGCGCTTTTCGTTTAAAACTGTTTTTAAAATTGAATAAAAAAAAGTGGAATTAAAATTCTTCAAAATAAAAATGAAACAAAATTAATTCTCAGGGCAAAAACCGAACAAGGAGAACCAATCAGCTTTCATATTGGTGTTCCATTTTTGCTCTGGGAAATCATTTTGTCCTAAGAAGAATTTTTGAAGAATTGTGAAGATTTTTTTTATCCCACTTTTTCCAACGATATATTTTCCTACTCTTTTTACTTTCAGTCGCTTAATTTTTCAATTTAGCTCGAAGGTGCGTCTCAGGTTTATTCCAATTATGTTACTTTCAGAAAGCCTTTGATGTTCAGAAGTTAAATACTTAAGGTAAAGAAGGTATTTATTTCTTATTTGCTGTCTTCAGAATCCGTAAGGATGGATAAAATGTCTTATACTAATAATGGGATCTACAACTCGTTACTCCAATAGTATTGTCCCTTTTTATATTACATTTAAGACGAAATTTTTATCGTTTAAAAAAGAAGTTCCTTCAGAATTTTTCTTCAACGTCAAAGGCTATCATTTCCTATTATTAAAGAGTCGTTAAACTTGTACTTCTTTCATCTTAAACCTACTTTTCATATATATTTGTAAGAGCTAGCAAAATAATTGCAACTTTCTACTTTCGGATAGGAAGAATTTATAAAAAGATTATCTGAGGAGTAATTTTAAACATTCTCCGAGAGAACAGTTATTATGTATAATATGCATACCATTTTTCTCATAAGAGAGACGAAATTTTTTTAAAGTTAAAATTCAATTTTTGTTTAGAAAGGTTTATATTAAAAGTATAAAAATTCAACAGAAAAAAATGCACATTTTATTTTCCACTGAGATGAATATATTTTGAACAGAATTTGCTAAAAATGGATATGAAGCTCTAAACTCATTTTTATCATTTTTTTCATACCATCATAACAATCCCTCTCATTTTCAGTCACTGTATGATTTAAATAGTTTTTACATCTTGCCAACATCGTCGACTCGTGTTCGGAGCTTTGATTAAATAGCAGCTGGGTATCTTTTTGTTCTTCTTCAGACTTGGTTTTAGGTAGACGCTTTCAATTTCAGCTGTCGGTTTTTGCTTCCTCGACAAACAAAAATGTGTTGAAATCTTTCCACGAGAAGGTAGGTGTATTTTAACACTCCGAGTTCACAAGGAACATAAAAGAGAATTTGTGTTCTCAGCACTTTCGTATAGAAGATACTTCAAGTTGTATAAAAACGATACAATTGTTCTTTGCGATCTTCGTTGTGTATACGGATTCGGAAAAATTTTCCAAGAGATATATATTATTTTTTAGACCACTTACCACCGCGTGTTTTCCTGTCGGAACAATGGCCGCAGCATCCAGCTTCATATTCTGAAAGAATAAGACTTTGATTAATTAAACTAAAAAATTGAAGTACAAATAAAATTAAATAAACTTTCTAATAAAATAATATCCACCTACTTTTTTCACAAAATGCATGATGCTCCCCGAGCCTCGTTCTCTTGATAATCCTTTTTTGGCACTTTCACTTTTCACTTTTATCACTTTCGGTTTTATTTTCACTAGCACTTTTACAATTTAATTTCTATCAAGCATTCCCGTACATTTCCGATCGAGATTCAAAACTTAACTGAGAGTCAAAGCGTCAAAGGACAAAAGTACTGCGTCTAGTCAGATCAACAACAAACCTCAATGTCCTCAATAAAGCAACCCCACTACTCGTATAAATTTCCAAGAACTATAAACCATGCGATTAATAGTAAACAACTTCAAATTCGAAAGTCGACGTAAGAGAGAACTTAATTAAATGCGCTGGCCTTCAATATTTCAAAATATAAACAGACCATTTGTAAGTACAATCTTTTGTGACTCATTTTATTATATTGAAAATAAAATCGAAACCAGTTTAATTTAATGAGTTGTTCGGCTTTCTACATTTTACCTTATATATATATATATATATATATATATATATATATATATCTTCTAACTTTTTCCTTTTTTTGAAATATAATATATGGGAATTCAGATGTTTGTAATTGCTAGTCTTCTTTTCTATCATATATCATTTTGAAGATGACACTATGATCTACAAACGTATAAAACCCATTTTTCATTTTTAGGATGTAACATAAGTATATCTAGAAAAAGATGAAGTTTAGGCATTTATTTTTCTAAGGTTATTTTATTTATTTATTTATTTCTGTCATTGAGCAATTAATTTGTGTATTGTATTTTCAGTAAAGAGACTCATAATTTCAAAAAAAATTTTCAAGCATATGAATAAACCATAAATTTTAAACAAAAACTATATGTATTTTACGCGGTCGTTAAAAATAACATTCTCGTATAAAGATGCACAATAGTGAACTTTTAATTAAATTACTCAGTGTACTCGTCTATAGGCGGTTTATGGTCAAAAATACAACATTTAGTGGAAAATATGGTTATTTTTCCAACTAAATATAATATTTTAATCTTCCTTTCAGGGCGTTTTTGCGAGTTCAAGTACATACACAATGAAATTGTTCCGATTTAGTAATCCTTTGATTGCAATCGTGTTAGATAGCTTTATGTGTTGCAGAGCAAAACGTAAATTACTGTGAGGAGCATGTAGGATATTCCCTGATCAATAAAGATAGTTCAGGTTTTATCCCGTGGTATAAATTCTAGAAATTTCACGTTACGCTTCCCATCTCCTATAAACAGGGTCCTGGTGAGGGCCCTACACGTGCCCGCCTAGAAATAACGCCCGCGAAAGATCAAATGGGGAAAATATCTATTGTTTACTTCTTATTAATTCAGATTTAGATAGTACTAACATAAATTTATCCGGCGTTGCCCGGAATTTAAAAATATTTCAAGAGACTTTAAGGAATTTCAAGGGATTTTGAAAGTTTTTAAGAGATTCTGTGGATTAAAAAAATTAGATCAAATAGAAATATAATAAAAACTGAAAAAATTAAAGAAGTTCTTAAGCACTGGTAAGCGCTTTCAAAATATCTAAAAAATCCTCCAGGCAAATTTATGATTCCTTGAAAAATTTGGTTTCAATAGGTTCAAGGGTATGGAAGCCTACTCGAAAAACACATACATACTGGCATTCAGCTTTATATACATAGATTAACACAGAGGAGGGTCGTAAACTATGACATTGTTGTGAAGAGTACGTTCAAAGTTCCTTGATATTATGACAGAGGCATAAAAAATCTGAATTCATGGGAGTTACTAGATGGAGGGTGGCGTACTATACATATAAGGGTCAAGGATCCCTTTTATAAGAAAAGCTGGTATAAAAGCACTGAGTCCATAAATAAGATTACAAAAGGTTCGAGAAATTAAAGCATTTGTTAAACGAATACAATATATAATTAGTAGAAATGTATACAATTAATTGGGAATTGTAGAACTTTCTGTCTGCTGTAAATTAATTACTTTTTAAATATCGCAACAACCAACTCATTTTTCTCTATTCTGCGAGATTCTGAAGAAAACATTATCATTAATCATTTATGAGGTGCGAAGACTAATTTCCTTTTATTTTTTCTCATTATTTTAACGATTTTTCCTTGCATTCTCATTTCTAACATTCTTTACCATATCCATTTTTCTCTATTTCAAATTCTGGGACTTGTAAGATTTATTCATTTATTAATTATACATATACTATTCGCGTGTATTTATTAATACTGTTAGCTCTTCGTAACAAAAGTTGGTTATGTTAACTATGTTGCTTCTTGAGTTTGTTCTACATATGGATTTATGCAAGCTAGATACATATTAACACTTGGAAATATATTTCACCGTCCTCCACGGGATAAATCTCAAAGGATAGTAACCAGATATGAACATAAATGAAAATAATATACGTGGATAAACTGACTTTATAATTTTAAAAATGCTGGAAAAATAAAAGCGCCCCGACTCTAATTAAATGAAAGCTTTAGTTATAGAGAAGATTAATAAACATTCAACCTAATTATTATTTCAATCAGACAAATTCAGATTAAACTTCCGTTTTTAATTATGAAATTTGGTTGCTAATAATTTTGATGAATATCAGGATTCTTTTTTCTTTTTTGTTCGAAACTGTTCAATCATCAGTTCTCATATTAAAACGTTATTAAAAAAAGAAAGATCTATTTTCGTATTTCAGCACAGAATCACGTAATACCTCTTCTATAACACTAGGGCATACATTTTCTATGAAGATGGATGCGAATTCGATTGTCTATCGATATAGCAAGGGTTTATCGCTATGCTTAAGCACGAGGGACTGATAAAGGATATAGTATCACTCTTCCACGTAATTGCCAGCTTCTGTCTCTAGGACTCCTGGGAGTAACATCATTCTCGATGTACATGAAATGTAACGATCGATTATGAGTTAAAAAGGCCAAGATGCGCTGATATACTTTCGTTAGTATATTTGCTATTTTTGTTGTTCAAAAAACCGCAAAATGATGTCGATCATTTAAGTAATAATTTATAAAATCTAAGATTTTATGCATACTTTCAGAGGCGCTTATAAATGCTCTCGTTGTTCAAGAAGTTCATGAGCTTAAGAAAAGCTTTCTTGATCCGAAGCTTAAGGGGCGCAAGTCTTTGACGACTTTCCACATGAAAAGTACGGAAGACTTTTTATCCGCTTTTGTCAAAACGAAAGCTTCCCTGCGCGTTTTCGCGATTTGTGTGAAGATCGTTTTAGTTCCTAAGGATTTGTGAATGTATTTTGCATGTGATGAAAAGTAAAAACTTTTTCCTAACAATAAGAAGAAGGATGAGAGTAAAGTGCACACAAAAATCCATTATTTCCTTTTATCAAAATACGCATATTTTTTTCTTAAAATAATGACTGGCTCATATTACATATCCTGCAACGACATGCACACCCGCATAAAATAACTAATGTACTTCTTCTTTTCATTTCCAATTTTTCACTCCTGTTCTTGTGTGCATGAAGACATATATGTATGTTTTATCCCTGGGGACATGATTCGAATGAGTCTGAAAGTTTTTTGAGAGGAATAAATCACCGTCACTTTTCCACAATATCATAAAAGTCCTGTTGCTCCTCCCCTTTCACCAAATGTCTCTTAAAGTTCTGGATCTTAAGTTTCCTGAGTAAGATTTTATAAATAAGGCATATTTTCCATATTTTCTTTGCAGTCCTTAGCAGAGCATATTTTTAACAATCTAGGTTCTACCATCCCTTTTTTCATTTCTTTTACAACTCGTGAACAGACACTGATTGCTGCTTACTCGACACAAGCGACCCTCACATTCACATCCTCTGCACTTCTTTACTGACTTTTCAAAAGAATTCGTAAACTCATGCTTCGAATATAGTGCCCATTGCTTTCACAATTTTTATATCATTCTCTTTCTTACGGTATGATTCTTTTCACATAATCCTTATCACTGAGTAACAAAAAGTTTCTGTGGTATTGTGCTCACATCATCCTCAAGTTTTGTACAGTACTTTCATTGAAGAAAATATTGTACACATTTTAAATATATTCTTTCCTTCTGATTTCTTTCTATTTATCAATTTAATGTGTACAACAATTTTTGGTCGTACCTGATATACATTTGAAACGACAACTATACGTTGAAGGACATTTATAACCTGCCTGGCCAGCGACTTATATAAGCAAAGATATCATTTTTTATTAGAGCTTTTAGCTCTAAGGCTCTCATGACAAGAACATTACTTTTCTCGGATATCATGCGAACTTGAGGGGACGACATTGCGATTTGTACTATCGACGTGAATGTCATTAGGAAAATGAAATGGACTGTTTGCGTGAAATATGGTTCAAAAATCGACTTACGTACTATCCTTGTCGTTTCAGAATAAACGAGCCCTACTCTATTGGATTTCTAAAAGCACTTGCCCTGAATCCCGCTCTCATCAGTCAAGCTTTCTTCCTGAATCCCTGCTCTATTATGAAAGTTCCTCTAAAAATCTATCACTAAATTTATGATAAATAAAAGGAAGCAATTCGCTTGTAACTTTTTGAAAACATACCCTTAGAATTGAATTTTATGTAAAAAAATTTATTTCCAACGTAGACAGTTTCAAAGGATCGATTATTATAGAAAGACGAGCTGAATTAGAGTGAATATTACGATGGTAATTATAGGCATTTCTTATCTGCTGAGTCAGGCATACTAAAACGAAGAAGTTAAAAGATAAAGAATTTAGAGAATTTACTGTCATTTTATTATTCAAAGAGCCTTCAACTGGAATATCTTATTAATTGATTTTTCCATCACTTTTTATAGTTTGCATGAGCATCCGAAGAATTCAGTTCTTTTTAAAATCTATGATGTATTCTTTTACGGTTATCAAGAAACTCATTTCACTTTACTCGTTTTAAAAAATTGTAACTTTTCGCAATTTTACGAGGATGACGTTAAATCTCTCAGGATACTTTACATGCAAGACAGTGTGACGGTTTATGCGCAATGCACGTGTGAGTGCTACGCATTACATATTTATCGCAGGTTCCACACACGTGTTACCAGATTGCGTTGAACTACCTAACAATTCGCATGCGTTGCTGACGTCAAGAGAATTATTCACTTTTTTCGGACTATGAATCCAGGGGACCATTAGTGAATAAATATTAAATTATAAACTCAGCTCGAACAAGCATATAAAATGTATGTTAAGCTTTGAAACTAAATTTTTTGGAGTGGTATCTTTTGGTTTATAAATAAGCCCAATGGATGGCTAGCTAAATTGTATATCCCCTTATATTATCGTGAAATTCTATAAAATTCCTTAAAATTTCGCAAAATCCTTTGAAATCTTGTAGAAGCCCTTAAAATCCCATGAAATCTCGTGAAATCTTTTCAAATTTTATTATACCCTTTCAATTCTCTCAAACTCCTTAAGATTACCTAAAATTCCACAAGATATCCATAAGATATCTTAATCCCTTAAAATTACTTAAAATTCTAGTAAATATCATAGACTTATGTAATATTTTGATAAAATCCCTAAAACTTTTATAAAATTACTTAAAATACCTTGAAATTTCTTCAAATGCAATGAAATCTCGTTAAAACCCTTAAAATTCCTGAAATTTTTCTTTTAAATTGATGTATCGAATGTCCTTAGCTTAAAATTGAAAAAAAATTTGTTTGAAGGGCCTAAAATTATTGAATTTTAAATTTGAGTCATGTATTTAAAAAAATTTTTTTTTTGTATTTGAGTATTATTAAAATTGCTAGTTTTTTTTAATAAAGATCATGATTTTTATCTTTTAGATCCGGGGATTGAAATCCTGGGACAATGTGAAAGAAATACAAGTGACAAACCATCCGGGTGGGTAGATTCAGCGAAATCACGAACGCGTGGCAAAACGTAAAGCGGGGTAAGTCACCTTGGATTATTGTTTTTTATTTGTAACCCTGGTTATTCGTCATGCTTATCCGGTTAGTTATTTGTAAGCTCCCTAAGTAGGGCAAATACCGAGGAGCAGAATTGTCTACTTTCCTTAGTACGAGAGACGGAGACCTACGTTTAAGAACCACAGTGATAGAGCCGAAACAAACGACCGCGGAATTCTGATAAATAAATTCCAGGACTTTCTACTAGCTAGAGATTCTTACTCTCGTCTCAAGTATAAAGCCACGTACGTTTCCCGGAATCTCACACGAACGATAGAAGTCCTGAGAAAAAGGTAAGGAGGGACCGGCCAGGATCATTGTCCAGGAGCTGTGTGCGGATTCTCGTAGAATTTTGATGAGCTTTTCGGGTTGCGTGATGCCAAAATAACTATTTTACGACATCTTGTCACGAATTTACTTTTTGTTGATTTCTGTACAATAGCGTACTACAGGTTTTGTTAGAATAACGAAGCGCTGCGAACTGGAAGTTTAATAAATGAATCTCTTCTTTGAATGCTAACCAACTTTTTATGATCACGTAGTGATGAAAAAGCTCCCGAATTGTTATTCTCCACAAGATATATGTTTCCTACGTTTTTTACAAGGATTTGTAGATCTTTTAGCTATTTAGCAATGCTATGACACGACTCTATCGTTTTTTCAAAATCTCACGTAATTCAAGTTAATTCTGAGAATATTAATAAAAACTGATCAATAATCAAAATATGAAAAAAAATTTTATCAAAGTTTCAGATTAAAAATAATTATTTAAATCATACTTAAATTATGATAATATTATAAAAATTATAATAAAAAAAGGGGGAGAAGAGGGACTTTTTAAAACTTCAACCCCGCTTCTTAAGTAAATACAAGGTTTAAATTCGCAATCGAATAATTTGAAGAAGGTCCATAATCAAATAAGAAATCAATAATAAAGAAAAGTTAATATATCACATTAATATAATAAGTATAAATTAACATAGTGACGTCAGAAGGAAGGGGGGGATTTTAAATAGTCTTATTTTCATTTAAGACTGCTAATTATAATTAATGATCTATATGCTACATTGATTAAGAGCAGTCCCGATTTATATTTTCATAATGATAATATCTTCATAATCCCTATTTCTCATAAAAGCGAATTTTGTCGCACAGGGTCCTTTCCTCATTACACGCCATATTATATAACCTTAAACAAAAATAATAAAACGCAAAAATTTCTTAAAGCCACTAAACTCCCAGATCGATAAATATTATCTTGAAATTAAATGTTATTAAGATTGCAAGCAGAAATCTTTTTTTGTATATTTTCAAAATCTACTTTATATGTTAGAATAACATACATTTGCATGTACATCTGAATTCATGAATTCAGAAAATGGACATAATAGATAATCGAATAACCCCTCGATAGCATCCCCCAACATACAAGAACGTCCTTCTATAATTAAAAAATTATATTTGCAGAACTAAAATTATAAATCGTTAATGTTTTATTTTTGACTTAAAAAAAATATTTAAAAATTGAGCAAAGATATAACAATTTACTACTAATAAATTCAAAATAATAATACAAATGCAATTAATACAACTATAGTTTTATAAGGAGAAATTTTCTTAAGGACGCGAAATTCCCTAGCCAAGAAACATTTTCTGGGAATCATAAAACGTTAGTGAAATTACAA
>CAJFCP010000088.1:3881985-3944504 GCA_904066005.1 Synergus itoensis
TTTTAAGAAAATTTCGTATAAATTTATCAAATAGTGGATTAGGTTTACGAATATTTCGAAAAAATTTTCGAAATATTCGTAAATCTAATCCAGTATTTGATAAATTTATACGAAATTTTCTTAAAATTGGGGTCTGTCCAAAAGTGACATTCTGTTTATTAAAATTTCACAAACTTTTTCCATTTTTTGAATCAGTTATTTTTTCCGTGTAGACGTTAGAATTATGTGCACTCTCTTCTTAAACTTCAAAGGGCGAAATTCTCCCTAAACAAGAAAGATAAAACACGCTAGAAATCGGTGGCAGATTCACAAAATTCTTTTGATTTAAGAATCTGGTTTGAGAAATATTTTCAATATTTGATTGTTGCGGTTAAAACTCATTCTTTTTACTATAGTCGCAAACATCAGTTTCAAGTTTCATTGCATAAATTTGAGATACACTATATTCTGCTTTTAAATTCAACATGGTTTGATTACCTTTCTCATTATTCTAGCTCCTTCTCGTCTAATACTCCAAAGTTTGATTATTTTAGCTTCGAGTTCGCTTAAATGTGAGGTCACTCACCCAATGAAACTTATTTTTTCTTCCATTGTAAGGTTAATTTTGATGAAATAAATAATAAAATATAATAATAAAATAACAGTAAAAAAATTCCACTTTACTCAACTAAATGGAAAATCCTTCTGGTGAATGCAATCGTTATATGATAAAAAGCCCTTGATTTAATAAGTAATCTGAGCCTTTATAGAATATGCATTTTACGTCAAGCTTTCTTTTCTTCCTGTTGAGTTTTATCTGAATAGCACAGTTAATGTAGCACGTAAACGACGGAAAATCGAACGTGTATGCAGTAAAAATTCAGGATATAATTTTCAAGACTGTTTATCTTAAACATAAATAAATGGTTTAACAATTTTCGTATTTAGTTTACTTTAATTAATTATAAAAGGAAAAAAACGTGCTTGTAAATTAAATAATAAAGGTATTCTGTCAATTAAATTTCACGTAAAAACACACTGAGTTTAATTATTTATAAAATACCAGTCAATGCCTGCCAATATTTGTTCCAAACTCCCGTTCTTTTCCCAGAGGAAAAATTTTGTAAAATACGATGAATTCGATATGTATTCACTTCATACGATCGGCGTGCATTTAAACTGATTCTTTTTTATTTATTGTTTTAAAAGAATGAAAAAAGCTCAATATTAATATATAAGTTTTCAAATATTAAAGCGTTCTCGCGATAATTTATCATTACGATCATGTAATATGGTGGATATACTCTCATAGTTTAATAAAATATTCAATGAAGGTATGAATGTTCCGAAATCAATTTTATATCCACGACCCATTCTGCAATTGGCACATGCTTGGTCCATCATACATAGAAAATTAAATCAGCAAGGGGAAGATTCCAAGGGTGACCTAAAGTTGTCTCAATAATATGGAAGGGTGCTTCGTAGGCGCCGCTTGACATTATACGCCGTCTCGACGCTCCCTCGAATTTCTGAAGGGTTTTCGTACAGCCTATAAATATGTATGTTGATGCCTTCTATTTCTCGAAAAAGAGCCATCGAATTCCAAGTGGACTGCGAGCACTAAAAATGCTAAACAAGCTTTTCGCTAGTAATTATTCGGGAACTCAAACCGAAGTGTAGATCCGTTTCCCTTTTTCCACAAAGGCGAGCAAAAAACAGGAGAAAATCGATAATAAACAAAATCTTTTTTACAAGAACTTACCTATCTATTTCACCGATTTACTTTCTCTAATGTTTGTAGAGTTTAATTTATTATAATAATATTTCAGAATTATCTTTATACAGTATACGCATTTCACATTTATTAATGGCTGTTATATCTCATATTTCTACTGATTGTTTCGTATAATGTATTTACTTTCATTATAGCGTTCAGCCTGCTGTGCTTAGGGAAGGCCACAACAATGTTGGAAGTACCACCCGGCAGTCGCGAAGATTTGGTGGAAGCAGCAAGAACTCCATGTTCACCCACCGGTAAACAAATTTTGTCCATCAATTACTCATTCTTTAAATTTAATTTTACGCTGAAATCTGTAAATAATCGTATAGTATACAAAATGAATAGGAAAATATCCATTTTTTTGCGCTCGATTGAAGAACTATAGACTAGAATCGAACATGAGAGAAATGAATAAAGCTCCAATCATTATTCAACTACAAAAATTGGACCAAGGGCCTTGAGATCTTATTTAAATTTATAATAGACAATTTTGTAGAAATTTCAGTGTCAGTCTTTTGAATTTAACTCCCTGCATCAGCTACTATAAAAATTTTTTAATTCTCGAAACATGTCAAGCTCAGGTGAGCGTTGAGTTAAATTCATCTTTTTTTGGTAGATTCAAATAGTACATTGTTCAAAGTAAACACAGCGTGGGATTGTTTAAGCGAATTTTGAGCTTTGCTTTCTCCGACTAAATTCAATTATCGTCAAAACGCATTGATCACATATGATTCTGCTGGCGTCACCCAGTTTCACTTGGTTAGTGCGCGCATCCCTTCAATAACAAAGCTTATCCACCCTCGCTCGATCCCGCCATTCTTCTACCTTTAGCTCTCTATTATTACTGCGAGTTTATAAGTAACCGCCTTTGTTTCTTTGACGTTTTGACAGCCTGGCTAGTTATCTCGCAGTCGTCCATTACAGCTAAGAGACTGCTTGTCAATATTTGTTTTTGCAATTTTTTCCATGTCTAATGACATAATACTTTTATTATTGGTGGTCTTCATAAAAACAAACAGTCCATGAAGTTATCCTAAAGTTTCACAGATAAGCTTCCATCGACGACAAAAACGTAATCGCTATTAGTTCCTTTTAATGGCATCTAAATAACTATCTTATGTCAGACTTACTTGTCAGAATTATCGTCGAGATTAAAATAGTTGGACGTAGACAATCTTCTCTAAAACGTGCTTCGTTAGCCCAGTTCCATTATTGATTTTTTCTCTGTTTTTTTTGTTTTGTTTTTTTTGTTGGACTCGATCGTTAAGAGTTTTTTTTTCGTTTTAGCTAAATTAAATGGTTGTTTAACTTCAATTAAGTGAATCAATTTGAAAAAAAAGTTTTCCCTTTTTCGATTACAATTCAAGCTTTTTTAATTATAACTCAAGCAGTTGCTAATGAGTTTTAATAAAATATCTTGAACCACCCCATGAGGATTTTTGTCTGACTAAAATTTACTATTATTTTCCCTAGTTGACCATAATAAGTTGATTTGTACTACTGACCCTCTATTTTCCATCGCAAGAGGGTTAGTAGTGCAGGTAAATGTATGATCAGGCAGTAGTAAATATCCACGCTAGTCAGCCAAATACCTGAAGCAGCGGTGTCCAAATAATGCTATGCTTTGCTGTTAATGTATCAGTAATTAATCGATGCAAATACTTTTTCATTCACAAAGCTGCTATCACATTTCGTAGAGAATCAATCATTGAAAAATTCCTCGAATTACGGGAATTGAAATCCACGAGTTCGAGCGAGCATTCGGCTGAATAAAATAGTATATACCTACCACCACGTAATAATGGAAGCATTTCCCACCTCGTTAATGGGGCAACTAATATCCCAGAAACTACCCCACTTCTTTACAGTTAGCAACCCGCACTTTTCCTCTCCCTCTCGTGTCAAACTGAGAGCCTTATAAATTTTAAAGAGTTTAATTCTGCGTAATTACTAAAGTTCGCGAGCCCCAAGGAAGAGACGAAGCACTGGAACTTTTTAACGTGCTACTGCCTAGAGTGTGAACCTTCCTTACTTTACTTTACCCGCTGGCTTCGAATTTTCGTTATTTACTTTGTACTGTCTTGCAAAGTAAAGCTGACAAATGATTAAAAGGAAAAGACAGACGAAATGTCAGCCTGAAGACAGCTTTTCTTTCCAGAGTTAATGATATTTTCATAATCTGCCGCGAACTAAAGTCTTAATTGTATCCGTCTCGTTCTGATTTGATTATCTCTGACGCTGGGGAGTCTTTTGCCAAGTGAAGACACCTAGACTGGGATGATTGAATTAAGCAACTTTACTGAAATGAGAATGATCGCTTTTAATCTAATTCCATATAATGTACTACACTGATAGAAATTCATGCATTAATATTGCATGAAATGTGTGGGAAGTTTTATGTGAATCCTAAATTAGGATTTACTTAAAAGCAATCTATAATATCTGTAATAGTAATTGAAATAGAGTCGAATCAAATGAATATGGATCAAATCAATAGCCATAGATGAATGCTCTGTTCCTCTGTTGAATGACCTTTACAGCGAAAGCTAGTTCTGTAGGTGGAAGGGATTCCCATGAATTATTTAGTATCAGAAGTGGCCCTCGGCATATATATATATATACCCTCGACTCAAGTCGTACCTCATACTCTCACTCATACCTCCAGTGCATCACCTGATTTTGCCCTATAATGTAACGCTATCCAGCATCAGATCTGCACTCAGCTAGCGCCTTGTCTTTCAGACAACAAAACTGAGTTAAGTAAAATAACTTGGCTTAAAAGCTTATTTTAACCTATATTTAAACTGCAAAATAGTGTTTCATTTGAGCGAGATGGGCGAGAAACACGAAAAAATGAGATTCTCAATCCACCTGCACGAACTTCTCGTCTCAATGAATGCTCGTGCAGATATATTATTCAAATTACGAAAATCAAATAAAAAATAAGCAGAATAGCAAACTGAGAGGTAACAGAAGACCAGAACCTAATTTTAGAACCTAATTTATTGTTATCGGCAAATAATTTGGCGTAATTTCAGAGAATATCTGCCAAAGGTTATTGGGTATTTTGCACTTTATTGATGATATGATATGGACTTTTGCTAGACGTTATCTCGATCCGATAAGGACAGCAGCTGGTTTGATAGACTAGAAACGCAGCAGATTGCATTAATTGTTTGATTGCCTCACTTTTGAACCTTAATAAAACTGTTGCTTCTCTTTCCTTAGAATTAAACCTTCGCAATAAAGAAAACATATCTATTTTGTTTCAACTTTATCAAAACATCTCAACTTTTACTCATAATTTCCCTAAATTTCTTAGCCAGTTTTCATGGAGGTCTCTAAAACATACAGCGCAATGAAGAAAGAAAAAATTGTTTGCAAGCTTAGCACGTATTGAAAAACTGGTAATCTGAATTCGTTTATAGAGTTTATAGAGAAACGATAAAATCATTATTTATTCCGAGATATATAATCGGAAATAGATCACAGCATCCGGTACACGTAATACAATATTGATTCGATTCTGCGGCTCGAAGCGATGGACTAGCAAGCGCATAGAATTTGCATATAGAATTACAAGGGGCCCCATGTACGTGCAGATACGTGAGTAAATCTCATTGAATGCTTTGTATGTAGTGTTTGCCATTTGATTGCATGGAAATTGCATCGCCATACCAAGTGGTCGTTGCTAACATTCGACCATTTCTCGATTGCCAAACTACCAGATAAGTTAGAGAATTTGTGGGATACAACTTTTGACTGTAACTTCTTGATTTAAAAAACCCAGTTTGAAATATTATCGCAGAATTAAAAAAAAAAACTTGAACTAAAATGAAATCATCTCTGCATTTACCGAGAATTAAAGTTTTAAATGTCTCTAAATGTCATGATGTTCTAAAAGACATTAAAATTTTATGTATTCATTTCAAATATTCATAGAGAATTATAAAAACAATGGAACCAGTTTTCAGTGGGAAATTTTCAACTGATACTGTACTGTGTTGGTAAATTGTAACTAATTGTTTGTCTGAAGCACACTCTTTCGTAATTTTCCGAGTGGCGAATACAAAAGGTATGAAGCTATTCATTCCATTTAAAGTATTTATTTTGTGTCGCAAATTTATCCCGATGTTCCCAGAAAATAGAGCGTGGACTCTTACAATGAGAAGCCACAGAGTGAATCTTCGGTCGTGCTAATGTGCTGCTGCACGGTACAATTGCTGGTCATTCGCTTTACCCTAGTGAATAAACGAGTTAAGAGGTCAGTTCTACCGTGTGGTTGTGTATGTGTGGAATAGGATGAAATAATGGGAACACGTGCGGAATATAGAGAATTGGCTTCGGGTGAATATCCGTCTCTCGCGTAATGTAGGAAAATTTATGAGACCTGGGTCAGCTTTCCAAAGTTCCTGCATCGCGATGCATTCGATATGAATCGCAAGAGCAGCGAACCAGGTTTTGCGGACTTCTTTCTGCTCTTTCGATCGAGATATAATTCTGCACTTTTTCACTGTTATTTTCAAACTAGATGAAATTTGTATAATAAGACAATATTATTTCAATTAGCTTTTTGTACTTGAATGAAAGCAATTTTCTGTAATTGTAAAAAAGTAACTTGAATGAAGCAAAATATACGCTTATATCGCGTAAAATTCACAATCGACGCTATCGCTTTGATAATATTGCTTTCAAAGTTCACATTTGGAGACGAGATAGTCAGCGAGATAAATTCATTCGTTATTTCCGGCTGGGCAGTGCCCACTTTGCGTAGCAGAACGGAGTCAGCTGACCGGAAACTGATCTCGTTTTATTTAATTTAACACGTGTTCATCAGAACACAGTTTATGCTGCAAAAATATGTCAAGTGGATAAAAACAAAAATTCATCGTTTTATAATATGTATTGAAAATTGTAAAACTGATGCCTCAAGTATATTCCCGACAATTGAATTTTGACGCACTCTAGTTTTGATTATTGAATTAAACATTTTGCATTAAGCACAAGATCACTCTTAACTGAAAAAATTAGCATATTAACCGATTTTACTGTAAGTTCGAAGGCAAATTCGATGTAAGGAATACATCAGCAACTTCAGCGGAAAAAGAGGTAAAATTTATGTGACGTCTCGTAAATATTCTTTCGTTCTTTTTCCGAAGCCAGGTACTCCTCACAAATTGAAACTCTCGTAGAATTCGTTCAGTATCTAGCACCAATAAATTCAAATCATCGTGGTCTGCAATTTAGATGACTTTGCTCTCAGGGAATTTCCAGTTACGCCCTATTGGTTAGAAAGCATAGAGCAAATTTGCAAATGAAAGCCTTTTTCACAATACAACGTTAGATTTTTCATCACTTCTTAATTTCTGATTTCTACCTAACTTGTTAATTACACTGACCAGTTCAAAATTACGTTTGGTAATTTTAAAACTTTGCACAATTGACTTTTTACCTACTAGAATAAAACTGAGATACAAAACAAATCATCTCAATTTAAAATAATAAAACTCTCTAACTGAAAGTGGTTAAATATGAAATGAACGTGAAATGAAAAAAGTTCACCTAACACTCCTTTGAACCAAGCCCGAGTTTTTTCATCAAAGTAACTTTTTGTTGACAAAGTATTAGTCGTGGAGAAGAAGTAAACTTTCTCAGTGCTGATCAGAGCTTATATAACATAAAATAGTATATGGGATTGAAAATCCATAGTATTAAAAAATATACCTCAATCAGGAAACAAAGGCAAAGATGCATGTACTCGAAATGTGAGAACATTGAGAATAGCAGCTGTTAGTGCTAGTCTGTTGATGCTTGAAGCTGGTTGAGTTTATAAGCTTCTTAGTTTACACTTGATGGTAAACTAACACACACCTAGATAATACTCACTATTAAATTTAGGTATAAAATTACTTGTTAGGTAATTAATTAAAGTTCTAGAGTATTCAATATTCTCCTCTAGCAATAAGAAGAATATGAAACACTTTCGGTAAAATTAAACTGTATTTTTGTTTCAGATATTTTGTATGGGTATACGAATGGCATTTATGTATTGGATCACACACCAGAGGCAATGACGGTAGGTTGATGATAATTTTTTCAAGATATTTTGAAAGTCCTTGCGAACTTTTCTAACACCGGGTAAATTTTTGCTAATATTAAATAAATCTCAAGAGATTAAGTTAAATGTATCATCAGAACGTAACTATTGATATAGTTACGTTCTGATGATACATTTAATTAATATGATATTAATTGATGATTCCCGGATGATACTTCCGTAGTGCTTCATACAAAACAGACCTTGTTTAGTTAATTAACAGATAGGTAATCGACAGACATATTAATCGACTGTAAATAAAATAGACAAGCCGGTTCGTTTACGTATATAGAAACGAAGCAGCACCGTATAATTAGTCCAATTCACCAATTATACACTTCATACAAGTTAATTATTGAGATTTTCTATTTCGAGAAACAAACTCAGAATTATTACAGCTTTGGAGAATTAATTTTAATTATGAGAGAGCTGAAAAGTTTGTCACATGCAATTAATTATAACGCAACATGAAATTTTGTTGTTATTTATAACTTTGTTATGCTTTTATTTTTATTTGAATTGAAAAGTAACCAATTTCTCTCAATTTATGTGAATTATATGAAGAGTGCCGATAATTGAAGTGAACATGCACTCTAAAAATATCCTGTATATAATGGAAACGGTTCGGGAACGAGCGTTCATTGATGTTTGTTTTTCATTCTGTCATGAACTAATTAGTAGTCACTCAATGATTCCGCTGTTCGTTATTTTACTAATGGCTCACTACATATTATACAATATACATATATGGATAAATTTTCTATTTAAGTAAAGAGTAAAGGATGTTTTAGTCGTGTTATTTCAGACTTGGTAGCGATAGCGGGAATAGTAAAGATAAAGGAAATCAAATATGTACCCGCTCGAACAGAGATGAGGAGGGAGAACATTGATTCTTCATGACGCATACCTCGAAGCGTCTTGGATCTTCTAGAAAATCCAAAGTTTTCACAGACATAGAACGTTTCTGATGGATAAGTCAGTAGACGAATATATGATGAAAACAGTTTTCATGTATCAGAAAATATGTTCTTCACAAAAGTGTGTGCAGAACATATTTTGTGATACGTGACAAATCACTGTAAACACATTCATTTATTTTGAACTACAGTATTTTTTATACTTATTAAAAAAAGTGAATTATTAAAAGTACCAAAATTGATAACATTAAATAACGATTAACACTAATAGTTCTAACTTAATCAAACAAGTGTCCTTTTTGCATTTGATTAAATTTTCATTGGATGACAAAGTCACTTTAGCCATCGTTTTCTTATAAAACGCCGCTCTTTCACACACTTTGACTTTACCGAGAAAAGTTTTCATCTCTGGTGAAGAAACTTTTCCATCGGCGTATTATTTCATATAAAAGTAGTCCAATAAAGCGGTGAAATCAAACATTCTACATTGAACTGAACGTTGAAAGTACAGTACTGGGAACTATCTACAAAACGTTTTACATAATTCAGTTGTTATCCTACCCAAATTAGAAAAGTTTCCTAATTATTTGGAAATATTTTCATCTATTATTACTTACTGTAATAATTACATATTACTTTAGTGGTATTGAAACTTTAAAGTATCCACACTATGTCATATGCGTGTTATGCTATAATCTCGTTGAATGATAGATTGTAGTGTGGAACTATATAATCGAAAACTGTAAACCATATTCCCCAGCCGGATCTGACTCCATCCAGAAAGTCGAAGGTATTATAGAAGGTTGTAAAACAGTGTAACTACCTCGCCTTTCTGAAACTACATTTCGTTCAAATGGGTGTTGGGTAGTGCTCCCTCCGAACTACCCTCGAGAAGCTTTACTGCCATGTTCATAATATTTTTTCAACCGTAATCAAACTTCCAACTTACAATGCGGACTGCTAGGTAAATGAAATTCACCTGCACTTTATCGCGAGTTGAAGGCTCTCTACAAATTTAAAATCACGATGTACTTTATTATATTTATTATATAAGTTCAAGTGCTTGGAAGTTTTTCAAATTTTAAGTGCTTCCGAGAATGCAGAACTTTTAATTTGATAAATTAAAGTAGTTTACGTAAATGAATAAGAAGAATGTATTCACAAAAAATCAATATCAATCAATTGGTACTGCACTGAATGTAAAGAAAATGTATTATTATCACAAATGTAAAGAATGTATTAAGGAATGTATTCAATGTTTATTGTCTCTTTGTAAAACTGATAATGTAGCAACTAGCTAAAAATAAACGTCACCATTTTTGTCTCTTTAGCATTTTCCTTTGATCTTGAAAGTCGTACAAGCTTTTCAATCCCAGTCATCAAACCTCGTACTGCACCTTTTAAAGATTTTTCACTCCACAGAGTCTTTATATTCTTTTACATTCTTTGATCGATTTTTAAGAAAGGTACTCATGAAAATTTCAAGAGAGTTATTAAAAAATTAAAAGCTTTGTTCGGAAGATAGAAAAACGACTATACACTCGTAGCTCAGAGTAATTTCGTTAAAAGAATAATACCTTTCAACGTAACGAGTTTCACTCAAGCACCAGAGAGAACTCTTCCGAATGTAAAGTATAAGAAGCAGCACTCGTGCTAACTACAGTCGTACAAAATGGCTTAACTAATTAAACGTGGTATTCGACGAGAGTGAACTTAGACCTACGTTTAAAGTCACGCCTGCATAAATCCTTCCCTTTTAATCCTCGGAGAACCAAAGGAAAATTTCGAATATACCACTTCGCGCTTTTAAAGTACTCGAAGAAGTTTCTTAAGACGTAAAAAATTACTTTCCTTTTTGCTAATTTTCTCTTTGAGGAACTGATAATTACCTCTTTTACTAAATAAATTCATATGCACAGAAACGACCTCAAAAAGGTATATGTAATAAGTTGACATATTTGAGATTGCGGATGCACCACATACATATATCTATATTTTATACGAAAATATACAAATTTTTCTGATTTTGTTTTCTTAAAGGACATGGACATGTTACAAGTATTCGTTTCGCCTGCTGGGAGAGCTCTAGTCACAAAAAGAAAGAGAGGATCAACATCGACCTCGTCATTATCTCGAGACTCCTCGTCTAGGATGAAGAGCGAGAGAATTGCCCCAAGCACAGGTTCTGTTAGCGCCCCTGTCTCTCCTCCACGACAACGGAGATCCAGTGCTGAGCTTTATGAGGAAGCTGTAAAGATTCTTGGACTGACCTGTAGTCTTAGCGACAGTTGTCGATGTATCGATTGTCAGGTAAAATAAAACAGTTTATCAAACTAATATACATAATAGTACAGAAAAAAACCAGTAAAAGAAATAGCTCCTGATGAGTTAAGTCAAAGAAAGTAATAAAGTTCGTTAAAAGATTCAAAATCCTAAAAGTGCGGAGCATATTACGACATTATCTTGTCACAGAATCCTCAAGTTTATATATATAGTTTGAAATATCTGGAGGCTATGCGCTCTGCACATTCATGCAACATAGGCCAGAGTAGGTCATTTTAACATCATAATATATACTATAGACCTGTATTAAATCTGATAGTGTATGTCATTATAAACTCTCATCAACATTATGTCGCCTTTGTATGTCCTGAATGTCCTGAATAGAACATCATATCACTCTTGACCTTTTGATAGCTCTATTCTAGTTCGAATGGGGAAAACAAATGTTTCAAGGGACATTCTGCAGATAAACGTATCTTCCGAGTAATTGGCTCGAAAATGTGAAACCAATTACACGCCAGAGGTGATCGAGCGTGCGTCAGGTTAATCCAGAAATCTTCTTCCTCGATAGCAGTTTCTTGATTTTATCGCTCCAATTTTCCTCTGCACAAAATTTATCTCGACTTTTGCTCGATTCTTATTGCACTACGATGATATAATGTAAGTCATTTTCACATCATACAAAATGTTCAAAAGAGTACAATTCCGAAGAAAATGAAATCAAACTGCTTCTTAATACCAATAAAATACCGGGATTGCTTGAAAATTTGGTTAAATTAACTAGAAAACTAGTAAAATCTACGAGAAATTAAGTTCATCTTATCAGTTTCATCAGAATATTCACCTCAATCTCTTTATATTTCTTTTTCGATCTACAATCAATTCTATCCTTTCCAGTCTCAGTAATTTTATCCCACTTATGTATTTTAGATATCAAAGAAGTTGACATTTGATACTAATTTTCTGTTAGATTTGCTTTATCGTCGCGTCGCTTATGGAAAGGGGAAGGAAGAGTAAGCGATGCGCGGTTATTGCACAGGCGGATCCGGAAATCCTCACAAGAGAGAATGTAATTACTAATAGGATATGCGAGGGAATCCGCCTTAGAGGCGGTCTCTTTGCAATATCTGCTGTTTTCTTCATCATGAAATTTACATTAGAGGAAATTTACATTTATAATTTAAGGAAAAGCATATTCTCAGATTTAAATTTTAAGATTTCCGGTAGTTGATGATTTGTGCACTTGGTTATGTGAGTTACACCCGTAAATCTAGATAAAGAGATTTAGAGATTTCTGATTTAGGTTTTAACTTTTTTTTTGATTTGCAGAGTAACTATTTCGACTGCGATGACGAGTATGGCGATACCAAGACAGAATTGGCGGCAGGAACACCAATATTATTGGATCACGCTTTATCACATCCACTAACGTGTTCTATCCAGTAGTTCGAAGTTGCCAAACTCTTGATCGAGCTTTACGTCGAAATTGACGAGAAGAAAACTTCTACTTCCACGCAACGATCCATGACAACCGTTTGATTAAATTATTCTGAACGATGTATCCGCCTCTCCCTATTCAGATCTGAATTATTTGCAGTTTCCTCGTTCTGTTTTTTATAAAATCCAGAACTTACAGGTCACTAAACATTGTACAATAAAACTCATAAAAGAATTTTGTAGGAAATTAGATTTTTTTCCTCAATTTAAGAGTCTGAGAAATTAACCCCACCAAAATTGCAAACTGAAGTTTGAAGTACTACAAAAAGTCGTAAGTTTCTTGCTAAGGATGATCACCGTAGAAATATTTTATTATCGAAATTAATTTTTTTTATCAAGTGAAAAACTTTTTAATTTCATTTTTCAATTATTTTTTTAAATAATATTGATACAAAAATAAGAGGTCCCTATAACTGCCCAAATACTGTTCAATGGCGATAAGTGGTAATAAGTAAAATTTTATCAAAGTAGATTAATTTTCTGCAAATAAGAAGAAATGTAAAAGATTTTGTTATTCATATAATGTAAAACAATAGAGAGCGCACAAAACTGCAAATAATTTAGAAGTAGGTAATTTTGTAAATAAGAACTATTCTGACTGCAAAAATCACAGTTTAAAATTCACTTGCGAGTAATATGCGATAATTAATCTTTTTTTTTAAATTAAGTAAATAGAAGCACATTCGTTTTCGCTTCCAAAGTAAATTTTGCTTTAATTGACATCGAAAATTGTAAAATTCAAATTCAAATAACTGCGTTATATACTTTTAAAAATATTTGTTAAAACGTTTACGAGTGTGCGTTGAAACATAAAATTTTCAAGCAAATTTTTCACGTTTACAATGTGATGATTCAAACGAGGGAATACTGGCTTATATTGAACGAATTTACACATCCTGCGACTGATGCCAAAGTATTATTATAAATGTAAAAAACTGTAATGCAATTTCTGTAGTTAAATATAACTGTAGATGATTAATCTGTATTCATGGACTTCCATGAACTTTAAAATCTATAAGACATTATAGTGTATCTATATTAGTTTTGTTCAAGAGCTTTTTTTCATTAAAAACCTTTGCATAGTTCATTTCAATTATTGAAAAATAAAGAATATTTATCTGTCATTAAAAAAGGAAAGAAAAAAAAGAAAAGACTCTGCAAACTGTTTGAAACACGCGACGCGTGTTTTATGATTAAATGTAATTTGTTGTTAACGCGTCACGTTCAATATGTATGCAGACAAATTTTATAAACAGCCTCAATTGTCTTTCATAACGAAGCAGAAACTATTTGTACATTATATACATATATATATGCTAATATAAAATTGAAGTAACAATAAACGAACTTTCAAGGCCTGAGTTATACATTTCGACGAATAAGCGAGTTTAATATTTATTAAGCATATTATATTGATTTGTATTGATCTTTAAACAATTTTTTATGTTGTCAACATGTCTTGTAAAACTCAAAAAGTTCAAGTGCGACAAACATTGTATAATTTAAGAAGGCGAATAACTCATGTAGCTTTTCTGATTTTGGTTTGACGTATCTCTATGCCATTCAAGCAAAAAATCTTAGACTAATTGATATATGCAAAAAATGTTGTCAAGTATATTTAAATAGTATCTAAACGGTATGCCAATTTAGATAGGTCAGAATTATATACCGAATTAGTTTCGTAGCAGACTCTCATGTGCACGATATGTACACATACTTATCGATGAAAGTAAACTTTAACCTTTTTTAATGTACAATTTGATAAAGTTAATTTTGTAAACTTGTTTCATTTTCTTTAGCAAATTCTCGGATAAATAACATGCATTCATGTAGATAATAATTCTTTATTGGAAAAACATTTCTCATCTACGAAAGTACATTGCGGAATGTATTAATACCTCTATATATTATATATATGTACGTGAAAAAATTAAATTAAAATGCGAAAAAAGCAAGGACGACGCATTATCTTAAGATAGAGAAATTTACTTAAAATACTAAGAACTCTGCCTTTTCACGTCACACAATATACTTAAAAAAAATACGAGAAAAGAAACAAGAAAAATTATGTAAAACTTAATATTACAAGACTAATGAAACGCTAATTCAATAAATATAACTTCTGTTTTAATCACGTCTAATTTATTTTTTCATCCTCTTTTATATTCAACTATTTTTTAAAGAAGAATGCTGCCGCTATTTTTTTAAAATTGAAGTTTATGAAAGAATAAAGTCTTCTTTGAAGAATATGATTTTGTGAAGGTGATTTTATTTATGCCTTGATTATAAAAAAAGTAACAGGCAATTTTTTTCTTAAAATTATATATATATATAACTTTCATCAAGAATACAAGTTGACAAATTCTGACAGATAGAGATAAATATTCCCTAAGCACCCTACTTCAGATAATATGTATATTGATTATTTAAATATTTTATATATTAATAAAATAGATGGAGTCACAAGTCTCATCCCCCATCAAGCAATCAATAAACAAGCTGAGATGGGGTGAGAAACAATTCTGAATGGTAAAGCAACTTCCTACTGATCTTTTTTCAGCTGATAAGCTTTACCACGCGTAAAATGAGTATATTATGAACTGCTGATAACAGCTTCTCTGCTCCTGATAACTTTTCTGGTACCAACAGCTGGTACGTTAACGAAGATATTGCGGATATAATACCAACAATTGTTTAACATCGACTTAATTATTTATTCATAATTTTCAGTGGATGATAAAATGATAGGAAAATATACCAATAATTATTATAGTTTTGTAGTAATTCACAGTCAAAATCTACTAATGTATTTAGTTGTTATTTGGATACCAAAAATCAAGTAGTAAATCTCAAGTAAGAATTACTAGAAAACTATATTAATTATTAGTACAAATTTCTATTAAAGTAATCATCATTAAACACATACGAACTCAGGGCCGTAGCCAGAAAAATATTTTGGGGGGGGGGGTTGGTTTGGTGGACCAGTAGAAAAACATCATCTCATTGGTACTTACTACAGAAGGGGGGGGATCAAGGGGGATTGATCCCCCCCTGGCATACGGCCTTGTACAAACTAACGAACTATTTCAATTAGCAGTTTTCTACTAATTTGGATTTACAGACCGTGGATCTTAGAAAATGGAATTCTCGCAAGCTTGTTTGGGTTTTCAGCGAATGTTGTGACGATTTAACCCTCACGTTACATGAAATTGTATTTTCAAAAGTAGATACAGACTTAAGAGAAGGAAGATGATCTCTGAACGGGCATGGAACTTAAAAAGCGTTTTCCACAATATTGGTACGGGTATTCGATGCATTCCCAAGAGCATACTATTCGACCAACGAAGCGACCACCTCTTCACCACCCTCTTCTTTGAAGAGGTCTTTTCCTCTGCGATCGGGATAGGCGATGCAAATTCAATTTCAACTCCTCGAAAGGTATAGAGGACACTCTTATTTCTCTGAGTGTGGGATGTCGTCCTCGTCCTCCGACAGCAAGTCGTTGCTCGAGAGTATACCCCTGGGAGTGTCGCTTATATCGAGTTAAGGTCGTTTGAATACCGACACGGGGTGGTTCGACGGGTTTCATCGTGAGGATATCGGGGATGATACCACTGCCAACTCCATCCCTCCTTATATGATTATCGGGCGATCTCCAACTCCGTGGATGCAAGCTTTGGCCTATCCTCCATCCTTGGCTCCGCCATCTTAGCCAGTCGCATTCAACGAGCAGAATACTTAAACTACTTTTTCCCCTTTTTTTTCGACGACTCTTCCTCTCAGGTGACATCGAACGTCTCGCATAAAGTATTCCCGCGATCGACGATTCTACGAAACTGAGTTAACTGTGCATTTTAAAGTTCATCACTCTTTATAGCATTATGCTAAAACAGAAATTTTACAGAACAGAATAATAAAAACATTTGAACATATTAGAAACTTTTATTACATTACATTACTTTATTCGTTATAACAATATGATCATCAAAGACAACTTAATTCATCGTCATGAGGCATTACGTCTTTTAACAATTCGACGAATTTTTCAAGGGGGCACATTGTAGAGCAGCCTGGAATTGTTTTAATTACCATTTCAGAGGGAATTCCCAAATAATACACTACCCGTACAAAATATTGGCCATTATCTCGATAAAGTTCTAATATCACTGCACTGGTGAAATTAGGCGAATGTGGTTTGCTGACCCCGAGAGCAAGAAGCTGTGCCCCTACGTTAAGGTCATGAGCACTGTATAATAAAATTTTTCGATCTTCATAAAGCGATCCATTTTTCGCAGCAATCATGACTTCTGTCATTTTTCGCAACAATATTCCTGAAAATTTATTGAAAAGTATGTTAAATTAAAAGAAACAGTCTGAATATCTCTCTAAAATAAAGTCTTACCTCCGTTTAGTCTTTTAAGCAGTGTATTGTAATTCCTCAACTCGACTTGAAATTTTCCTACTTCCGCTAATTCACCATTAGCTAAATACTCTTTTCCCCATTCCGGGATTGTTAGATTCATTAAAAATTCAGCTTCAAGTGTGTTTTGCAGTATAAGTATATCCCTAACACTACTTATTTTCTTCCCTGAGAGTTCTGTGAGTCTATGCATTAAACGTGTAAATTTTATCACCTTGGCCTCAACTTCGGGCGTTTTTTGTATTCTTTCATATTCCTCAACGTATCTATTTCAATGCGAAAATTTTATTAGGTGAATTGAACGTTATTTTATGTACAATTTGCGAATTAAAAGAAATTAATCTAAGCACACATACTTAGGGCAAGTTGTTGGCCACAATAGCCAATCTTTACTCTTTTCTTTGTATGTAAAAGGTATTGGTTGCCAGTTGAGGTCAGAGTTCCATTTTTGAAGAGGATCTGGAGGATACAATCCAGCGAGGACCAACTGTAAACTCATTTTTGTTCTGTCAGAATCCGTGCTACGAGCCTTAATATTTTCAGGTAAATATATAGAACCCAAAAATTTATCATATCGTTTCCGCAGAATTTTTCCCAGCATGTATGTTCTATTTTTACCTTCCTGTGAACATATAATATCAAGTAAATTCCTCAAGTTAAAATATTTGTAACAAAAAGAAGTAATAATTAAAAAAATAACACGAGAAAATGATAAACTCTTGATAAAATCACTTATTATTTGACACTTACATTCGTCATTCCGCCTGATCTCATTGGAAAGAATGTATTATTGATATTGGGATCGTTGGGATAGCTTTCTCCAATTTCTTTATCGGGTGCCCTATCTCCATGTCTGAATACCTATTGATTAGCAATAATATTTAATTATTAACATGAATTAGGTTTATAAGTTTATAGTGTTACATATGTCACTTACCACATTAACTAACCGAAGTTCAGGCTCACTAGAACATTGTGGAACTAAATAAACAAACACTAATAGATTTTGAAACAAATAAAGAAACATAGTTGACTTAAAGAAGACAGGACACGTTTTCATTTTAACAATGAATTATTTATTATTTACTCAATAAAAATAACACAAATGTGCATCAAATTTCATTCCACCGACTGTACTCACATTATTTTGAGCCACGTCTGAGAAATGGCGCAACACTTAGAGATGTGTGTTATGTTATCTAACGTTATCTCCCCGTTAACCGGATTGACGCTCCAATACATAAACACACATTTTACATCGTTCCCGGTGAAAAATTATGTAGATAAACAAAGGTCATATGTATATTAAGAAACAATATAAGTTATTTTAGAATACATGCTAGTCGATCTTTACTCAGGGGCCAAACATATTCACAATATTGGTTTTTCATTAGGACTGTTTTTATTTGGGCTGCTACAAATAAATGGTGATAAGTGAATATAAAATCTTCTATGTGCTGCTTGAAAATCACTTGGGATTAGAATAAATCGATCAGTAGTAAAAACGTTGCAGACGACGAAAAAGCATTGGTGAAGACTCACGAAACTAATAATCAATTATGCAGGAAAAGAAGATATATGACGGTCGTCTTCAAGTCTGCAGTCCTTTGGGGTCTATTTCGTAGAAAGAGAACGACATGAATGGACCGAATAATCACTTTCGGATGAACCCTAACCGATGTGCCACTGATCGTTTCTCGATTCGTTCAATTATTTATTCACGCACGTAATGAATCGAACCTCTCGGGAACATCGTCAACGCCTACCTGCAATGCTAGATTATAGCATCACTTACGACTTTGCTCTTGAAATTGCGTCACTATCGATCACACCTGCTTCTACCAAAAACCTCATGCTTATTTCTAAAACAGTCACATGTAAGTTGTGAATAAGTATTAAATTGTCTTCTGATGAATTCTTATTGTGCCACTTGCAGATCAGGTCGAAGACAATCCATCTTTGGGTCTATGAAGTCAGTCCAGCCGAAGTACTTGAAGACCCTGACTGACTGATCGCCTTGGCGCGTGCCGCAAAGCCTTCTTTCTGAGAATGCCATTTGTTTTATTCTTCGAGTTCTTACAAGCTATTTGTTTACCTACTCCGTTACAATGCTTCCTCGTTATTAGAAAAACCCTGCTGACAAATTACCCAATGGCCCTGACATTTCAGCACCCAGATACTTTGAATTTGAGAAAAAGGCTGCTTGATATACTATTTCTTATACGCCATTATAATTTGCAATGCATATTACTTTACTTTTGTGTTTATTTATACTTATTCTAAAAAAAAGTATCTACATGTGCGGAAAACTTATACATTCATATCCTAAAGAGTATGCAAAGTCAAATAAATAAACATGCGAGAAGTCAATTAAGATTACTCATCTCTAGGACTTAATTATGTATTCTAGCAATAAAAGTTCACCAGAAACTGAATAATCATAACAGAAGGGAGCAACAAGAAAGAAAGAAAAAATAAAGTACTAAAAATATCTGCTGTTTTACTTAATGTACTTGCCCAGTTCGCGCAGTTATGAATAATAATTATTAAAATGGGGAAACTGGCAAAAAAGGTACTTTGGAAATGGATAATTTGTATCCTTTCGTCATAAACACTTTAAACACAAAAATATATTAACCCAGGAGAAGATCTACTTAAACCCAGTTTTCATTTAAAAACTGATATATTACGCAGGCAATTATTTCTTCTTCCCAACCGAATTGAATAAAAGCGGATAAGCACATTAACAGTCTCTGTACGTACATAAAGGATTTATGAAATGCTTTATCGAATTGTTGCTGAGCGGCATAATCTCCTTTTTTAAAATTCCATCAGCTGTACAAGGGTGGGTGGCGAGTCGAGAACAATAATTGAAAATTGACATTTTTTTTTATCTTCAACCAGTACGACAACTTGCGTGGCATTCACGTGATATGAAAATCCCTGACATCCAACACACTGCTGGGTGGAACATAGAGATCGTATTTTTACAAAGTGAGATTTACAGAGGCGTTTTTCATTCGAATTCTCTTCTTTTAATCTTTTTATGCTTTTAAGCTGTGTGCTTCCAGTTCGTAAAATTCGTTAATTGTTTTGCCGAAAATACATTAAAAGTCTTATACCAGAGAAGAGTGATTTTGGATTATATTTTTCAATTAATAATTACTTGAATAGGCTTCAAGATATTTTTAAACATTTTCAAAGCTGATGTAAATTTGACAAGACTGTGAAGCGAATGTCGGAAATTTGAAGTTTATTGCGAATGAGGACAGTTATGAATAAACGACGGTTGGCTTCTTTTATGCCACGTAGCAGTATATGCACCCGTAGGACATATTTCAAATTGGGGTAACCTCCGAGGGGATGTGAATACTTTAATAGTCATAAGGCACATCCATGCAGTATGGAGTTGTCCCATCAAAAAAATTACAATATACATATACATACATACAAAAAAGATTCAATTCCGAGAAAATTGACTCTGGGAACAAAATGAAAAATATTTTTCTAGATACAACACAACAATTAATTGTGACTGATCCAGTCAAATGAAAAAGTTAATAAATCAGAAAAAATCTATATCTATAGGCGTATATACCCTTGAACCTATTTAAACCAAATTTTTAAGGGCGATATAAATTTGTCTTTAAGATTTTTAAAGATACTTTATTAAATAAAATGTTTTTAATTTAATTTTTGTAATCCTTTTAATAACGGTTAAAATAAGTAGAAATTTTTTTTAGTCCCTCGAATGCTCCAAATGCTTTGTCATCAATTAAAATGTCTTCTGCTATTTATTAATAAATAAAGAAGATTTAATAATCGAATTTTCAATCTAAATTTTTACTAGCTGACCGCAATTTTATTTACTGTCAATATACTTTAATTTTATGGGGTAGCAATATTTGAAAACTCCAGATGCAAGGCAATATAAACAAGAGTAATTCCCTCTCGAGCTATTTAATAATGAGAATCTCTATTACTCAATGGCTATTGTAGAGAGGGGGGTTTGGCTCTCTGTGCAATCGGTTAATCACCGCTCATCCCTAACTGTCTGAGACATAGTTAGGCGCGAGCAGACTCCGTGCGATGCGTGGTTCCCGGTCCAATTAATCTTACCCAGAATGCAATAACTGTCCAATCTGCCCTCGTGGCTGCGTCATGGTGTCGTGCAGTCAGTGCTGTTAGCAGAGAGTAGTGCAGAAGGGTCCTCAAAGCTCAGCTAGTGCTAGGCTACCGGAAAATCTCAAACTACTCGTACGAAATGAGAACTTTGGCGAAGGGAACAGGGAAAACATATTGGATCTTCGAGGTTATTAGGACAGTTTGGAAGTTCCGTTTAACCCTGAATTACTAATCCGATATGCCTTCTAAAACAAATACTAATCCTATTCCAGTATTCCCATATTCGGGGATATGTTTGAGTGGATGTGAATATAAATAATTGTCCAACACCAATTTTACAAATAGTAACAGCGTTTATTATTAATAATGACAATAATATCAATAGCGATGTCTAATTACAATAATTACAGAATAATAATGGTGCAACAATAAAAACTTCGATAGCGAGAAGAGAGAAGGAAGAATGATTAATCTTTGGCGAGACTTTGACGGACACAAATTTTAAAATCGACTGTTAGTGCCCTAAAGTTTATCTATTTATAATATTTATATAGATGATTTTTATTTATATATTTATATATATCGCTTAGGCTATTTAAAATGCGAGCTACGTATTATGCTATGTACATTCTTGGTCACAGTTACGACTAAGAGACGTAAATTGCACTCTGATTGTGTAATCAGGAAACAGCGATCGAACGAGAAATAGAGAAAATTAATCTTTTTACTTTTTACATATTCTCGATTAACACAAAATATGTCGAATTTGCACAGGCGGTGAGATTGACCCGTCCGGGGGGTCAATTTCGTAACTTTTCTCATTTCTCACGAGAAGTGAGAAAAGTTACGTAATCGACTCCCTGATTCCAATGCTCTTAAGTACTTTTCTACAAATAAAAACGAATTTAAATATTTAACAGATGATAGCACATTATTCAGATATAATAATTATAATAATACAGTACGTGATACTCGTCCGATCGCAAAGCGGACAGCGCCTGTAACTACACATAATTGATAACAATAAAAAAGAATAAATAAATAAAATTGGAAAATAAGGAGGACAACAAGATTCTAAATTTAAAATGTCAGTGTATCATTGTTAATTTATTTTATTGACTATCATCTCTATTTCAATACTGAAAAATAGTAAAAGTGATGTGAATGATTAACGTTTGAATTTTGATTCAGAGGAAACAAATAAAAATGAAGAAAAGATTTGACCTATTTTTGGTAAAATTAGTACATTCTTTAAAAATGTATTCTATAAACAATTTATTCTCCTTATCAACAGAAATTTGTCTTCTTTTACGCATCGATTTTCAACAATTCTAATTAATTAAACAGATTTCTTTGATTATAAACAGAAATAGGAATGAAAACATCTTATGAGTCAGTTTCCTTGTGTTTTACACGAGACTGTTTTAGAAAAGTGTAGATTTTAGTGTATATAAAATACCTAGTTAAATAACTATCTGTTTTTAATGCTTTACGAGTTTCTGTAATGCAGTTCTTAGCCATTTTTCAAGCTATGCTTTTAACTCAAAACCAATATTCTCTATAGAATTTAAATAATTTTCAAGTTATAATTAAGAAACTTTTTACAATTATATTATTACGGATGATAAACAAAAGTTATTCTCAGAGGTTTCAAACACAGAGATCACATGTGCTTCTATTTTAATGCCAGTAATTCATAGAATCCAAAAATTAGTTTATTTCTTTAATCGTCATCTGATTTGAGAGTTCTAAGAAAATGGCAAATTGTTTATCATTCACGGAAGTTTTTCAATGCGTTAAGCACACGAATAATAACAATTTTTGTATCCAAGCGCACTGATATGTGCATCTTGCAACATATGCGTCGTTTGCAATTGGGAAGGCTCATGAAGTTTCTCACGCTACGTTTACTGTAACATTGGGGGATTCCCATTGGGCAGATTATTTTGAGGAATTGAGCCGATTGTCGGTCGATGTGTCGTTCCCAAATCGGCGTGCTGAGTTTCACGATGTCTCCTGAGATCAACTTTACGTTGAAAGGCCCTTCCACAAAGCTCACAGGCGAAGGGTTTGAAGCCTGTGTGCTTTCGCGAATGCGTTATCAGGTTGCTGCTCTGTGAAAACGCCTTGCCGCAAACTTGACACTTGTGAGGCTTTTCTCCTGAAAACAGAAAAAATATTTCCATTGTAGTTGAATCTATATACATAAAGTTGAATGTCTGTATGTATTTCTGTTCCGAATAGGCGTGAACACTCTTGAACCTAACGAAACTAAATTTTGCAAGGTATTATAAAGTTGTTCTCTAGCTTTTTAAAGGTATTTTGAAACCCTTTGAAATTCCTGATAAAGTCATTTGATATATCTTAAAATTCCAGGCAACACCGGGAAAATTGTTGCTGGTTTTATATAAATGTTTTAGTTATGTATAAATATATATATATATATATATAATTTCTTATAGAATTTTTCTTCCTGTAGGTGTTAAATATACTGCGTCTATCCAATCATTTATCGAATCAGGGAGCATTAATTGAAGTATTTCATAAATGAGAGCGTAAATTAAGAGGTCGGAACCTTCAGTCTGGACGGAAGCTAAATTAATTCCAACAGCGATTGGAGGCCTAACAATAGAAGGCAGTTTCCTCTCTACAACCCTTCAGAATTGATATCATTGGGGTTGACAACCGAGTGTCGATAAGGACTTCACCCTCAAGCGATGTTACGTTAATTCGAGAGTACCGATTCCACCTCCCAAGGTACTTTAGATCTTGCTTCAAGATGAAGGAAGTAGTATCAGAGATGCGGGGCACGCCCGGTCAAGATTTCCTCCCGAGTGAGAATCTCAGCCACCCCTGGCCACCCCCGCCCGGCCAGGTTCGTGAAGTTGCGGATGAGCGGGGCCGGAGGGTTAGCGTCGACGCTAAAAGAGGGACAGGGTGAAACCGGGTGGGATACGCGCTCGTTTCTCTCATCCTGGTCGTGAGCTCTGATTGGCGAACGGGGGCGGCTCCAACCCCCTGTTACCATAGCGACCGCGGGATGACCCGGCAGCGTGAAAGAGAGAGAAAGAGCTTTCAAGCTTTCAGGAGAGGGAAGAATCCCGCTATGTGAACTATGCTGCCTGCAAGTGGTACCTGTTAATGGACTCCAGGCTCTCTGTCCGTTCGTTTCACTGACTCGGACTGGATATCGGAGGGTGGACCCATAAACAATTCGTTAGTCTAGCTTTCAATCTCGTCAAAGCGATACTGCTCACCTGTCGATGAACTTGCGGTATGCTGATCGCTCTGACAAACGCGTTGATGAAAACCTATCGGCAGCTAATCGTCAGTTATTACTGTTTCAGAACCTGAGCATAAACGTCGCTTTTAACTATTAATTTTACCTACAAAATTTCATCTACTGCATCTATCGCAACAAATCAATTCAATACAATACATATAGAATGAAAGTTCACAGATTAATGATCCACTTTTCCCTCGTCCCTGGTGAAATATTGTAATTAAAAATAGCGAGTCACGGAAATAGAAACTGATGCGATTAATGCAGAATCTTCATAAAGATTAAGGCGACCGCAGTTATCCGAAGAATTCGAGGAATACGTCGAATTCGGCGAGGACGATGAAATTCCGAATGAGGACTCGTGGGATGAAGGAAGGAAAGAGAGTTTCCACGGAAGGAGGAAAGGTCGCTCTCAGGAATTTACGGGCTCGTAAAAATCAAGAATCGTCCGGACTCGCACCGAGGTTGCCCTTTCGTCTTTATCTTCTTGCAGTCCAGCCACGTTGACTGCTGCACGTAGATACATGTACACACGTTATATGTCTCTACATTTTAACACGTGTGCACATTTAGGAATCTACACGCGAAAACAGGATGAGAGAAATTGTGCATGTGGATTTTCTCCCAGCAGAGTCAGGAGTTTTTCCGCTTCCAGATTCTAAAAGTGTAATCTCGAAAACGTACACGTGAATTCGTAATTTAATGTTTCTTGTATATGAGAAAACTGGAAGCCGAGGAGAATTGGGTACTCTGTTTTAGTTCAAGACTTCGATTTTAGTTTGATTTCTGGCAGCGTACCGGCTTTCCAAGATCGACGACTATATTGAGAGCCCCTGAAGCTTAAGACGCCATTACAACCCCGACCTGTCGGCCGCCGCCCCTAAAACTATATTAAACTCCGGCAAATCTTGAGGGTCCTTCTCTCTCACTCTTTCTCTCTTCCTCCTTCGTGCAAGCTTTCTACGGCCATACTAGAGACTAGCGAATCTCACCCTTCTCTCACGCTTGCTAACCTCCACCAAACCTCCTTCCGAGTTTTCCCCACCACTTCAAGAGACTAGCGCTGCTGGAAAACCGAGACGGCACTTTGATCGCTTTTCCAACGAGGACCCTGCAAACTTCGCAACCAGAAGCCTCACCCTCCCTGGAAAGATTTTTTCTCTCCGTCATGAATCAAAAGACGATCTGCAAAATGAGACTCCTGATTTTCGAAATATCATCAAACAGCGATTCCTACCATTCAGTTGCTTCATTCACGCTGCTTTTAAGAATAACAAGAACGAACGCGCGCTCCGCGCGCGCATTTACTTTTTTTAAATGTTATAAAATTTATGATATTTTATTTCTTCTTTTCTATCCGTCATAATTAAAATTTTATTTTAAAAAATTTACATTTTATAGGAATAATTCCTTTCAAAATTAACTACGTATACAGTTGTATTGATGTTTAATTGTGGTCTTTTTTTTCTAAAAAAATACCACATTCATAGTTGTGTAAAGTATTATTTGAAATAACCGACTAATTAATTATCATGAAATTAATTAATTGTTTATTTTAAATATTATTACAAAAATGTAAATTTCTTAAGTTTTTTTTATAAGACGAAACCTCGCTAGTAAATTTTTAGAAGAATATAATTACCCACTGTTTTTTTTTATAACTCATGATACTTCATATTTCTTTACTGTAGTATGGATATTTAATTATGGTTTCAATTTCTAAAAAAAAACTTTCGCATTTATAGTTGTACAGTATTATTTGAAAAACCGGTAAATTAATTATTAAATTAATTTATTAATTAGTCATAATAAATTAGTAAATTGTTTATTTTAAATATTACTATATAAATGCTTTTTTAAAACCGAGATTTTTATTGAAACAAATAAGTCCATCAATTTCATTGAATTAATAATATTTTTGAAATGGAAGGTGAAATAGGATTGTTTTTCCTTCTTAAATGTTCATGATACTACTTTTTCTTTTTTAAGTTATAATTTATGAAATTTTATTTCTTCTTTTCTATCCGTCATAATTAATATTTGACATTTTAAAATTTGAGTTTTATAGGAATAACAGTAACCTGATATGAATTTAAAAAATTTAAATAATTTTCAAAAATAAAAAAAAAATTTTATAAAAAATGTTTCCTTATATTTTATAAATTAAATAATTACAACGTGTGTTTTGCTTCACAAAAAATAATATTTCTTAGATTGTTTTCAAAATTAACTACGTTTTATATAGTTGTATTGATTTTTAATTGTGGATTCTTTTCTAACAAAAATACCACATTTATAGTAGTGTTCAATATTTTTTGAAATAACCGACTAATTAATAATCATGAAATTAATTAATTAGTCATTATAAATGATTTAATTGTTTATTTTAAATATTATTATAAAACTGTAAATTTCTTAAGTTTTTTTTAGAAGGATAAATCTCGCTTAAACATCCAATACAACTGTAAATGTAGTAAATTTTTAAAAGAATATAATTACCCACTGTTTTTTTTATAACGCAAAACATAAAGTAGTTATGTAAATTACGGTAAACATGTTTTATTAAAATTAAATATATAATAAAATCAAATCGTTTGCTACTTTACGTAAAATATGGCTTGATTTTAATCTAAGTTTTCTTTGTTTTTAAATCTTTAAAGTCTGATACTTTATAAAGTATTGATACAACATCTATTTTACGTTATAAAAAATAATTATTATTAGATTGTTTTCAAAATTAACTGTGTTTACTATAGTATGGATCTTGAATTATGGTTTAAATTTCTAAAAAAAACTACTGCATTCATATACCACATTTATAGTTGTGTACAGTATTATTTGAAATAACCGGCTAATTAATTATCATGAAATTAATTAATTGTTTATTTTATATATTATTACAAAACTGTAAATTTCTTAAGTTTTTTTATAAGGCGAAACCTCGCTAGTAAATTTTTAAAAGAATATAATTACCCACTGTTTTTGTTTATAACTCATGATACTTCATATTTCTTTAAAGTCTGATACTTTATAAACTATTGATACAACATCTATTTTACGTTATAAAAAATAATTATTATTAGATTGTTTTCAAAATTGACTATGTTTACTGTAGTATGAATCTTTAATTATGGTTTCAATTTCTAAAAAAAGTAGCGAATTTATAGTTGTACATTATTATTTGAAAAATCGGTTAACTAATTATTAAATTAATTTATTAATTAGTCATAATAAATTAGCTGATTATTTATTTTAAATATTACTATAAAATTGCTTTTTTAAAACCAAGATTTTCGATATATTTCGAGTTTAGACTCGTGATAAAATGAGGATTAATGAAATCAAATTCAAATGAGCGCGCGCAAGTATCGATTGTCGAAAAGCACTATCGATACTTACGCGACAACGAATCAGATTGCCGGAAAAGGCGTTAGGTTTTTTCGACTTCGACCTCATCATCTTTTTATAATAGGATTGCGTCAACATAGAAACATTCTATCAAGACGTTTCTAGTTACACGTTACTGTCCGAAATAACGCATTGATTACCGTTATTTGATTTAAAGCTGAAAATTTTAATCAAAACGAGAAATATATTTACATTTAGGTAAAGTAATGAAAGACACTGAATTGGTTTATAAGCTCGCTTTTATTTAAACCATTAATAGAAACTTTTTTACTCTGTACAGCTTGAATCCAACACCCTTACATAATTGTACTCAAAATTTATGATAAAAGCCAGTCCACGCCACGTGAAAAAATTGATGCAAATTTAAATATAGAAAATAATAAGTGCAAAAAAAACTTTCGCTATTCTAAAAACCATTCTAAATTTCTTCGCTTGATTTCTTAAAAACAACCGGGACTTGATTTCTCTGGAAAATGGAATGAAATAGCGTGCAGAAAATTTATGGACATTGGAGGAAGATAACCCACACTGCTAATCTATATTATTTGTAAGGAATGATGTCATTGTGTTCTCTCCTCTTCGATTTACTGCCGATCGGGATTAACTCGATAAATCAACTATTTTATTTTACTAAGATTGCGCAAGCAGTGGAGGCCGACATTTCCCAGCGATTGCGATTACGATTCCTCAGACGATCTACGTCGCGTCTCTGCTAAATCCAGAAAGCCGGAATGGGAGGAAGGGACGAAGCGGGAGGAAAAATGTTAGGCAAGGGGTTGAAGGAAACGGAGGAGGAAAGGAGAACCGGACTCTGGCAGAAGCATTGATTTCCTCTCGTCTCCATCGACCACGTTTTTACCCTCTGGGGGCGTCTCTTCCCTCCAATCCAAATCCCCGTGAGAGGAGTGTATGGAAGAAGAGATGTGAGAGCAAAGAAAAGAAAAAAAAGCATCAGGAAAGGCACCTCATCTCATATTTCACGTCGAGGACAGCATGGATTTTTTATAGTATCTTCGAAGCTTCACGCCAGGATTACCGACGGATATCAATCAGACTTTTCTTCTGTTCAGAGGATATATTGGCTCATATCGCTTAAAATCAAACATATGTAGAGGATGAATTAAGTCGAAATTGACACCTTTCACTTGGATTTGTTATTTTTTTGATGAGATGCAAATTTGCAAAAGTATTTTTCAGACGTGCGTAATTATTTTTTGAGAAAGACCACTTTCCTTGGAGAAAAGGTGCTAGAGGTATTTAAAATTTAAGGCAGAGCGAGTAAATAACCTTCTAAAGAAATGTCCTGAATCCTTCAGTAGGTTGGAACGGAATGTAAACTAGAAACTCACATCCCTATTCAGGAGCAAACCTAAGGGCAGTGATATGCTTGAGAGACAGTTGCTTCGACGTGCGATATTTCCTAGTTTCAAACGTGTTCTCTAGTCTCAGTAGACTCGATTCTGTTTAACAACGCGTTGCATTTACTATTTCAGGTACATGAATAGTTGGGTTGCTTCTCGGTTCGACGATAGGTCATAACTAGAATGCTGCCATGGGATACGTTGAACGTATACACATGTACTTAGGTCCAATACATACGTAAAACACATGCGTAAAATACATACGTTCAATACATACGTAAATACATTCATACAATACATACATATAATACATATGTGTGAACGCCTGCATTCGCATTCATTGTGTACTTGCATCGTTACGCGTCGCACCGCTTCAAAGCATAGTCCTGGGAATTAAGCAGTGGTCGAGCTACAGTCGAAAATGTTTTGCACGAAACTGATATAATCGAGCTTTGCCAATTGAGCGAAACGTGTTCGCAATTCATTTCTAACAAAAATAGTCCGTCAACATAACTTTCATGAAGAGAAAACTTCCCTTCCCAGTCTCTTTTTTTTATTTATTTCAAAGTGAAGATTATCAAGTTATGATACGGGATTTCTGCAAAACATTAAATGATATATTTTTCATGATATTGAAGCATTAATTCTGCAAAATCGTAGGACATGTTTCCAGAATATAATACTTCTCAACAGAAAGCCAATTCGAGCAGAGGTCGGAAGAAACGCGATACCACTGCTAAGTCGGTTAGCTCCTTAGTGCTTCCGTACCGCAGGGAATGCGAGATAATAATCTTCCCTATACCGATCACAGTGGATGGATTTCTATTAAATTATTATGGCGCCGATCACTTTAGGAATTGTGACAAATCCGATCTGTAATATCTGTGTGGTACTTCAAGGTTTACTCCATGGTCAAAGATAACAGCTGCGTATTCTATTTGGTACTCGAATAAACTTAGCGGAAGAATTAATTGTATATAGGATTACTCCCAAAAGAATCAGATTGTCCCTTCTGAAACCGATTGTAGCAGTTTCTCTTTCTTCATCGTGGTCCACGGAATTAATTTCATCACATGATTTAGATTATAATACGAATTTTTATAAAAGCTCTGACATTTTGTATCTATGTTGTATACTATCTCATTTTTTCGACTTGCTCTCTCCATCTCAATTAGTAAGAATTTGAATAATTGAATTAATAGCCTTATATTTGACTATTCAATTAGTAATTTCTCCATTTTCTACTAAATGAAATAGTAAGTCACCTATTACGAAAGTGAAATAGTAAGAACAGCCTATTAAGTATAAATAACTATGTTATTTTTATCATTTATATAGTTTTGTAGTTTTCAGGGGTTTTAAGGGATTTAAAAGTTTTTTGGCAAATATTAATGCTGGAGTTTAATAAGCTTCAGAAACCTTTATCTTTCAAGTTCTTCATGTTTATTAATTAATAAGAAATTACTATTAATTAGTAATAAGATTCAGCTAATCCAGGTTGAGAGAGTAGGTGACGTATGGATGAAAGACTATAATTTACTGACGTTATATGTACGTCAGTTGCAGTTAATTTTAGCCCCCCCGAATGAGGTGGTTGTTCGAATGGCGGATGAGTGTACCTGCACGTACAGAGAAGCGAGAGGTAACGTGCTTCTGGCATGTCGATATCCCTGGAAATTTAATCATGCCGCACTATTATAGAACACTATGTGCTCCTCCCGCGATGGAATACCAACAGCGCAACGTTATACGCCTAGAATTTGCATGTTTAATGCTGCATCGGTTGTGTTGCTGAACGTGGTGACATTATAAATATAAGGACTCAAGCTTCAGTACATGACATGTACGATAAGATGCACTTATCTCGATATGGAGCTGTAATAGACTCCTGCGCTAGTCATATATTCAATATTTAAACTTGAGCTAATGTCTTTCCCTCTTATGGATATTCGATTTTTTATTGAGAGTCCGCTGAAAAAGCTTTCGCTAGTAGAAAAAGTAAACTATAGTCAGACAACGAGTCAAGTTGAAGGTATTTTAAATTTAAGTGCAATACGACTCTTTTTGATTACATATTTCTGTACTAGAATTTTTCTTCTGTAGCTTATTCCTAATGTGATGATAATAGTTTTTAGAGCATCGTGTTACGAGAATCACTAACGAGCCACAAAGGTGATGGAGAACGAGTTCGCTGTCGCAAAGTTTAAACAGCTTAGAGGGATGTTGCGGCGCCCCGACGCTTGGGGTGCCAAGTCAACCGGAAACCTCTAATAGCCTTGGTGTCTACGCACAAAGACACGAACACTCGACCACAAAGGAGTCTCTGTACGTGAATGATACGATAATCGTACCCTCTAGGTGAGATTGGGTAAAGCTTTAGCTCAGGTATAATGTATATCTTGCAAAGTACAAGTGCTAAGCTTCAGAATAAATAGAGCTAACATTTGTCTTCTTGGTAAAAAAACATCATTAGTATAATCCTCTATGTTTTTCCAAAAGTTGAAACGCAATTTATAAAAAATGGTACCTCGGGACGATCCCATAAATGCGATTCAAATAGCAAGAGAGGCGGCAGATTGCTGGATATAAATATTATGTCCAGGGAAGGTGCAGCTTAGTGGTTAGATGGCTAAGTGCATAGTGGGTCACCCAGCTTTACTTTGCGCCAAGCGGACAGGTTCTGTTTACTGTAAAAGCAAGGGAAAGCTCGACGATTGAAGACTACATCATGTGGTCGAGGGTACGAGCAGAATGCACACTTGAAACTACCAACCGAACTGTGGGAGACTCTGATCCATAATGAGAATCTGTAATTTCAGGGTTGCACTAAACACCTAAATCTACTTTAAAATTTTTGAATAAGAAGATGAATACCAATCCAATTATCTGGAAACTAATTTAAATTAGCTTCTAATTATTCAAACTTTAGTGTTTTCCTCCGTAATTAAAGTTTCATCTGTGGGTGATATGTGACTCTAATTGGAAAGACAATTCTTTTATTTCTACTTTTATTGATATGTCCTGAAATTTTATTAGAAAATTTTATCAGCAGATAGATCAAGTGATAAGGGTCCCACGCCTTTTCATGCTATTCAATTCTGTGGAACGGTTTGTGTTTTCATTCGAACGATGGATAGAGCGCAGTAATAACGTGCGACCACTTGTCAGTCTGTCACCTCGTGCGATCTCGTGACTGTCACTGCTTTGAAATAACCCTATTGTGCACTTGACTCGTTACACCCCCTGGTAGTCATCTAGGAAGCATCACGGCACCTATACTTATCGTAGCGGTAACATCAACCTAAAGCCAGTTCACTCCCTGTGCGCTATTCCAAGCGGGCTCGTACAGGAACAATATTTGCAGAGCTCTTATTCCTGGTCTCCTCTTCGTCCTTTATCCGCGCCAACTTTCACCGCACCCCTAACCCCGCATGCAATAGCACCAGCACCCACCTACCTAATAATGATTTTACGTTACGCCATGCTAGTCCCTGGGGAATCCGACAGTGCCGCGCCCTTATTGCACATGGCCCGTGTTCGCCAGAGAAGAGGGGTGAGGTCGTGAGCGAAGGACTGATTATCATTAGCTGCGAGTCCCAGAACACCCTGTCCAGGCACGTGGATACACGTACGACACTCAAACAATTTTAAAAAGAGGTCGTGAGAGCCGGCTCTATATTTATTTAGAAGGAACATAAAAAATTGTACGACTTTAAGTGGGTGTGCTTCCAAATAAGACGAAATTCTCTAAATCGGGGAATTTTCATAGAGAAGAATATAAAAGTGAGGAATATAGGTCAGTAGTAAAAGTACACATTTGTCGACCACGTTTTATGTACTAAATGGTATCAAGTTTTATGGTGATGAATCATTTACGTTAATAATTTCTCTTCAGCGATCTGTTTCTTCGCAATAGGAGGCAAAACACTTTACTGCCTTCCGGACAAAATATAAACGTTGCTTCATTTCTCGAGTATCATTTTGAATTTAGTATCGCAAGGGTATATTTAGCAGATCATTAAAAAAAAGTATTAACAAACTTTCTGCGGGACCATAGCCATAATCACTATTTTGACCCTAATTCAGACCGGCCGTCGGCAATAGATGACTGCTTGTAGGTCCATTGAATTTTTCATACCCCTGAATAATGAATTAAATGTTCCGAAGCGACCCTCGGCCACCCTCGCACCCAGAAGAGCGTACACAACGCAGTCCCATAGGTTGTTAGCATTGGAGTAAGTGACCATCGCCATTGTTTTGTATCCTCTTTTATCGAGTCCTCTTTACTCGCTGAGATCAGGGGACTGCCAAAACGGGAGGATGAGCATTCGAGGAGCACAGGGAGGACAAGGTGATAATTTGATAAGACATTGGGAGGGTTGCCATGGTGACGATACAAAACCCAGACCCGACAAGACCCCTCCTGATTCACCCTCGTCTACGCCTCTCATCCTCCTTTTCTCTCTTTCTCTCTCACTCACCTCTTCCAAATTCCACCTCTCTTAATGTTCTTTCTCTACTTCACCTTCGCGACTCCCGCTCCATCACAACCCGAGATACCGAAGTGTCAAGTGTCAAGTGTCTCACCCTCCAGACTTCTTTTCGTTTCTTTCTTGCGCCACTTGTTCGCCGTCCAGGGATACAATATCGAAGACAAACATACCCTCAGAAAGACAACACGAAAACTCATCCCCTGCCCGATTGATGGTGTCGAGAACACTCTGGTTCCTCCGCATCCAATTCTCCGATTTACCTCGACAAGGAAACATTCAACTTGTCTCAAAAGTCCTTTGTGAAAAATGGTCGGGGCGCGTTAGTATTAAATGGACTAATCTGGTGCTGATTTGAATTTTGATTTTTCTGTATGGCTCTTCAAATAGACATTTTTACAATTTTAGTAAAATAAAAAATAAATTATCCTACTTGACACTTAGAAAAGTTTTAATTATGGAAAGCTGAATAACGCCATCTCGGAGCCTAATTAGTCTGTCTAGATTAGATGGACTAGATTCGGCCTATTTGAACTTAATCCCAAAATTTTTCGACGTGAGATGCAGGGCTTGTTTTAGAGAGATTTTTGACTTTTTGGATATCAAGCTGTGCAATTACCAACTCAAGCATGTTAAAAAGAATTTTGCTATCTCTGATCCTTTGTTAAGGATCAATAATACATTTTTTTTTTTTGATCAAGGAAATGTGAAACTTTTCCCACGAGTAATTCTATACTAGTGAAATTCTATTTGACGAATAGAAAATTCCGATGTGTGCCATTATCGAGGTAGTCGTCCATGGGAGGAAAGATTCACCAAGTTAGGATATGCAGGGGCGCGCCAAAAAGACATTACGATTATTAGCGAGCGTGGCTCGCAATGTGGGGCCTACGATCCCTCTTGCGATACAGGCGAACCACATGTGTCCCAGCCACTGGACTGAATTAACTTATTCAGCACTGACTTCATCCAGACGGTTCGTTACATTATTTACTGCGCAAAGTTGGGACGCTAATTGATCCCCTTCTGATTCTCTGAACTACACTACGTTCTAATACTAAATTATGAAACCAACCTGTGTGTATGTAGGTGTGCTTCTTCATATCACTCTTTTGATGAAATCGTTTACCGCAATAAGTGCATGGATATGGCCTTGTATCTGAGTGGATGAGAAGGTGAGTGCTGAGAGTGCTCGACCTCTTGAAGGCTTTCCCGCATTGCTTGCACTCGAAAACTTTCTCGGCCGAGTGAACTGCTCTGTGTTGCGTTAAACTAATCTCGTGTCCGAAAGTCTTGTTACACAGCTCGCAAGCAAATGGCCTTTTTCCATTGTGAGATCTCCTGGCGTGTACCTGAGGAAAATAAAGCAATGCTCTTCAAACTCTTTTTCCAATCTTCCCACATTCCCAGAATGTAAGCTGTCATAAATGTGAGAGTTATCGGCACCTTTACGAAAAAATATCACAGGAAAAAAACTACAGGAATTCCGGTCACTTTTTTCCTGTCATTTTTTCGCGACCACAGAGAAAACGACAGAATTCAAATCTAAAGTTAAGTCTGAAAACGAACTTAAATTAAAGTTTAACAAAAACAAGCTGTGAATAAAATTACATTTTTTTTCTGTGTGGGACTAACCTTCGAAATTTAGTGTAGATATAGATAAAGAATTGTTTTTCATTTCGATAATTATTACTAACTCAGAGTCCCTACCCAGAAAAGAAGTAAAAGTAAGTCTTTACTTGAACTCACTTCAAGGCCATGAGGGGTGCTGAACATCTTGTCACATTTTACACAGCTGTAGACATCGCCAAGGGGGTGAGGGTGGTGAAGTCCATGAGCAGCATGTGCAGAATGTAGACCTGGGTGACCGGGATGAACTCCTCGAAGGAGTGGATGAAGATGAGGAGGGAGTAGGTGATGTGGTAACAATTGTGGGTGCAGGTACGAGAGTGGGTGGTGAGGATGAGGAGGAAGAAGGCCACCTGGAAGATGCAATGGCGGATATAAGATGGACGATGGTGGAGGAGGATGGGTAGCACCTAATGAAGTTGGACCCGTTTCTCTTGGAGGTGATGATTTTTGAAGATGAGCCGACGGAGGATCTGGCCTCAGCAAAGCGCTGACACTAAAGGAGTCGCCCGTTCTGAGCAATTTGATAGAAAAAAATTCTCTGTTACATTATCGTTAATTAAAAGTAGTAGTAGTAGTAGTAGTAGTAGTAGTAGGTTCGAATATCCTAAATTTGGATTTTACCTCTTCGGGGGATGAGATGATAATGTCATTCTTTGTATTGAAGCTGGCAACAGTAGCGAGACTGCCCTCGTAGGACTACTAGTTCCTTCTCTTTCATCTTCGTCACCAACCTCCTCCACGTCAACGTCAACTTCTTCATCTTCAACATCCACATCCACATCTGCGTCCCTGTTCTCTGTATGAAGAGAATCCGAACTAGGGGAACGTGATGGAGATGGACTTCTCGTCGCAGGTGAACTCACAAGACGACCAACTCCAAAGGATAGTCGTTCTTTAAGATAAAAAGAAAATTTTTGCATGAATATGTCAATGAATCATGGCAATCAATATTTAATTAAATTTTTCAGAGTACAGTTGCAATAAACGCTAATACAAAAGTTAAGGTAGGAAGATTTGTGGAGGACAAATGACAACACTGCAATCTTGTCTGAAAGATACAGATAAAAGGCAACAAAGGGGAAGGGTGACGAGTGGGACCAGCGAAAGAGAATTTCGTACAAACACAGTCTCTTCTGGCAAAAAGCTCTACAAGAATGAGATTTGAGTCACGTAGCAGCTTTTCTGGCAGGGGTTGTGAAGCACTAACGAGGCATCGCGAGGAGAAAACGGAATCGGGAAGGGCTAAAAAGACGCCAGGACGAATGGAGCTCCAGTCTCCTGAGACGTTTCACTTGAGAAATAACCATAGTAAGGTTTTTGATTAAGTTTTGCTCATCAAGAAGACACATTGCGATGTATTAAATGCTTTGAAAACAGATTTCAGAGGTGTGTCTATAAATGCACAAATATAATTGCGAAAACAAATTGGGATCATATAAACTCAATCATATTAGAGAATTTCAAATTGTATTCTGTCCAGAAATAATTGCAATCGATAAATCAAGGAATAATTTATTATCATTCACGTAATTTCCAATTAACCAACATAATTAGAGTTTAGGCGATTATTTATTCACCACTCTAACAGCGCAATCTACGTCCTGATGCCGTTGTTGTATATTGGAAAGGAATATTATAGTTTCATGTGTGATGCAATGATGTAAAAAAGCTTGACCATTTATAGTTTAGTGCTGCAATTTGAAAATGCAGTGTGGTAGCATATTGAATACAGAGATTCCCTGAACCCTCAGCAATAACGCCAGGAAAGCGATACTCAAATAATACACCAGTAAAGCTGGTTCACTTTTATGGGACTGCCTATAAGAACAAGTCTCATCCACTCCAATTTAATAACTCATCCTCCGAAATTACGAGCACATTCAGAATTGGGGGTGAACTGGTTTCCTGTAATAATTGATATCACCAATCCCTTCTTGACCCGAGGTTATGGAGAGATCGTGGTGGATTTTAGAGATCGTGATTTACGACTTTGATCGATTCATAAATCGGGACCCCGATTTTGCCGTATACAGGCAGAAATGTAAGTGAAACGCGCATCTGCCTTGGCACTCGTATATTCCCCGGCAACGCTATTCTCATCCCCGATTATTATGATGCACTATGCTCCCCGCGTATTATATTTATAATCCGTGTGTGCGACACGTGGGCACGTGCCGGAGTATATTATACTTGAAGCGACTAATCGCATTTAAAGCACGGAGCCACCCTCTCTTCGAGCAGGGTGGCTACCAATTGCCATTGCGGCCGGGTTTGCAATCAAATAAAAATATGATGCGATATTACTTCGCGCAAGCCCTTAACGCAATTATCTGCAGGGCTTTCCGCTGCCTCTGCTTTAAGGCAAAAAGGTCCAAGGAAAGCGAATGATAAGAGTCAAGTGTCAGAGGACGATGAGGAGTAATAAGAAGAAAAGGGAGGAACCGAGACAGATGGGTGGATACTGGAATGGGGAGGAAGACTGCAGACTCGTTACGCAAATGCTGCGTCTGGCGTTGCAAGAATGTGGTAAAAAGATCGTACAACTGCATGAGAAAAACTGTCATCGCTGCAACCGTGATGCAGATGGTACGTTCTTGGTCCGGGTTTGAGACACTGCTTGCGCTACGCGGATTTCGGAACAACTACAAATTAGCCTCTCACGATGTACAGATTCTCAAAGAGAATCTCCATCTTAAGATGCCATTATTCATTTCAGTTTTTGCATTCTTCTAAATCCATTACGTGTCTCAAACTACTCTCCGTTTTTTCTGGAAACTTCTTCTGGTATTATTTAATATAAAATTAACTGCATATGTACTTAAATTTTACGTAAATAAATCTATAAATATCAAAATATAAAATCTATATCAATCTATAAATACATAAAAATTTTTCAGAATGTCATAAATTTGTCTTGGAGATTTTTAAAGATATTTTAAAAGTGCTTGCGAACTTCTTTAATTTGTTTTCTTTTTTTTAATTTTTTTAAATCAAATGAAATCTCTTGAACTTTGTTAAACACTCTTGAAACGCCTGGAAATTCCTTGCATTTCCTTAGAATCACTTAAAATGCATTTAAATGTCTTAAAATTATTTGAATTCCCTTGAAATTCCATAAAATCAAATGCCATCACTTAAATTCTCTTCACCTTTAAGGTGAAATGTAATAAAATCTACAGAAATCTCTAAAAAAATCCTTATGATAACTCTTTTGAATTATTTTAAAAATCTACTTTAGACCTTTAAATCAAATAAAATTTCTCAGAATTTCTTGAAATTTTTTTAAATCCTTTAAAATTTTTTTATTCCTTGAAATTCCTCAAAATCATATTCCCTCGAAATCCGTTAATAATTCTTAAAATCTTGTAAAATCTCTTAAAATCCCAGACAACATCGGATAAATTTATGCTGGTTGAAAATAAAATTGGAAGAGATTTCTCACACGTTTTATCGAATCGTATGTCATAATTTACAATTAGAAGATGTAGATTACGATCAGTCTTAGTAATAGTCATTTATATTCTTGGACTCTAACAAGTGAGCGACGCAATGATTCTGGTCCAATTGTGTTTATGATTAGTAGACTTAGAGGTTTTATTACAGAGTCGTTACAGTGATTGAACCTGACTATGAAAACAATGAATAAGGGTCCTCTGGATAAGCATTCATAAGAGTGAAAAAATGTTAGAAGCCATATACCTAAACCAGATTTCCAATGTTCGTTTCTTAACCCAGCTTGTCGTCGTGGATTAATAAAGGAAGGCCAAACCGAGGGGACAATTAGATCGAGTTAACGGCCAACTTTAATCTTCTGTCGTCCGTCAGTCGTTTACTGCGTAGTGATCTGCCGCTATTAAAGCCGTTATACACTTTAAGTTCCGTGCCCCTTCCGTCTTCTCTATTCGTAGAAAAGAGATCAACTGGACTATATAGTATTCTCCTTACAAGGATTGTCGTGATGAACTTGGAGTTTAATAACAGATTTTTTAATAAGACTTGGCTTTATAGTTTCTCTCGGAACGCGTAACTGATTACTTCTCTCGCTTCATAGCACAAATATTTTTCACAATGTGCATTCTTTCATTAGGATTTCAAAACCGACAGAGTCGGATTGAGATCCAAAATCAGTACGGTAAAAATTGCATTGTTTAAGATGACATGATCCAAATTCTGACAACATTCAATAAGTAAAATTTTTCTCTGCAGAAAATCAATAAATTATTTTTGGTCATTCGCCTTTGAATTAAATTAAAATGGAACAAAGATCTATATACATTTAAAAATTACTTTTTTAAAAATTTGGATTTGCACCATAAAAAGTTCTAAAAAAAGAGATAAGAATTTTAGATGTTTTCTGGACCAATATTTTGCTCTCAGTGAAAACAATACTGACTCTACATACAAACATATAATCAACGAAAAGCAATTATTCAATAAAGTGTTTAGTGCACCCTTTACAGGTGGCCATATCATGACTGCAAGTCACGTGTCCGTTATGGTTCCATTTAGCTCGTGCGGAGGAACGATTAACATGACAAGATGTTGCTAATTCAGAGTAGGTACACTTGAAGACTGCCGACATATAGAGTACAAAGAGGCCGACGGACAGAATCCCTGTGTAGCGCCTCTAATCTACTCCAATTGGGGTGGCGGGTAGAGGACGAGGGAGTAAAAGATGGGCGTATATCCATGCACTGTATGACGCGTGCTACCATTTATCCCAATCATCGGACAACCGGTTGTTCTTAACGATTGATAAATAAAAACCCGCCGCCATCCGGGCCGAAGAGGAAGCTTCATAGAGCAAAAGGTCACCCATGTAGCATCCCACGCGCTCGAAAGTTACTGCTTTTGGAAAATAGAATTTAATTGTCTTGACAGCCCAATCTTGACTCCGCGGAGTCACTTTAATTCCTCTACCCTCATCAAAAATTATATTTGTTTGTTTTCAATTATAGGTAAGACATTTCTAATTTAAAAATATCACACCACGAATGTCTTGGAATTTTTATATTTATTCCCCCAGCTTCTGGCCTCTTGAGAACACTAAATATTATCCCAATAGTTCAAAAATAGTTTATGATAAAATCTGTCTTTTCTCTTACCTGAGAAGTTTTTTTGTAAAGGCGGTAAATTGGTAGTATCATTGGAGTTCCCAAATGGACCCCATAGTCTTGGGAACATTAAGCGGATGTTGCATCCTCCTGCAAAAACAAATCAAGTGGTTTAGCACTGCAGTAACTCGTGTAATAATATCAAAGCTTAGCGAGATTAACGCCTACACTTTAAAACCTCCAGGATTAAACACCTCTGGTGGATGTAGATACGCCAGAAGCTTTGACGTATTTAGTATTCTTGGATCGTACGAAAGATCAACCCCTCGACAAGAGCGTCTTTATTAGAAAGGAGGGAAGCCCACCTCTATTTATCAACCTTGTTCCGACCATTACTCGCTCTCTTTTTTTTGAACTTGCATTCCTATTTTATTCGCTGCCTCAACTGCTCGAGTCTATTTCGTGCATAGATAATTTAAAATTTTAATATGAGCGAGAAGATATATAGCCGTCTATGTGATTTCGTTGATAACAAATTAATTTTTTATAAATCTGACTTGAAATCAAAAGTTTAGATCAAGATCATCTTGCAGGTAATATATTTCAAAGTATCTTTTAAAAAATTAATTTAAATTCAATCACGTCAACTGGTTTTAATCCTTTGTCTTGTTGTAACAATAATTTTTGCCTACATCATGAAAAATTATTATTTCTTTGTCTCCGGCTAGGATCTATTTATTATTAAATCCATATTCACAAATGACAGTAGATCCATCATTTGGAAAGCATATTTTTTTCGCGAGGGTGTAACGTCAATCAAGTAAAGCTTCATACCTTATTTTTCCGAGAAAATTATCGACTCCGCAGAAAGCTTAACGGTTGTAAATTGAAAAGCGGATATGCAGGAAGAAAGTATTAATTCTTTATCTGACCGTGACTCTATTGGGAAATTTTCTTTGAACATTTTTTTTATTTTCTACGACAGTACATAAACACGGCTCAGTTAATTACTTTAGAATAATTGATTGATTTCACAAGAATCTTTAAAATATTGTTTAAGAGTTCCTTTATATTAATTTGAAACTTTTTACTCTTCAGAAAAACTCGACATCCATGAAAGAAGAGTAATGCCCCTGATATTTGAAGTTTAACTTGGGACATGCATTTTGCGATTCATAATTCGTCAAGTTCGGTGACCGACAGAAATGCGAAGAAAGGTAGAGACCAAAAAATGTATAATCCCTGCAATAGTGTCGGCGGATAATCTGTGATAGCGAGGAGATTAGGCGTGCCAAGCCGCAAAGCTATCTTATTCACAGGATTATCAGAAATAAATCATGTTTTCCTATACTGGGCAACACCGCACTGAAAGATAACAGTGACGACCGTGGGTGATACGTGTTTGTCAACGAATATCCGCGATATCGTTGCGCAATGCTTAGCCTGTCGAACCCCTCTTATCGCACTATCGTAAATCTATAAATGTTGAACGTGATTTTCTAAAGAAAGCAAAGAGATGACTCTCTTTCTCAAAAATGCATAAAGTCCCCAGAAGGTGCACCGCATCTTACACGCCTTTATCTTGTAATCCCGAGAAAGACTTTTGGTTATCTTGAATGCTTACAAAAGATCCGACAAAAAGCATTGCGAATCACAGATTTGTTTTGACGCGACTGACATAAAAATTAGATTTCCGGAAACAGTTAACAAGATTAATATGAAAATCCTTATCACCTCGTTCTATATTCCTCATGAATCTTTATTTATATTTTGTAAGTCAGCCGCGATACCTTTCAATATGCATGTTACTTTAATTGATATACCTGATTCTTCTGGAAGAGATGTTTTTTTTGTACCAATTGGAAGTAACAAGTTTAATTAAGTGGAAACTACTTAGCACCTGATAAGCCTCTTAGGAGACAAACTTGGAAGACAAAGACAACCGTGAGCTAATCCTCCCCGTTGGCTGCCTATCACCTGGCAATTATCGCCTAAACTGTTAGGCCATCATACTGACAAGGCGAGTTGGGTTAATATTATTACGTCAACCTATTAGCTCGATTAATATAGGAGGGTATTAGTATAGGCAGACGTCTGATTCCATTCATCCCCTCACCTGTTGAGCAGAGCTAAAGCTCTACGAACGCACCTGCGTGGCGACGGCGCGTGTTCAGGCTTGTAGAATCATTCGCAATCCAAATACAGAACACGGTAAGGGGAGAAAAGGCGACTTACACTCTGGTAAAGTTTACAGTTTATACACTGATGTCACTCATGTAAGCGTACACGGAGAAAAATGGATGTTTAACATTAATAACATGGATACTGAACTATATGACAGTCATCTAAGATATTATCTGCGGATATTCACCCTAAATATCTTAGATACTAAATATCTATCCAAATATCTAACCAACTACCTAAGATATTCAACCTAAATATCCAGATACTAAGTTTGAATAACAGTCTCAATATCTATATGTTTATATCGAATATATCTGGGTATATTTAGGATGAATAAAGTAATTAAATTTTTTTTCTAAATATTATGTTTTAATATCCACTTTGCTCAGTGTAGATGGCACTTTATATCAAACGAGTAAACGCCATTGTCACGATGCAAAGATAATAGGCAGGTAATTGACAGGATGATGACAGGTGACAGAAGAATGATATGGCTATTATGGCATGATAATATCTGAAGAGTGAAACAAATATTGTTTCAGTATATGACTCAAAATGTAGATTTTAATTCATCAAATTTATGAGATGCTATATCGTTCAAAAAATACTTGACGCTTTTTGAAAGTTTTATGCCCTCTCCCCCTACACGAGACCCTCTTCACCCTAAAGACGTTAAAAATTTTTAAAAAGACGCCTTTCGATTTTAAATGTTTTATATTGTAATTAGACTTTATCTTATAAACAATTCATTTCTGCAAGAGTTTACTTGTATAATAACTAATATTGAATCTGTTGTATCTGTCGGCGCTTTTACGGGAATATTAGAATTGCTTTGGGCAAACAAAAGATAAAGAGATTCACACTGCTGAGATTTAACACCAATGGCAGGGTATGTATCTGCTTTTATTTTCAATGGATGTAAGTAGAATAGTAAACACTACAGACTTCTTCAGCAAGATTCAAACAAATACGATATTAGTGCAAGAAATTTCTAATTGAAAAATTGAAAAATTACAAAGTTGAAGAAGAAATTTTGTAACGATCAGTATTTTTTAATAAATTTTGTAGTAGCTGAATTCACGGAAAGAGTGTAAACAAAATTTGAAATTTTCATTATTGGTCTAAGAGTCAGACATATAATTAAAAATATCCTTACCTTCAACATCAGAAGGTGACTGCGGATTTTCCTGCAAATTTTCATTGTTATTTGTTTCTGGTATCAACGATTGTTGGTGAACAAGAGAAGAAGGTTGTTTCGGTTTAACAACGCGAAATGCAGACGCCTCAGCAACCCCTCTGCGTGAAAAGTCGAGTGGACCCACCCCGACCGGTGAGTGTTGTTGCTGTACCTCCATCATGTTTGGATTTAGTCCGTCACCTTCTAAACCTTCACTAAGCACCATATAGAAAACGCGAATTCTGAACTTAACAGGAGCCGAATTTTATTCAGTCCCTTCCAAATACAAACGCACTGTTCTTGAACGGATTCAAGAAAAAATATTTGCAGCTGGAACAATCTTATGATCTTCAAGCCATTATACAATCTGTACAGTGCCTAAACACTCCCTTATCCTTTTTCTTCTTATAATTATTTTTCCTGATTAGGAAATTCGCATGTCCTCATGAAAATTGCACGTTAACTCACTTGTTCCCGAAATGATCAGACATTCAAAAGTTTATCAACAACCCACTGCCAAAAGATCTGTTATAACTCATCACTGAATGTTTCTTCTGATCTTAAGAGATAACTGATGGCCAATCTGTCCATACATCTTGCTGATTTCGTCAGTTGTGCCTCGCGTTCTACTTAGATTATATCTCCGAAATCTGTGATGATAACACTGATTTCCGGATGAGAATTGTGGTTGCTGCAGATCCCGACAGGCCAAGATCAGTGAGCAACGTTGACCAACGAGGAAGGAGACGATATAGCGGGTGCCTCGACGGCGACTGCTGTTAACGGATCTGATAGTAGAGGGACTTTGGTGATGACGGACGAAAGTCGGAGAGAGAGGAAACTGGGATTTTCGATGTAAGCTCCGCCTACCAGGAACGCCCCTGCATCCCTGCTCCACACCCTAGCAAACAGATACCACTCCACTATGTGTAGCCTCGTGCTACACCCCCGTTTATACCAAACCCGTGTGCGTACACATGCACACTTTATGTTTGTCTGGTAGCCCGACCACTTTGTTGCGAGCAACAACATACGAAGACACATTACATGGTGTGTGACTCTCTGCAGCCTGTGCTTGAGCAGGTGTTCGTGAATGCGAACAATCATGTGCAATGTGCGTTTATGTTCCACAAGCGAACACGCTCTCCTTTCCAGTTGCAGCATTATGTGAAACCACTCGACCACCCTGATTCCACTCTTGACTCCACTGATTGATATTTGTGTGACCCTCCCACACAGTTCAAAGTAATCATTATATTTAGTTACAGAATCATATTTAAATGTTATTTGAATGATAAGTTATTAGATTTTTCCTAGCATTTTTGATGGACAACTTAATCCAAGAATTCAAAAAGGGTTGTTGACATGACATCTTGTTGACATGACATCTTCTCCCAAGAGAACTGTCTTCCCTGGACATTGCTTCCCAGAAAGATTCCTCATTCTGGGAAATCCTTTTTTAAGAATAAATAAAAGGTGACACGCCATATAAGGAATTAAGAGCATAACCCACAATCGATCGGTTGATCCCTCAAGAAGCAGCGCGCATGCTTATTATAGCTCAAAGTAAAGCAGCTGATCGAATTGTGAATTGACGTGATAAGAAAACAGAGATTAAGAATTTCCAAGAGGTTTGACAAGATTTCAAAGATTTCAAAGAGATTTTAAGTGATCTTGAGGGATTTTAAGGAATTTCAAGGGATTTGACGGGATTTCAAAAACTTTAAAGTTTTTACACGAATTTCAAAATATTCCCTGCGATCTAGTCCCGGCCGGGGCCACAGACAAAATTTCTATACTCAGTTAAAGGAAATCTTTCAAAGTCAAAAAATCCCCTCTCCGCAAAAATTCGGATTTGGAAACTAGTGACTTTTTAAATAAAGCATTCGGACAATCTTCCCAGAAAATCCCTTCACGACTTGCAAAAATACACAATGCTGCGAGGACATGTCTACCTCGCAGAAGTCTTCCCAGGAATTCCCTTCCCAACTTAAAAAACTACGTGATGTTGCATGGATTGACAAAAGGTACAACAGTAGATTTGAAAATGTCGTATGAGGGGATATGTGAATATTTTAAGCAGGATGAGTAGTAAGCGAGTAATATGTTCAGTATATATGATATGCAAATGACAGACGTTATCAATCATACTCACTCACTCGTCGTACAGCCCCTGGAGCTTCAGGGACTCCAGGGTCTTTCTATTTTCAAAAGAAAATTACTTTCTTGCAGATAAAATAGCAAAAACTCTCATGTACGAGCTGTGCGAGTCAAGCGAAAAGGCCAAAGATGTGAAAACTCATTTTTCTAAACGGGAAAAAAATAGAGACACTGAAAGAATAATCGAATATTGGAAAGATATTGGAATTCATCGTATACACAGAATACCTTTTTATAAGTACATATACCTTCTTGCTTGTTCTTCCGTAAGCGGATGAGATTTACAGTCTTCAAGATAGTGTAATCCGGAGACATAAGTCGTTGTTCAAACGTTTTTGTTTACATATGGAGAGGATCTACGCCGCAAGTTTAGACGACTGTTGTACAAACATGAATTTATTATTAAAAGATGATTTATTGTTTTCGAGATCCTGACCCTAGTTGAAATGATACAGTCAGCAATTTAAAAATATCTCCGTCATTCAACATCAAGGTGGATATTGGTGAAATTATTCCGGCAGGATGTTCTGCTCCGGGAGACTATATGTTGGCGCCAAATTTAATACGATTGTCCCGGCAAGCCGCTATAACGCCAGTTTAAGTGTCGGATTGTCAGACTTCTAGTTGTGATGATGCCGACGAGCGGTGAGTCACTCTCAATCAAGGAGCGACTTATTAGCGATTGTCTTTACCAATTGGGATGTGGGTGATGATTATTTGTGGGGAATGATGTTACGATATAATCGTATATGGCGGTAATTTGTGCTCAGCGTTAATCAGAAAAAACTTGAGCAGATGGACCCCTGCGGGTCATCAAATGATTGTTTTTGTTAATTCAGAAACTCACTCGAAATATAAGCGTATTTTAAAATGTTTTAAATTGCTTTAAAATGTATTTTAAGTTATATCAAGCCAATTATTTTATGACCAGCATATTTTCTATCTTCGTTTATATTAATGCGTGCCTGCGGTGAAAGCATCATTTAATGCAATACGGAAAGAGACCGTGATTCAGAAAGAACTCGCTTCCAAGAAATCAGTTTAAGTTTATCTATTTGATATTCGCAAATCGGTGTCAAACATCAGATCGATGGATTTGTTCGCTAGACTGCATCGCACGACAAGAAAATCGATTGATTAAGTCGTGTCATTGCTCTATGTTAAGATTCATCGACAAAATCATAAGGTGCTGAAGACGGTGGGAGACAGCATATAGTATCGCTACATTGGGTATAGATATTTACATCGAAAGTACGAACGAGAGACAAACGAGCGTGACCGAGGCCCGCGTATGTAGAAGGTCTGTAGAACTGTACGGGGAACTAGGGTGTGTAATCCCCCATAATATACAGACATATGCAACCCCCTTCCAGAACCGGCAGCACGACCATCCACCGTGGTCTCCCTGCGGACTGATATTTAGGGCCGATATTCATTAGCAGTTTCACAGTCAGGGGTGATGAACTACGAGAAGTGCGCTAAGCTTACTCGCCTTCGTATTTTCGATGCGTGAACCCTTGCAAAAGGGTGAGATGTACGTAAGGGTCAAAGAACTAATGATCACAGATCAATTCGAAACGGAGACAGCAGACGTAACTCGCTTTAATTTCTATTTATTGCTTTCCAATTTTCATTTATGTTCCAAAATTATTTTATTATCAAATCATAATCAGATAGAAAGTCAAGACATTGATCTTGGGAGCTTGAGTCAGAGCGGTAATAATCATATTGCAAAATGAAAAATATCTCATGTTGTCGAGTTCAATCACTTGTAGGTATATATATTCTCCAGTTTAGAATTACGTCAGGGTCCGAAGGAGGCAGACGAGAGAGGCATATCCGGTTAGTTTAGATTGACTTGGCGCCAACCGCTGCGCGTACGGCTGCCGGAATTAAATGATTATTGCGTTATATGCGAAGAGGAGGAGGGCGCGAGGTCGACAGGGGGTAGTCGATGCCTCGAGAAGGCATAAGAGCCCGCATATTCTACCTCCAAAAACTCACCAACAGACCTAGCTACAAACTTATTTAACGAGTGCTCGTTAAGCAAGAATTGGGAAACGAGCAAAACGATTAAGTTTTATAAACGATGATTAGAAACGAGCTTCTGTTTTATTAGAAGGCTATGATTCTTCATTTCTGAGAAACGGTTAATGAAATTTTATTTGGATCTATGGAATTTATTTCGTTTATAAGAAAGTAGATAAGGAATTTTCAATTATTAAAATATTGGATAACAACTGCTATTTTTTTCTATACTGCTTTATTACTTTTATGAAATATACATTTTTGTATTGTAGGTTTAAAAATATCTATGATGAGCTGGTTTAGATTTCTTTTCTCAAATTACCACATCTTCCCTAGAGACTATAAGAGTTTAAACGAGTTGCCGTGGGCCATTGCATTACAGTGAACCAGATCAAACGCAGTTTTGGCAAACGGCTTTGCGACCCTGCACTCATCTGAATTGATAATCTTTCTGTCAGCATATCAAAGGCTATCCAGCTCCTTTCTGACGGACACTGCACATGTAGATTGGAAAGTAGTGCTATATATTTATCCATATATGTAATATATGCACACACAAGTCTAGAACACATAAGAAAACCATGGTTTCAACAGATTCAAATGTGAGTTTTCTTCTTCCGAGGATACGCAAACTCGTGAGAACCTCGACATATTGTGATGGACTTGAAATACGCTGTAGGACAAACCCCATTGAACGTATTAGTTCTTTGGCTTTGATCCATGCAACCCTACTGCTTACTGTTCAACAGACTGTGTTGCTTTATGTCATAAAGATGGTAATCGATAAGAAGTCAAAGTTTCAAATTTTACTCTATTATCTTATATATCACTGCTCACTTCATAATTTAAGAATCTGGGTAGGGATTCTGAGTTAGTCATCTTGCTACGAAGCTAACTTTGTTAATAAGCAAAGCATATTTAGCTAAACGACACTATATATATGTCGAGTGAAATTAATGAACTTGAAGCGATTTTGAAATAGTAAAATTTCAATAGTCTTTATAATTGTGAATTTCAGAAGGTAAGAGTAATCCATAGGAATTTCTCAAGTCAAGGAAATTAGCGAACGTATCTGTATCTCGGCTTACTGGATTTGAAATGCGGCGTCATTAAAATTCTTTTTGGAAAGAGAAAATCCTACATGTGACCCGCTAAATGAAGAGTTAATTCTACAGCCTGATCCCTGCTGACGACCCGTCCGATAAGGTTGTTTGCGCACCACGAAATCGTGTCGTTGTATCCTCCACCTGTACATCAAGTAATCTAAAGTTCCCCTCGACAATCTGTGCCCCTGTGTTGTGGGGGTGCCTTCACTAAAATAATATTACCGTCACCATGACCGAGCCACCTGAGCCGCTAAAAGCTTTGCTACGTTCAGGGTCGTACAGTAAACCGGAGATTCGAGATTTACTTCGCAGGTTAAAATGCTTTAACCTAGACGTCATTCTTACCTGCTTTACAAAGAGCGCTGAATTTTCAATTTAATGGAAGCACATATAACTTTATCGATATGCTTATACCTTTTTTCTATAAACGGTTTAACGGTTTCTTCATGAGTTAACTCCTATCGCTTATTACCAATTTATTTATAAGATAATTATTGTAACAATTGTTTGGAGTATTTAAGTAATTCTTCCAGCTTTTAGGTTTAGAAGCTTTTGACTTGATTTTTCTGTCTGTCATGAGATTTATCTTAATGATCTTACGATGACGAGGTGCTACCTTCAGTCTTGAATCAGATCATTCAGTAGTAACGTGTAAATGAATTCGATTGATCGCGGATCAATGGGTCGTTGTGGACTGGTGATCGACTAAGATTGGGGGTCAAGCGAGTCTGGTCAAGTCGAACTTCCTCGGCCAGTTGACCCGGCGCTGTTCACAATCACGACTCTGAGTCATCTTCTTCTCTAGTTAGCCTCTGGTCTCTACATGAGAAATACGCGGCGTTACAATCGCGACAATCATTACAGTCTGATCCCGAGACGAGCAAATAGTTGCTAACTGGTATATGGTGGCCAAACAGAGTGTCTAAGACACTCCAACACAAAAACAGAGATCAAAAATACAAACGAGGGAGGGATGAAAAACGACGGAGTAGTTCGTGGCTCGCCTATGTTTGCTAAGCAATCAAGCCCAATCATTAACCCCTGGAAGCTCATGAATCGACCGTGGGCACACAATATGAGCTCACTCCGTCTATGTTTTGTCGGTATAGTCCTGCCGACGACTCGCGGACAGGAAGTTCACCTAATCAGGGGTAGTGAGTGGCAAACAGGGGCGCGGTTACACTATTCCATAGGGCACCCTGCGGAATCCAGGGGGAATCGGAACGAATTGTCGAGACTTACGGCCAAGGAAAACACCGTGATCGTTATCCTACACTTCCTAATTAAATTAAATAATTAATTATGTGACCCCGATTAATTTGCCGCTAAAGTTCTTACCAGGAAACTATGAATCTACCCTCGAACATTAAATGCTTTTGGGTGGACGAACACAAGATTTTCTAAATTACATGTACGCTACATTAACATTCTTGTTTCTGGAGGCAATTCTAACTTGCTGATTTATTTTGTTTCTCTCTAATAAAATTACAGTTACTTTATTAAAAACCAATATATATATATATATATGTTGAATTAAATATATACATCCAACATATTTGCTGTGTAAATTTTGTCCTAGCGTAAAATCGTGTGAGTTGTACCCAGATATTAGATTAACGTTTATTGAAATGTCGTGGAAACATTTCAGCACTAAGCTGGATGCTAGCTGAGTTACATATACATATTTCAATACAGTCTGATGCGCTTTGGTTTGTTTAACGTGAGTCAGAGTCCACTAATAAAGTCAATGAAGGCTTAATATATCCGAAAGTGGCAAGTCAGTTCGGATTGAATCACTCTTGTCTCCAGAAGGAAAGCAAATGCCAATTAAACCTTTATGTCGTTTATTATTAATAGAATGAATTACGTAAGACGAACTACTTTCGAATGGTCAGCGGGAATAAATATCTACAACAGATGCAATACGATTCATTCATATCAATCTACAATTTAAAATCTGTACTCGAGTTGGCCATTCACAATGTGTATTTCTTACAGCCTTCATATCACTAATAATATTTTTATTTTTAAATCAAATTTATCAATTTATCAGTGAATATCATTTATTTGGAAATTAAAGTGAGTAAACTGTATGACGTACAGTTGTAACATAAGCTTATCTCAAGCACAGCAATTAGCCTCCATTAAAGTAGAAGAAGGGTGCAAGAATTGCTCTTTTCAAGATTCTTTTTTAAAGGACGCAAAGGAGATAAAAAAAGTTCTGTGGAACCGCGGTTGATAATAATAAGATTGGTAATTCGCAGCTTGACGAGCTCTTCGGCCTTACTTTTGAGTTTTCTTTATTGTGCCTGGGATGTCTCCCCAGCGAACCCAAGTATCTAATTAAAAAAGGAGCATCTGTACAAACAGGGTCGGCTGATTCCCAAGCTGGAAAAAATAAGTACAAATGTAATTGTTACAAGAAGTTTTAAGAAATGAGGTACACTCTTATCCTTTTAAAATGAAATTCTTATTCTGTGAATAAAATGATTTCATAGTTATAAATTGCTTCCTCTTCAATTGATAAATTACTTCCACATCAGATGATTAAATTACGACCATCGGCAATAAATTTGTGTTTTAATTCCTTCCAATAAGTGACAATGACTCATTCTTGCAAATAAGTATAGATTGTTTCCTAAGATGGAGGCACTGCTCTTTAAGATAATTTTAAGCTTTTTCTAATATAAACATAAACATATTGACTAAGAAAACTGGGAAAAATTATTATAAAATAACTGTATATTTTTTTCACTGCAACACTACAGCGTTAACTCCAGGATTTAACGATTTTAATGAAGCTTAAATGGCAAGAAGACTCTCATTGAATAAACGAGATAATAAAAAAAATCTTAAAATACAAAGTACTTCACAAATATAATTGTTTACGCACTGAAACGGAAGGGATTAAACGTGGGAATCGCTTAACTACAATATAAAAACGCCACAGTTCTGCTAATTACAACAAAATTGCCGGAATAAACGGAACTGCATGCATCCCGTCGGGCCAGATGTGTTAACGAATCTTGTCTCCTTACTGCACATTGTCGCAAACCCTGCACTTCCTAGTACTCTTATATGCAATATATTCTCAGTTTATGAAATTTAATTCTGCTTCATAGGAAGGAACGTTACAGTAAAGGAAGTTCTTATTCTCCAATTTTTTCCACACTTTTTACAAATCTCTTTTCCAAGCCTTTCCAAAAATAAAAATAAAAGTTAGATTAAAAAAAATTAATTTACTGATAAATAAATGAAAACTGTAAGCAAAAGTCGAAAGCTAAATTCGAAAAGTAAAAAAGTTACACAAATCGACCCTCTGATATCGAGATGGATGACTTTATCCTTTTTTTATCATTCTTTTTGCAATTTTCTTCCGTCTGAATTTTTACAACTGTAGTTTCCACTGCAAATACTCCACCGCTATCAATTCAAAGATACTCTTGTGAACTTTTTCGCATGGTAAAACGCCATAATTCTTTCCGAGGATACAGGGAACAATTGGGGAAAATCGCAATTTTCGTTTTCTTTTTTTCGAACTCTAGGAAAAACGACCCTCGTAAAGAGAGGGATGAGTGAGTCTGGGATGAAATTCGAGCGGTGGCTTCGCGAGCTCGTAAACCAAGTGGACCGTGTAAGAGTGTATACAGGTAGTGTATGTCGGATAGGTTCGTGGACCATTCGGAGCGAGTACCGGTCATCTTCCCTCGCCGGGCTTAATTAAAACGAGGAACAACCCTCGCTACTCCAGCGAGGAATCGAGGGCTCGCTGTATCATTTGGAGTGAACCATAACTTGGTGTTTCCGTAATGCAGGAACCACCATTCGGTCAGTTAGCCCATGGAATGAACCATGAACCACTGGTTATTAAGTGACCAGGATGAACGAGACTCTCGGGATTTCCAGGTAACAGGTATAGGTACCCCACTCGAATTATGTTAGCGAAAGGATTGATAACCACGTTGTTACTGATACACATTCTGAACATATCTGAACGTGTTCCTGCCGCATCCCTTTGCACTCCAACAAACAACAATACAAGGCTCTAATACTAGGCTTCCGCCCTCGAGCAATTAAACTATCGCCAATGCATAACCACAGTTGCATTAACTAGAGTGCATAATTGGGATACTGCAAACTATTCCTGGTAAATAGATGATATATATGACCGTTACTTTTTCAAAATAGTAACGCGTTACCACTACTTTTATTTATTTCGGATAACAGTAACGGTAATAACGTTATTAAAAGTAACGCCATTACCTCCATTTCATTCAGGAATAAGCACATCAATCATGTGACGCGTTAAAGTTGAATCTGAATTTTTTTACACATTCGCTATCCATTTTTTCAGTTAGATTTATTTATCACCAAAACGCTCAGTTGCTTATTTTGATTAAAATAAACTAAACACGTCATTGCGTGTTTACATCAATATTCACAAGGTGCGTCAATTACGTTAATGATGAAAATTACCGAAAAAAATAATAGTTTTAATTGAATCGATTATTCGAGCAATATTTAACAATAAACATACAAACCAATAAAAAGTGTGGTTCATTTGTTAAAATTATCGTCTCCACTCATCTCGTATACGAGTTTCTGTTTCATCGAACGATGTCGAGTATTATGACACTATTAAATAATTTTGTTCTTTTTTATTCTACTTATTAGCAATGAAATGTTATTTTATACAAATGAGGTTGTATTTGTAAAGAATTTTTATATTTTCCAACGCAGATGATGCTTTATTATTATCTACGTGCATGAATTTTAAATACAACATATCATGAATAAAATGCATGCATTAAATTAAAGCTTCAAATAGAAAAAACGGTTCCTTTTCAAACATTGGATTTTTACAGGCGTTAATGAAGTTGCATTTTTTTTATATAATTATAAATATACTTGATTGCCGCGGTAGACTCCTGAGATTTATTTTCTGCAATCAAGAAATTATCCAATTATATTTATTATTTTCACGAAACCTTAGTTTGTAAATAAACATTTCAGAAAAAGAAATTACAAAATAAACTAACTCGTTACCGTTACCGTTACTTTTTCAAAACAATAACGCGTTACTTCCAAACAATAAGTAAAAAATTGTTGAAAGATTTAAAAAATTAAAATCCCCCTACGAGAGAGCAGTCGTGAAAATCATCATTGACATTATACGGTCCGCAATTCAGAATCCAAAAATACCCGGGACCAAGACGTCCGTGAATCTATTGTACTCGGGGGAGAAACTGGATCAAATGTTAGCGGAGGGTGGAAAAGAGAGCGGTAGAGAAAATGAGGAAAAGAGAAGAGTGAAGTGAGCAGTGAAAAAAATAGAATTGAATCGAATTGGACCACCGAGTGGCGTGTCGGCAAGCAGTTCGTCCAAGGATATTTGTTCCGAGCGAAGGTCTTCGGAGACCTCGGCGTAATGTGAATGAAGGCCGAGAGCATAAAGCAGCGGGGGCACATGGTGCATGCGCGTGTATACCCGAGCGTGGAGACAACCTACGTGAAAAGTCACGCTCGTCCCCAGGGAACGCGGAAGAGACGGGCTCGCCGATCTCTAGGGACGGAAACACGCCCACAACGGCAATTGCTTAAAATCTGACGGCCTGAACCTAATTAGTCAACAGTATAATTCATGCCAGGACTATGATTTCGATTCTGATAGGGGTCCTCAGTATTGCAAAATGTTTTTGTTGAAGCAAACCTTGAGGCACACGATTTCGTTGTTGCTTTCATGATCTTCTGCAGTTGGTCCTGTGGATCCAGCAATTATTATTATTACTTAATTATTGGGATTGAAGCTCTCTCAAGTGATTCGAATCTTGACTACATTTTCATCTCACCTTTGATTTATCCCTTCATGATATGCATTCAGTGGGCGCTTTTTTAGGGGTGGAGCAGGAAGATGAAATTTCAATGATATCGCCAAGTGAGGTGAGGCATCAGGGGAGACGAAGCACGATGAAAATGGGATTGAAAACCACCAGACTAATCTTCTTTCTCGCGTGTACCCGTAATATCCACTCGCATGCTTGAGTCCATATACATCCATGCGCGATTGCCCACCTGCACGATTTCGTTCGCACGTGGATTTTAAATATGTGTACCTAGCTGACGCACACGTGTGTTTAACCAACGTCAAAAGCTATATATGTATATTCGTATGCGAGCGGGCAGAACAGTCGCTAAAGGTTGGAAGCGGCTGCCATTTAAATAAATGTTTAATCTCGCCTACCTCTTCCCAACCCAACGGCTGTTCCCATCTTTCTTCTACCTCTCTCTCTCTCTCTCTCTCTTGTCTCAGTTTTTCTTTTTTCTCCGGAGCGTTTTGCGGAAAACGCCGACCCTCTTGATCTGGCTGGTTCAGCGGACACAGGAGAAAGCGACATGTATGGAAAAAGTGGAGAAGGAGAGGAGATACGAGGAAGCCGGAAAGAGATAAAGTGAGAGGATGAGAGCTCGAGAGGGAAGTAAAAAACCAATCGAGTCTGTGCAGTGGCTGTGGAAGCTTTCCACCCCTGAAATGCCCCCTCGCCCACAGGCTACCCCCGTACCCATTTAACCTCTGCATTGCAAATGCCACCCCCTTTTTGCCGCGGCGGCGGTGGCAGCAGCGATATAAGGGTGCACGTAGTCGAGTCGGGACTGTTATTTTAACGAAATATCTTTAAACGGGGCAGAAGGAAGAGAAGCGTGGAGGGGAAGATGGGAGGGCAAAAGGGGCTTGGACGAGCTGTGCTACCGAAGCGAGAGATGAAAGGATACCTAGTTACGGAATGAGGGCTCCCGTTTAAGGGATTATACTGGTCTCCCATTATTCAAATATATGCTAAATGCACGGGATGCGCGATAGCCTTATCAACCCCTTAGTGTGCTCGTATTGTGCGTATGCGCGCCAGAATGTGAGCTTTATACGCATACGTATATCTTTCCGAGGTACCGCAATTTTCCAGTTTCTGCTCAGCCAGTACACCCCGTGAGTTGAGATTAAGTATGCTATCAAGAACCCCAAAATCAACCACCGCTGTTCTTCCCAGTTCCTAGCTGGGGTTATATTAACTTGAGATATATTTTATAACTTATTTATTATTTTATAAAACCTCTCCCTCGAACCAAAGGGTTTCATCTAATTTTTTACACCAAAATGAGGTAAATGGTATCACGGGTAATTTAATGTGCTTTTTATGAGCAACACTCATTTCGTTAAATTAGATCATCCACGTTATGTTCCAAGAATTAGAATAAGCATAATTGGAATTTCTTATGATGTGAAATGGGAAATCCCAAAGACAATACAACAATTATCTCTCCTAAATGTAAAACACTTATTTTATTATCAGAATCGCGGATCTAGGATTGTTTTGCCGGGGATTGTTTTTACTGTGACTAAGAAAATGATTTTTCATTGAATCCATGCATTCAGCAAGTGAAAATCTGATTGAACTCACTGGAATTGAATTGCAGTCAATATTTTCAGTAAAAAAAAGTGTCGCATGATTCGATCTTATTCGTCGAGCGAGTCCTCTGCTTTATGCAACTGTTTGGCAAGTCACGCAAGCTGAAAGCAAAGAGGGTGTTAACTGAAAAAGAGAATCGAGCAAGGCGTCGAGAAGGGGAAAATTAGATCAGTCATTAAGCAGAGAACGATTTAATGAAGATGACCTCATACTCTCCGCGGCAGAGTTACGTCCACTAAGCGGATTCTCACGTCAATCGCTGGCCGCGAGTCAAGTGGCGAGAATTGTCGGCAATTGTTTCCGAAATCCCGCGCAGATGCACCAGTCTCGGTGTGCGAAAAAGGCTAAGTAAATGTATGTATGTGTATTCGCGTGAAAGCCATGTACGCGAATATCATGAACGATGTCCCGCAGTCGCATACATGGCCCAAGCTGATCCTGATGTGTGAATCACTCGGCACAATTACAACAATTACCGTCGCAAGTCAGCGCTATCCGCAAGTCCGCAGCCACTTCCATGCTGTTCCCACGACCTCTTGCAAATCTTAACGCGAGACAAGATCGTGGGCTTTGTCCATCTCATGTTAAACATCTTCTATCCGAGTTCATTGATTCCCACTGCAGCGTCCTCTTTCATTCATGCTTCCTCTTAGTCCTCATTCCCTTATGTTTTGACAATGTCAATGTTTGCGCCAATGACTTTACGTGACAATGAATACAAGTTATACAAGTATCACTCGAATCTTAATACTGACAATGGTTTATGATGGGAATGAATGGTCGCGATGATCGGTATGTACACGAGAGGTTGATGAAGCGGGATTAAGCTCGGCCCTCAAGCTATAAACGTTATCAAGATACATTGCTATATATCAATTCGTTCCTCTTAAATCAGACCCTTTAAACTTTACCGCGTCGTCTTGATTTCGAAAACTTTGACCAGCGATGTCATAACTATACATGTATTGATTGTAACCTCTTCTTCTAACGTAAACAATTGGACATGATTTTCTATGCGATCAAAAAGGAAACATTATTAGTCAATATTAAATCTCGGTACTAATTTTTCTTACTACTATTTTACTTTTCTATTTAGACTATTGCACTCAGTTGATTGAAACTCGTGTCAGGGTAGATTTAGTAGGGAGAAAATAATTCGCAAGCTACATCCCTTAGGATCTGACATTTGACACCTCGGACTAAACGCATTTCCGTCCCTACCAGTGATTGCCTGATTATGATCTTACTAATCTACCAAAAGCCAGCGGGCTCAAACCATCCTGACGTGATTGTCGAGCTCAAAAGCAAATATTGTTCACCCTGCTTTAACAACGCTTCATGAGCTTTATCTCGTTTCCGGAGCCCGGAATATTCCGAGTAATCACATACGCTTTATTCATTTTTCCTCTTTTATCCGGAAAAATATTTATCACTTAAATATTTAAAAATTTTACCTACGATTAAAGATCATTTTTAATTGAAGACAATTTTTCTGTATATGAGAGAGGATGACTATTTTTTCGGAAAATAACACAAGAAGATATTTATGACAAGAAGATTTAAATAAAAATGCTGATATAGGTAGCAACGAGGTGTAAACTACAAGGAATTGAGTATAAGGGGCATATTATTTCGTAGTGTGGATCGTAAAGCATTATGAGGGATTACAGGAGTAAAGTGACACCCTGGCTCGAGGCGTCGGTGTGGTGCAGTCTTAACAAAACACCAGGGGATGGCAAGGACTTCTGTAAATATTGTTACTGCAGCCCTACTGGCAATTTTCGCTGGCCATATGTCAGACCACGTTGTCCTTTTTAGCGACCTCGTCCACCAAGCTTTATTCGCATGTCCATTTAGTTCTCGTGGATCATAAAAAATCTCATCTTTTAGAATTTTCGCCTAAATTAATACATTAATATTGTTAAATTCTTTCATATTCGCAGAAGCTTGAGTACATTTTTCTTCTTTACGTACCTAAAAGCGTAAGTGAATAATTTTATTGCGGTTCAATAATGTCTTGATCTTGATATTCATATTTTGAGGACTCCACCCTCATAATTCAGAACTTGATACGTTAATGTTTAGAAATCTTTTTAGGAGAAGTGGGCGATTACAATTTTGCAAATGCAATTCTTTATAGTGGACGAAGTAGGGTGCAAAGTATCAAGGGTCAGATGGTAGCTCGAGGGAAGGAAATCGCAAATTAGAAACTGGAGTCGCTTATGAATTAGCATTGCTTTCAAGTCGCTTTCTAATTTCAGTAACTGGAAAAATTGGTATTGAATGTTGGGTAATGAACGGACGAAGACTCAAGTGGATTTTGCGTTTTGCGGCTATGCAAAAGCATGATGAGAAAGGGTGGTAATTGACATGCGTTATTCTACCTCAGCAACGAGGCTCTTGACACGTGGCACGGATTACGCACACATTACATGGCTAATTTTGGACATCCGTTCCAAAATGTAGGCTGCCAATTGGTGAATTGATAATTGTTCTGCTTGAGCAATAAGCAGGATATATAGCATTTTAAATCGCGTTACCTCTATTAGAATTTTGTAAAAAGAAATTGGAAATTGGAACATTATGGAAATTGGAAATGCCTACGGGTTTTTTTTTAAGGAAATTTTGCTTAAAAATTATTTATTGAATTATATAATGAAATAATTTATCAACTTCGTTTCTACCATGAAGATAGATACTAATAGAGATCATATAGTCGTTTTTAAAATATCATAAGGTAGCTTTGCGAGAAGTTCAATTAATCATGAATTTCGATGTTGCGTATAAATATATAAAATTGCAATGTTCGGCAGCGATTTATTATCCATGAAGGTTGAGGGTAAGTTACAATGGGTCAGCAAATTGCAGGCTGTTTATTGATGGAGACATAAGCTCTGCGAACGAACAAGTGTGAAATCGGGTGCATCGATAATGCAAGGGGTGTTGCGGCGTCAAATGCTTACATCGACACCCTCCCTCATCTGGATCGAGATATGCCGTATCAACCCCCGCCGGAAAAAATCAATTAGACACACTGTAGAATTCTATATAGTTATTTTTGACCTATCGGAAGCGACAAACATTCTGGATGATTTTCTACCCTCCGCGACCCTAATACTTGATTTTGTCGATTTAAAAAGTGAATTACACAACCGAGATTTTATTCGTTGTATAAAATTGAAAGGGTTACTGAAATCGATTAACGTTATAATCAATCTAGTTCAAAACTCGCCTTGAAATATATATTTCTTTTATAGTTTCTGCTAATTTTATTTTCTTCTATTTTTTTACGAAAGAACTCAGTTGCTGATATTTTCGAGTAAATTATCATTGGTGAGAACAGCTGAAGCTTTAGTGTATAAAGTAATTAGCACTTTAGCGCTAGTACTACATAACCCCCATCAGCTTGTATATACGCCCTAACTATTAGGATAATCGTAGGTCCCTTCACTAATATAACTTCATTCTTGCAACGATATATTTGTAAATTTTACTGATGTAGCAATTTCTCTTCTATGTATGGAAAATATTACAACAAAATTCATAATACTATATAAAAGATATGAATAAGATGTAAATTCTTCCATAGAGAATTCTGACAATATTTTGGATTAAAGTTCATTCCGAACCAATCCGAAATTTTCCGAATCATTCTGGAATTTATATAATCGAACCAGTTTCATTCCGATTAATCAATCCGAATGAATTCGTGCGACTTTCAATCCTTTCCAATCCAATCCGATCGAGATGATACGCATGCGTATCAAAGTTGCTTGTTGGGGTGAAAAACACTCAAACTATTAAAAATTTTTTGTTCAATATTAAAGCCAAGCTAAAGAGTCATAAAAGTAAAAAAAAATCAATTTTTTCACTTTTCTCGGATTCTAACATATTGGAATTTTTTCTGTGACCTCGTATTAGATCGGATTCATTCTGTTTAGAATTCTTGCATTGACTTATAGGTCGGATTTAGATTGGAATCCTATATTCAACCTCGGAATAAATCGGATTCAAACGGATTGTCATCCTTGTTTGTACTTTGAATTAGATCGAAATTAATCGGATAGGAAACCTTAGTTTGAACTCGAATTCATTCCGATAGGAACCTTTGGTCCGAATTCAGATTAGATCGGAATGAATTGAAAAGGATAGAATTTTTTACTATCCGACACTTTCGCTAGGGAGATAAACTGTCGTGTCAAAATGGCCCTACTGCTTCGTGGATTCGTAAAAGCGGAACGATGGAATAGAAGGAACAATGGCATCCTTTGCTTGTCAGGTTGATCCACCTTGAGTAATGTTAAAATCTGGGGCGCTCCTGGGAAATGCCAGATGACCTCTGCAGTTCCGCTTTTCTAGACGGGCCGGGTGGTTGAGGATTTTAGTTGCGTAAGAAAATCCAATATGGCGTTAATGACTCAATAAAAGCGGTAAATAAAGGGGTCTGGACGTTAAGCGACATTATCATTAGTTCTCTTGAAAACAATTATGTGCAGTTCGACATAAAAGAGAGGAGAGTCTTCAGTGCTATTGGATACTCTCGAGTTAAGGAAATCCCGAAGGAAGGTGCAGAAACGAAGTTGAGAAAGACTTTGCCAAAGTGATGGCCGATGTGTATAAGTTCGACCACGAATTCGAGACTGCATGGGTGGGTAATGGAGGATGTGATAATTTAGTATGCACAGTGGAGTGTATTTGAATTTTATTGGCGAGTTGGCTGTCACGTGGGGGTGTTCGGGAGTGGCGAAGAGGAGGATGCTGGGCCACAGGGGTGCCTCTTCGCTTTATCGGATCGCAGAGACGCTCCTCCCGTTTCCCGTTTCCCCGAGGGGACATTTCCGTCCAACCAATATCGCCTCACTTCTCGGTTGGTTCCAATATCTTTCTAAGTTCCTTGCCGGCCATGAATAAACTATTTCCGACTTTGAATATCTGAGCGTTTTCGCCGAATGGGACGACTACCATCGAGGGACCGGGGACTTCAAACGATAAGCGAAAGATCGATCTTGATCAACGGATAAGCTAGATTCCACGAAAGGAAAGAACTGGTCAGTTGCCTTTTTTTTCAAACGAGAGATATTTCCCAGGGCTTCTTGAGAATAAGCAAATAATGATTGAAACTGTCTGACAGAATGTGATTTTATTTATTATCAAATGACTTTTGACGCTTTAGAAGTTCTTTGAAAGAAGGATTATAACCAAGGTCTCAAATCCTGAAAGGAAGACTCGATTGTCGAATTCCTTTTGTTTCTTTATGCATCGTTTGAATCTTATCACAATTCCTGGTTCTATCCCGTTAATCCTAGTGATTAATTTCTGGTTGTCGAGCGCCGTCAAAATGATGAAATCAAGCAGCCGAGATAATGAGTAGCGTTGTCTTCAACGCAATTCATCGGCCGGTAGAGGGTGGGTTATTAATATTCAGAACAAGCAGTACCCGCGAGCAGCACCAAGTGACAAATACCTTACCGCCTCGTCCCAACCCCGACTCAACTCTGTAATTAACGCTAATCTTCGAACCATTCTCTCAAACGTTCCTTCTCCTCTCAGTCTTCGTACTTATACATGCGAAATGTTAAGTACCTTCTCTTTTAGCTCGATATAACGTGTGACAGTTTGTATTCCTAAAAAGAACAAATAATCACTGTCAATTTAAATGAATAAAAAACATATTTGACATACAGGAATTTTATTGTAATTAATTTTTTTGGCAACTAGCAAAAAACCAGCTGTTGTCCATAATTTTAAAGATTTAAATAAGTAAAGTCAAAATCTCTTATAAACTTTGGAATATTAATATATATATATATCTCTTATAAATTTTTGGAAGTGAAATAAGTCCACTGTCTGACATATATAGTCGACCATAAATATCGTTGATTATAAGTGCAAAAAAGCATGAGACGAAGAGAATGTCCTGGTTGCAATTCTACTTTTTGTGATCGGCATCAAAATGGTTTTGCTCGCGAAATTGGATTGAGTATCATACACGAATAAGAAAGGCCAATTCCGTATATGGGTCATTCCATTTCAAATTTACAACCAAATTTTTGATTGCGCTGAAACTTTTTTTTT
>CAJFCP010000088.1:3949504-4031786 GCA_904066005.1 Synergus itoensis
AAAAAAAAAGTTTCAGCGCAATCAAAAATTTGGTTGTAAATTTGAAATGGAATGACCCATATATAGTACGAATGTTGAACGAAAGAGTTGCTTTAAGTTGCTTGTTTTTCGAAAAAGATTGTTTATAGTGAAAATGAGAAGTGTGTGTATGAAGTGAAGAGTCGCACTTGACTAGAATAAGAATGATTCTAATACCTATAAAATAATAGATAAATTAGGAAATCCATATTCCTTCCAGACAACAAAAAGAATGAGAATGATCGCGGCATCGCGGGTCATCGTATGTTCACGATGAAAGATGAAGATGAGACGTTGGATTTAAGATGTGTCATTCGGGGTATTGTTCTTGAAAACAAGTGGTAATAATGCTATCGCTTAATATGGCTCTACCACTAGATCACGAAGTGGAGTGAGAGAGGGTTGGACGCGGACAAACCTTGATAATCGCGGATGACGGCACCCGAAACAATGCGCTTGGCATCCTCCCGGTTAGGGCGTGCGTTCGAACAGGGTGGGTTTTGGGGTGATGTCAGGCTTCGGGTGATGTATGGCGCCAAAGCGCACGGGAAATGCCACGTGCCTTCTATACCTATACCTCTCACCCTGCCCGCATCCATGGAAGGATAAGGGTGAGTGCGTGATGTACTGCATATTCCATATTATGTGACAAAGTTGCGGAATTTGAGTGCCTGGAATAATCATTTTTAATACATATTGTTGGGGGTGGGCAAAAAATCGCGAAGCCGCAAATTTTTGAGAGTATAGGTATAGCAATCTTTAATGGAGACCCATAGCAATGTTCATTGTTCAGTAACAATATTAAAACAGATAGAATAGATGACAAAAGAATAGATGACAACAATTTCAAGATCAGTGATTAACAACTCCTAGCAACGGCGGATGTCTGGACATCTAAAATCTTTTTAAATCTTTTGAAATAACTTGAAATCTCTTGAAATCATTTGAAATTTAAAAAAATTTCTATGTACTCAAAATTTGAGTGTTCATTACAATTTCTTACATTTTTGCAATTTTGTAAAATTGTACACCTACAATTGGCAATGTCTATATTATGTGGAGCTGTATATCTACAGTTGATACCTCAGCGTAACATACCACCGTGGGTTACACTAAGAAAAGTCGATAATAGTTTCATTCTTATTTGCAGGACTCTGTTTTCCAACGAAGATGTGACGTCACTATGATGTCACACTCAGCGCCATTCTGTACGCCATTTTGGGAATTTATAAAAAATATATATATATCAATTTTTTTAGTTTTTTTTAATACAAATTTTAGTGTAATCGTTATCTTGCGATACCAAAGTCGATACATCATAATTCGATTAAATTTCAACAACAACCATAATATCATTATCGAAATATTTATATCGATATTGTTGGCTCGATATATCGATATCTGGTGTCGATATTATTTCGAAATGATATTTTCAGCCCCAGCCCCTAAGCACGAAAAAAATAATTGTAAAATTTTTAATGAAATCCAAACGAATAAACAGAGGAATGATAAAATACATAAACAAATAATTTTTATTAGTTTTGGCACCTATAATTATTATTTGATGATTAATTTTTTAACTTTTCAAAGTGTGTATAATCAAATATCGATATTGTATCGATATATTCAAAAATATCGTTAGTTATTTTCTTTCGATATATTCCTAAATGCTCCAGGGGAAATATTTTCATTTCCCCTGAACCTATAAATCCCATTGGATTGCATTATACAAGCGGAGGCGGATAGCCTTCATTGCTTCATTCAAGTCGAAGCGTCGGCGTCGAAGGTCATTGCTTTGTTTTCTCATTTCTGGTATGTAGCCTGAAATTGTATGAAGTGGTGTGTGGACTGTTTAGAAGTTTAAATTTCAAAATGAAAACACAAATTAGAACTGCCTTTTATTTAGTGTTATTTGGATTACTGTGTTCTTCGAATTGTGCAATAAAGCCTTATAGAGCTGTAGCAGTTATTCATGGAGTTCTTACAGGAAGCGATAGTATGCAACTCATTACTGATCGAATAAAAGAGGTAAGCTTAAAATAAACAATGTGTATATATATTGATATGATCAACGATATGCATGCTTAATATGAACAGCGTTTAATATTATTATTATATTACGACTGTAGAAATATTTTCAAGAATAATAAAATTAATGAGGGAAATAAACTTTCAATTTATAGATGCATCCAGGAACTGAGGTTTATAATACTGTGAGATACGCAGGATGGAGTAGTTTAGAGCCGATGTGGAAACAAGTAGAAGAAGTAGGAAATGATATTATAGCTATTGGTGCTGCATTTCCTGAAGGAATTAATTTATTAGGGTACAGTCAAGGTGGCTTGCTAGCTAGGGCAATTTTGCAGAGGTTTCCGGAGCACAATGTTAGAAATTTTATTTCTTTAAGCTCTCCACAAGCTGGACAGTATGGAAGTACGTAATGACCATAAATACAGTTGACCATAAATTACGCCAATTTATTTTAGAGAAAGATACTAAACTTTTTTATATTATTTCAGCTCGTTTCCTACATTTATTCTTTCCTGACTTGTTTTGCGAAAATGCTTATGAACTCTTCTATTCAAGAGTTGGTCAACACACGAGTGTTGGAAATTACTGGAATGATCCACATCATCAGGTTTGTATTAGATTGTGTAATTTCATCTTCCATAGATAAATAAACATTGATAATAATTCTCTTATTTGTTTTTCAGAAACTTTACTACAAATATAGCCAATTTCTTCCATTTATAAATAATGATATGAATTCAACCAACACAACGAACTTTAAAGCTGGTCTTACGAAATTGAATAAGATGGTACTTATCGGTGGTCCTGACGATGGAGTTATCACACCCTGGCAAAGCAGCCAGTTCGGTTATTTTGATGATAATGAGACAGTAATAGAGTTTCGAGAGCGTTCGACATATCGCAATGATTTAATTGGTTTGAAAACTTTAGATAAAGAAAAGAAATTAATACTACATACTGTACCAGGCGTTTCTCATTTTGAATGGCATATAAACATGTCATTAGTAGATCAACTTATATTACCATATTTAGATTAAATTAAGCATTCTTGAACTTCCATGACTCAAGCTTTTTTAAGCATCAATCGCAATGAATCGAACAAACTAGGAAAATTAATGAACATTTTTAAAAACTGAAATTACTCAAGTGTGTTGAGTATCGAACCACATTTTTTAATCATTTACAAACTCGCCAGAATAAAGATGTTGCCAATCTTCGATCATAAACTTATTTTACAATCTGTTAATATTTTTAATAATGAGCTCTATCTACGTATGTATAAATAATTATATTTACATTATTTATATGATTGACATGCCAAAATAAAATTTAAATGTGATAGACTAGTTTTTGGTCATGAATACCAAATTATATGAAAAGAAGTCAAGCGCCAATTAGAATTGTACATTTTTTATTATGTCTCTCTACGTGAAAGTGATATTCTATGAATAAGACTGATGTTAACATTTTGTTTAGCCTATAACGAAATGGAAGAATTGTGTCAGTTCTTTGATTATAAATTATTATATAAAATGACTTTATTATCATTATTATTATACATATAGGGTAAGGGCATCATTTAAAATTTGGGGAACCTATTATCTCATTGATCAATGATAAAATTCTTTCTATTTTCACTCTTTTGTGATAAACTTCAGAAAACCTATTCCAGATTTTTTTAAATTTCGTATATCGATGTATTTTGTAATTTTTCAGGTCAAAGCTATAACATAAAAGGGAATTTATTTTTTAAATCTTAGTTAATTTAATGCCTGTGTAAGTTTACTTTCTTTATTTCTTTCGTTTATATAAAATCCTTTATTATTCGAAGAGGTAGTTTCTTCACCTAACTGTAGGTAAAAATTTCGGTATATGATAAGTAAGTAACATTGAGTATCTTAAGTATTTATCACAAAATAATTAAATAAATTATTCAGTAACTTTTACATACAAAAGAAAATTTTGTTGAACATATTATCGTAGAAGAATTACAAACGCTTGACACATTCGATAATAAGTAAAAGGATTTAGAATGGTTTTCCATGTGTGAATCTAGTAATTAAATCAAGAGCCCATTTAGGTTGATCTCCAGGGACCATGTGACCTGCGTTTCTTACTAATGCTTCCGTTAAATTACCAACAGACTTTGTGTAGCCAGCAATTTCATTTCCTACTCGCCAAATTTTTCTCTTAGCAGTTTTATATTTTTCAGCACCGGACCATTTTAAATTTTGCAAGTAATTCTCAGTTAAAGGATACGCAACGATTATATCAAGTTGGCCATTGTAAATTAAAATTTTATAATGATCAGCAAGGTCAGCTACCAATACTGCTAAAGATTGCATGATATCACTTTTAAGATGAGCTTCTACAGACTTATCTTCAGTATGAAAAGAGCAATTTCCTACGTGAATGGCACGTCTGACATTAGGTTGTTGGATCCATTCAGACATCCAATCGGATTCATTAGAATCTGAAGTATGAAGATAGTTGAAGTAATAGTTGTACCCAGTCAAATTCATAAATAGCGAAGGCGTTGCATGAAAGTCACCATTGAGGAGAATATCAAAAATATCAGCAGCATCCGTAAACTTCTTTTGTTGAATTAAATCATGAGCTTTCTTTTCATACATATGAAATGCATCTCTTCCATTAAGATCTATTAATCCATGCTGATACAAATAATCACCATATAAAAGTTGATTTTCTGGATCCGTTAATCCATTACCTATAGCCAAGCCTTTTAAATTGATTTTCAGCTTCGCTTTAATATTATAGTCTTTTATGGCATGAGAGACAGCAGGAACGTATTTTCCGGCATATGATTCACCGGTAACGAAAAAATCATTTCCTTGAAGTTCAGGGAACAACTCAAAAAATTGAATTAAGGCTGTATGAACATCACGTCCAACATCAGTTTCGTTGTTTGCATATCCTTTGTTATCATTCGTAAAACTGAACCCAGTGCCTACAGGATTGTCTATGTATATTAAATTGTGAGAAATGCTCCAGGAGTATTTACGTCTTTTTAGAGTCTTATTCTTCGTCACTTCAAAGGGGCCATTCTCCATAAACAATCCATACATAGAAGTAGCTCCTGGACCACCTTGAAGCCATAGTACAACTGGAGCATTTTTTGGATTAACCTGCAGAAAAATGAAAAAATAAACAATAGTTTTCTTCAATGATGTAACAAAATAATGTGAAACCTTATATAAGAGAATATATACATATGATCAATAAGATATACACAAAATAAATCTAACCTGAGCAGGGAAAAACCAGAAAAACATATTCGAGTTGAAAGCCTTATTGACGGTGAAGTAACCACTGTAGCTGTTGATTCCTTGCATTTCTTTATACTCAACTGTTGCTTTCATTCTAGCTTCATCAATTTTTCCATTTTCAATTAAAGGTGTTAAAATAAGTGGTTCTCCGACATCTGCATCAGGATCTAAAGCGAAGCTTTTCAACTTTGGATAGACGTTGATAAAACTTGCCGATATATTGCACAAACAATAGATTAATAAAAATACTAAACACTGGAAAATATTGTAATTCTTCATTTTCAATATTAGAAAATCTAAAAACTGTATTTTTTAATTCCTGAGAGCTTGCCTTGAGCCATACAGCCGTGACAACGATCCAGTGAATACTGTTATTTTCTTTTGTGTTCTATATGGTTCTGTAGGTTAGACTGAAATTTGATATCAAAATACGCCCATAAATGTACACAAGAGTATAGTCATGTTTGCGATAGCTGTCAGTGATAATTCAATCAAATTTAATTAATGTCTCTGAATTATATTTATATTTTATGCGACTGATGTAACCAGAAAAAAATTGATTAAGAAACTGCGTTTTACATTATAATATTGAGAAATGAAAATGTAAAAAGCGTTTTATTTTGATTTTTAGTAATAAAAAGATTTTTCTATAAATAAAGTTCTACTTATTAGGAGAATTTCATTATTATTTACAAATGTTTACAAATTACAAATTGTAATTTTTTTCAATTTGCTATGTTGGCAGCACTGCCCAGCAACAAGTTGCAATCTTTACAACCATAATATAACATATACTTAGTCATGTCAAAAGTGAATCAAATAAAATCACTGTTTAAAAAAAGTAGAAAATATTTTATTATAACAATTAGTTATATGAAACTGAGTTACACACTTAAAAATATATTTATGAACTTATAATTATTTGTCAATTCTCTTATACTAAAGGCACATTCTCATAAGGCAGTTTGTTTCTGTAATTATACCGCAACTTTAAGTTAAGAGAAGCTTGGAGAAGCACATATTTTTCAAGTGAGTTTAATACTTAAATCTAAAAACAAAAATTGATTATCACAAATTCATTGTTCGAATCTCAAAATGTTAAGTATAATCGTTCAAAGATATGCAATGCAAACGATTTTTCAGTTGCTAGTTGTGCACTAACTTGTCGATTTTAACAATTCTTTTATCTTCAACTTTAATGCTACATTTTCTTCCTTGATCAAAATAGACTCGTCCACTTTTCTCTGCAACTCTTCATTTCTCAACTTTAAGATCATGATGTCCTCTCGCATTCGTTCATTTTCTTCCACCAACTTCTTCAATCTTGACGTGTCTCTACTTGGATGTATTTCCTTAGTCAAATCCTCCGTTTGAATTAACAGATGTTTTATTAGATTCGACTGAGAATTAATGTGCAACTCCTGCATGGCCCTTAAAATTTTTGTACTCTCTTGCTGCGAGTACGAGGATACCAATTCCTTTATAGCATTCAACAAAGCTAAAGGATCTTTAACTTCTATTTTTCTTGACGCAGCAAAAATTCGACTCGGAGACAGATTACTTTGCAAAGTAAACTCTTTTGGCAAATCAGGCAACACATGGTTTTCTTTACTCGATGGATCAGAACTTCTACTGGAGAGGGTTGAACTACCGGAACGCCGATTATATTCCTTAGGAGTTAGCTTAGTATCCACGACTTTATTTTTTAATTCGTGTTTCGCTCTTGACTCGTCAATCTTCATATGTCCTGATTCGATAGTTCTTACTGAGGGTTTTAGTTTTTTATCAAACACTCTTGATTGAACGTGATGTATTTTATTTTCCTGTTCTGATAGTCTTTTTGAATCATGGTACTTTGAGACATATTTTCTCGAATCCTTGATAAGCTCACTTCTCTTTACTTCCTTCGAACCAGCAGAATTTGTATTCACATTTATATTTTCTTGACACTCTGTTAAAACTTCCAAGTTATTACTTGGTTGGTCCGTAGATCTGCTTCTTCTGGTGATGAATTGATCTGCCCGCCGTTGTTCTACATTAGGAAGTTCTTCCGAATGAGCAATTTCCAGTTCTTCCAGAAATGAGTCATTCATTGTGCTGTAAAATATAAACATATTCTTGGTTTAAATCACTTTCTTATTTCCTTTTGTTATAATAATAATCAGAATAAAGAATACTTACGAGTTTATTCTGTTAAATTATTCTAAATGATGCAATTAAATCTCTGGTGAAAGTTTTCAACAGTGTAATAGTATTTGTTGCTGATGTTTAACATCTATTAGTATTATTAACAAAACGAATGTAAATTGAAAATTTCAATGTGTAACAGTGTTTTTTGAGGTTAGATGCTGAGATGATTCGCAAAATTATTAGCTTCTGGAAAAGGCTGTCGACTTTCCAACTATTGGTACAACTGAGTATCGAATATTATCGAAAAGTTGACAAATTTTTATATATTATAGTTGCAATATAGTTAAAAATAAGGACAACAAGGAATTAATAATAGTTATTATTATTAATAATAATAGATTCAAGCCTAAATAACAAATTTAACGTTTTTGCTCATAAAAAATCTAATTTTTCAGACTATAAAGAAAACTTGTTTACTTTGATTCTTAAAAGATGGCAACACTGTCGCATTACCAGATGTTGATAAAGTTGGTAACACTGAATGCTCTGAATACTTGAAAAAAAAAACGACAAAAATGATATAAAAATAAGTAAACCAATGAAGAATACATAAATTCTACATTATTTATTCGTATATAATAATGTACGTAAATCGTAATATATGTATTTACAAAAATTCTCTGCATAATAATAAATTAGCGAATAAAATTACTTTCGAAACAAAACACAGTTCGAAGCACACAATATAAAAGGCATATATATAAAATGCATAGATAAATGTGTGTGTTTACAGATTTCTATTATTTTCCCATTAGTATAGATGATTCTAAAATTACTATTAATTAATTGGTCATCAATAATAACAGGAGTTCAAGTACTTACAGCAATAATGACAATTTTGTTTCCATGTAGAATTCTATAATATAAAAAATACGCTTGCAACTTAACGACGAGAAATACAAATGTATGATTCAAAAACATTCAGCGGCTAGAAAAAAATATCACAAAACTTCACGTAAACTAATTAAATTCAAATCTCACCCACACAAGTACAAAATATAAGCTTATCGAAACATTCACCTTTCTGAATAATTGATTTGAATTACAAAATATTGTAAGTCTAAATGATGTTTCAATTTTTTGCTCTTCGTCGATCATGATTTCTCTTTTTATTTTTAACACTGCAGTAGCTATAAGCTTTTTTTTGATTATAAACCTACGTATACAATCATTTGCAAAATATAATCTGATACTTTATAAATAATGTTGTAGTATTTAAATTCGAAAGTAGAGATTCACACATGTTAAAAAAAGTATAATAACACACATCAAGTTCATAATGATACAGCCTAAGTTTTAAGTATTTGGCAGATTTTATGACTTTAAAGTATTTAAAGAATTAAATTTGATCAAAATTATCTTCAGGCACTAGATTAATGTTATTTTCTCACATTATGCAGTTTTAATAAAATTTTGAAAAAATGTGAATTTGATCACTGAAATATCAGGTTTCCAAACCTGCACTTTATTTTTAATGATAAAGAATTTTAAATTCTTTTGTTTAATTCTTGGCATTCTGTCAATTATGTTTTTCGTGCGCTCTCATGTAGTGGCCTATTTACATTATCATCATCATCATCATCATCATTGTCGATCTCATCATCATCACCTTCATCTTCATTTCCTGAACGTTCTCCTGGTTCGGGTGGCCTTGTCCACCTAGAAAATTGTTCCAATGATGTTAGAAACATAATATTAGCCATTGAAATTATTATTGTTAATAGCAGTATCATAATAACAAGATATCGTACCTAATCAACGTTTCTGGTGACCTATAGAGGAATATAAGTTTTGCGAAGAGATCTTCTTCAAGGCATAAATCTTTGCTTTCTCGCACAAGATAAATATCCAAACATAATAGCAAAATCCTATCAACATAAGGAAGATCGTCGAACATAATCTTCGGAGCAACATCACTGACTCCTCTCCTTATCACTTGACTTATCATGTATAAGAAGAATGAATAGAGCCCCAATATTCTGTTCGGAAAGAATAATAATATAGTGCATAAGTAAAAAGCTAACAACTGCTTATTAATAATTTTAAACCATTAAACTTACCCAAATCCGCTGATGAAACTCAAACTCTCAGGGAAAGCTTTTTCATTAAAGAGGAACATCATGATATACTTCTTGTCATTCATTGGGATGTTCTTTAAGAGAAAAGTATAAATAGGATCACTGACGTCTTCTTCTATAATCCACCATTGTTGTTTTGCACAACACTCCAAATCCGACGAGGATAGTTGAAGAGTCATATTGCGATAGAGATATTTTTTCTTCTTGGGATCTTCTTCCTCGTCATCCGTCGGAAAAGCTAAAATATTAATCGGAAAATGTATATACATAAAATAGAAAACCCTCAACATTCTCGTAAAAAATAATAATAGAGAATTAAACTTACACACGTGTGGAGATCTCATAAGCTGTGGAACAACGTCAGTTATTCTACTCGTAACTTTTAGAAATTTAGGAAAAGCATTGAGTAGTAGTATTGTAGAATTCAAAGTAGAATTTGAAGAACTGCCTATAGACAACATGTCTATGAGTTTTCGTCTCTTGGGGTTAAACTTCCCATTTACATACGCAGGTATTTTTATATCCCGTTGTGTAGTAGTGATACCAGAGAAATCTTTCGCGTCAGTCTTTCTGGAAACTGACCACTCCACATGGACAGTCACTGAACTATTCGATTCCAATTCCTGCTTCAATCTGAAGAGATATACAACATTAATTTGTCACTCTATAAATGTTGCGTTAAAATATAAGTCTAAGACACATTCTAGTTTACTTACCTCTCTTTATCTGGAGGTGAAATAGACCATAATTTTCTTGAAGATCCGCTGAGTCTAACGGCAGCAATATCTGTGTTTACATAATTTTCAAGGAATGTCACTGCTGATCTGTCTCTTGCGTATAAATCGGTCAATTTGTTGTAATCATCTTCATTGTATTGAAAAATAGACGTATCTTGCGCGGACATTGAATAAATCGGTTCGTAGGGGCCTATTCCAATTTTCATCGAGACTTCATAAGGAAGATTTGCTGTTCCTACTGTTCTTCCAAGAGCGAAAAAGAGAAGAGGGAACCAAACGAGTCCAATCATGAAAAAGAGACCTCCCCCACCGACCATGTATTTGCTCGATTGTGACTTCTTTTGTCCACGGGGTTGAGGATAATCCGCCTCGACTCCTCGCATGCACTGTAAATTTTGTAAATTAGAATAACTCAAATTGCTCGGTACATAAGTACTATTTTTTAAATTTGTTTAAGTTGTGAAACGAACCTTAAGTTGATAAATGGTCGCATAAATATCTTCCATCTTGAACCAGTCCATGATAGTCATGGACGTATCGGTCCAAATCCAGTCCATTACTGCTCTTAATTCAAAGAGAAGGGGTACCACCATAAATCTAAAAATTAAATAACATGCAATCTCTTAAAATATTTTGAAATTCCCTAAAATCACTTAAAATCCTTTATAATCCTAAAATTTTACCCTTTAAAGAGGACATAGTTGATCATGCTGTATTTTTTGCAAAGGAAGTTGCCTAAAATACGCGTTGGATATCCAAGTCTGAGTTGATAAGCAGCCAAAAGAAGGTAGAAACATTTGACCATATACCAAATCTGAGCTGGATAGTTATCAGTAAATTGCCTGTAATACGTAAAAAATATGAATATTATTATCACAAATTGTTTTATATATGATTTTCATATTATAGAAATTATCTGATATTTCTTATACATATAGTTGGCTTACCTCTCTGTTACACTCGGTAATACAAAGAACATCCAAATGTGAATTCCAAAAATGAGACAGTATTGAAAGATAAGTTTGCCAAGAATCGATTTTCGCAGGAAAAGAGCTCGGTCTATAACAATGAGTGCAAACTGAAGCAACAGCATCAGCAAAAAGGGCATGGGCACTCGATTTTCTGCAAGATAAGCAGTAACACCTCCATCGCCTTGTTGAGTCTGAAGAAATATGAAAATTCATTTTGTTGTCTTCTATTAATCAAAACTCTCTCAAAGTAATCATCCTTTACGTACCCCAAAAGCTGAGAATCCGAAGATTAATAATATGAAGTTAAAGAAATCACAGAAGAACATGTAAGCGTAAACATTCGTTTTCTCTTTGCCTTCAGGATTCAGAATATTTCTAAAGAAGGCTTTTGTAGGTTCAAGGTATTTCGCAGTTCTGCAAAATTTAAAATTATTATTAAGAGTTATTTCTGTGTAAGAAAAAATGTAGACCAAATATTTAAGGCACTAACGTCATATTCATGGCCTTGGAAAGCTTTTCATCGAGAGGATCAGTTTCTTCGGATTGAATAGCGACAACCCGTTCATTGTCTTCAGATGAATGTGGTTGTTCTGTATCACCACCTTGTGGATAAATGCTTAGCGCTCGGCCTTTTGGAGTTATAAAATCGACACTGGTTCGGCTGAAATGATTAGGTAAGTCAATTTCATACCAATTTTTGGGCTTTTAAAAAGACAGAGAAAAAAGTGCACTTACCTTTCTTCATTTTCTATATGAATTTGTGAAGGTTCTCCTTGACCTCTATCATCTTGTTTCATTGTAACCATCGTCAATCTAGATGGGATTACTTTTCTAGGCTTTAAAGAAGGTCTGGTCCACTGCCCTAATGACTTCAGCATGAATCTATAAAACAAAGGTTTAATAAATGTGATGTTAAAAAAGTTAATTAAATACCTGGATGCAAAATGTTCAAACACATTTAGAATTTAAAATTCAACCCCTTACCTGTGGAAAAATACCATCAGAAGGAGTAAAAGGTCCCATAGGGCGTAATTTTGTTTACGTTCAATGCCAACAATCCTTGGACCAAAGAGCGGATTGTTACCAGCAGCGGATTGGTTCCAAGGTATCAGCTCAAGTTGGAAAACGCATTTTACTATCACAATGACCTGTAAAGAAAATATGTCTCGAGAGATAATAGCTATTTCAAGATATTTAGGATAATTCTAAAGTATTTCAAGATATTTTAACTGCTTTTAAAAAATTTAAAGAGATTTTAAGAGACTTAAAAAACTGTAAAGGATTTCAAAAGAGTTTGAGAAGTATAATTTAAAATTGGCATTTACCTCAGTGTAGGCTATTAAAGTTACCCAGAATGTCTTGGATGGTCTAGGTACAGTTAGAGACCCCCAAAAAAAGACCATCAATGGCAAAGGTGTCGAAATTATGGAGGCATTTTTGATTTGATGAAGGAAAACCATGAAGTAGCACAGGAGAGTCGAATGTGCCAAAATACCAAACCATATCGACGCTGCCAATTGAATGATTGGCGGCTGATCAACTTCAGATAGTTCAGCCTCTTCTTTTGATGTTTGGGCACTTTGAATGTAGAGTGAGCTGCTCAGGATAAGATACACAGTTAATATCATTACTTTAAAATTAAGCCAAATACACCATTTAGATATAATAGGTTGCATTATCGTTATACAGTAAAACTCAAAAAAATATTTCATGAGAGTATAATATTCTTCTATTAAAATGAGTACTGTATATCGATGCCACGATACAGGAAGAAGACATGTTAATTTCACTCTTAGAATTTTAACATCCATATCAATTTTTGTTATAATTTATTATTGTAAAGAATAATTTAAAAAGATGCAGCTAACATATCTTCTAAACACTGTTAAATAATGCCGAAAGCACAATCAAAGCTCATTTTAGGAGCCGTAATTTATCAATATATTTCAGAATAAGTTAAAATAGTTGAAAATTTATTATGTATTTGTTTATTCGTGAAAAAAGAGTTGGTTGTCGCATGCGTGGGAAGGCGTGCAATTATTGTGCATACACAGCAACGGTTGTGAAGGCGAATTTAGAAATCGATCGACATTTCTGGAATTCGATTTTAATACCTAGAGGAGGACATGTCCAATCCTCGCTCCAAACTCGGCGCCAGGATTCGGATGTGTGGCACTGTCAGCGAACTCTCCTTCCTGATACAGACAACACCACTCTCTTTCTACGTTTCTAATTTCGAATAATTTTGAAAAATATAACTGAAAAGAGGCCTTTTGGATATTCTCATCATTCATATCATACGACCTTTTTTCAGTAATGATTAGAATTGAGTATAATACAATTTTTCCGATTTTCTGGGGGTGTAATCGCGGTATATACCTCTTTGGGACTTACTTTTGGCTTGGCACTTTAATAACGACGTGCCGCTGAAGACGTTTTCGAAACCATCTTCTCAGGATATTACTGTTACCCAAAAAGACATCTTTTATCCAATTCTTGAGTTAAGAAATTTTCGACTTGTAAGGGATTGATGTTTCTTTCATCAGTTACAAAATTATATAAAAAATTGCAATATAAATTTGGAAAGTTTGTTCCTATTAGAGTGCGGTACAGTTGACAAGAGGTATTTTTTCCGGGGGATCAGTAAAAGGAGCTTCAGTATATATCTTCAATAAATACAATTTACAGTTGAATGCAAGCAAAATATCGATAGCAACTACTTTTCACACACAGACAATGAAAAAAGATTTTCACACAATTAACTGTACCTTTTTCACGTCTTTTGCCAATTTTTTTATACTTCTGCAAATTTGCTTATTACTTTCTGCAAGCTTCAAAAATGGATCTAGCTTCTAATGCTATTTTAATAAATACTTAAAGCATTTGACAACACTCCTACCTTTCTCCTTCAGTCATAGGCTTGCTGATTTCTGGTCCATCCAAAGATTCTGTTGTACTTCCGTTTTTGGATGAGCTGTCGGAGCAAGCATATTTACTACTACACTAGCAACTAGCTTAACATAAGGAGCTTTTAACATAAATTAACATAAAAGGGGACGCAAGCATATCTACTTTTCAATTTGTACAAAATGATACTTAACACGAATGCTGATATCTGAATATCAAGAGTACAGCTTCAGTTTTCTGGCAGGGTATTTTTCATTATTTTTATAAGAGGATTATTTTACAAAGAACACTAATTTCTTCATTATTTAAAATTTCTACTGAAGAAAAGGGAATATCTAATATGCATTCTAAGGAGGCAGTTTATATAACATTTGGGTTTGTGTATCTAAATGTGAATTTATGTCGACTGTACCGCAAGAAAAGAAATGGATAATTTACCTTTCCTTCACTATAGGTATCGGCTGCCATATTTGATTTATACCCATTCGCATTCCCATTTTGAAATCTGGTTTAGCCTGAAACAAAAGAAATCATGTTTTTATATGCTCAAAAGGCACTTTATGCTCAAAGGACATTATCCTCAAAGGACATCATCCTCAAATGACATCATCCTCGGATTTCAGCTCACCTTTAAATTTTTTTTCTCCTTTGCGAGTACTTTACGAATATATCTGTAGTCGCTTGAGAAACGATTCAGGTATTTTGTCATCGAAACCATAGTACTGTTTAGCATTGCCCACAAGAACTTGAAATACGTAAATAAAGAGACTTTCTTCCCAGTCTCCTCTTTCTCCTCTTTTCCTTTCATCCTGTCATCATCCTCTTCTTCGTCAGATGGTTCAGGTGATTTTGATAAATCTGCATCCCTTAGTTCTTTCTCCCTACGCTCCACTTCCGCCGAATCAAGGCTTACTCGATCAGGTGCCTTAATTATAATTAAATCGGTTACTCAAAGAAAAATACTGGAAGATAATACATAATTACATGATCTCTCAGAAATTTTAATTATTTAAAAGCTTGAAATTACTATCAACACTGTAAATTGAAGAAATAAAGTTTTTTTTTAGCAGAATTTTAGCTTCCATTATTAAAGATAGTAGGAATAGTAGATGTAGACATAGAAGTTCATTAATTAAATGAGTAACAATGAAATGATATGAGAAAAACAAAAACAAAGAAAATAACTACGTGAATACTTCCACCGATGTTTCAGATTACTATAGAATTACGTGAAAATTTACTGCATTTGCTTAACTGCTTGTGAAGCCTGCTCAGCAAAGAACTGTTAAACAATGTATAGCGGATTATTTTGCTGGAAAGAAAGAAGAAATAGAGTGTAGAAACCGAACCATAAATAAAAATATAAGACACATAAGCCATATCCAGTTGAGAAATGAAAAAACTACGAGCAGGAAAGAGTTTATGCGACGTAGACATGGCATGCAGGCTTTAAGGATCTCACATCAGTCGCCGCGGCAGTGTCAGAATCGGAACGAGCGCTCAGATAAGACATGGACGATTTCTTGCGAGTCAGTGGTGCACTTTGACGACGAAGCCTCAGAGCATCCTTTTCGGTTCCTCCATACAAAGCGACGTGCGTGGCTATCTCTATGTCAGTCTTAATCAGGGTGTTCATCAGCTGTAATGACACTCATAGATGTCATTTCATACTCTTTTCAGTCTTTAGTAGTAAAACAGATTCCCAAAACTTTTTTTTCTAAATCTCATGACAAGAAACGTGTAACGCAAAGGACATGATGGACGAATGAAGGAATGTAGAGATTAAAAAGAACCCCAAGGGACAAAAGCAAAGTAGAACTCCACACTTGTATCATTTTCGAAAATTTGAATGGATTTGCTTACCTCTCGAGACTATACACATACAAAGTTGATACATATATAATTAAATTGAAATCTTTAAATTGAAGTTTGTGGAACGGAACATTTCATGCTTGTGTAAACTTCTAATCATGGGTTTAGCAACATTCCATGCTGCATCGGGAAATTTTAAACCTTAATATTTCTCAGACATAGATTTGAAGATACACACCTCTGAAACAGTCATTCGACGGCCGCGAAGTGCCTGCTGCCGTTGACGCTCTTCTTCATCCCGATCTTCTTTATCAGGAATCAAGTCAGTGACATCGTCATCGTCAAGATCGTCGAACATGTAGTAATCACCAGATCTAACAGCTATTCAACAATATCACGATTAGAAATGGCATACAAGACTTCTGTTATACATAAATATGAAGCCATGCATCAAGGTATTACCATAAGAAAGGTTCTCATAGAAATGATGTGTGAAAAATATATTTCTGTGCGGGTAAGAAACATGTTCTATACTTTCGAAAAATGTTTTATCGTTAAAGACATCATTTATATGAGAGGATAGGAAATCAGGTAGGTGGGAGGTACAATGTACATTGTACATACACGTGCAGATGATTAATTGCGACTATCTAATTAACAATAACTGTACATAAACTTAAATTAAGAACGTAACTTATTCAAGAACAATAAATGTACAGCTATTTACAATATGTTAAGTGTCTGGAAATGCAAACAAGGATTAAGAGGAATTTTTTGGTCACCAAACTCCGAGGCTCCAAGTAAAAAAATGCAATTACCCTCTCTGTTAGTTCTCGGTAGCCGGTGTCTGTACAACGGTCGTTCTAGCGCCGGATATAATGAATCTATGAAAACACATACAACAAGTAATAAATTGCCGCTGGACTGTAGCTCAATTTAGCTGCAGAATGAAAGAGTAAGTAGATATATTATAATATATTAGATTTTTGTTGGAGAAGGTGGGGATCGGAATTTTGTATTGAATATTGAGGAGAGGCAGAACAGGTTGTCTCAGCTGATAGAGATTTGCCCAGATAATTAGTATATCGATGCAAACGACGGAAAAATAAAGCTCATGGGAATATGAAACTCCTGGTGCAAAATAATGAGAATGAGGACTCGTGTATAATACAACAAATATTGTAGCTTGGAGAATTGAATGAAAATAAGAAAAGGAAAAAAAAGGAAGGAAAGATATGTATCATAAGTATATGAAATTGTAGAGAAATAAATGTAATGAATAATGAAACTACTGGCAACTTCTGATAAACAGTATACGGTGCATCAAAGACGAAACTAGTATTTTGCGTGAGAAGCTTATGAACAGGACAATGGAGCAGGCTGACGACCATTTTTTGGAGAGGCTGTTACATGTGTGATGAGAACGGGCGGATCGTGAAGTCGATGAAACGATGGATGCACGTGGAGTCCTAAGTGTATTTATCCAGGGTGGTCCAATAAAACTGGACTGACGGCGATGTTTGGTCGACCGACTTGACTGGTCCAGAGTAGGTTGATCATAAGGAGGAGGAGAAAATACAGGAAAGGTTTCATCAGGCGAAGGACCACGAGGATTCAACTCGCTACTTGGTGGAGAACCAAAGGAAATTCGGGTCGGCTCGAGATAACCTTCGAGACTCACTGTCAAAATAGCGGAATTGGGGGATGGGGCCTGCAAAAGGGACGCGGCACGAGGTGTCAATGGAGCTGGATCATCATCATCTTCATCTATTGGTGTTTGGTATCCTTGGGGTGGCGTGTGACCAGATGAAACGCATGAACTCATGCTGGAAGACTTTGCCAAGGGTGCCACTCCTTTTTTTTTCGTATGCGTTAAATACAGAAACGCTGATCGTTAATATCTAAGTTTCTAATAAAGTGGTTTAGAAATTTTGGGAATTCTGGAGTTCTCTTTGGAAAGGATTATTAAATATCTCCATACTCTAAAAGATGACATTCTTGGTGAAATATTAAAAATGTTATTCCAAGGAAAATTAAAACTGGACATCGAGAAAAAAGTAATGAAATGTATATAATGAGTATTACCTATTTTGTGCGTGGCAGGTTCTTGGTAACTGGGACCCTGAATTTTGCGTTGATTTGCCTTGATTTTGTCCATCTTGAACTTGAGTTTTTGCAATGCAGCTTTTTCGGAATTCTCTTGCTCGATGATGCGCTTCTTATGTAGTTCTTCAAGAAGTTCTGCTCCACGGGAAGCTAATATACTCATAGCTTTGGTCTCATCTACTATGTGGAAGAAGTAGTAACTTTTGAAGAGTCGCTTCTGCATTAGAAGAAATCCAAAGCACAAGCCATCCCACACCATGCCAATATCTTCTCTGTTAACTTGACACTCGGTAGCAGGAATAAGACCTGTTACTGAACTTTGGAATTTTTTCAGACACGCGATGCCTAGGAGTTGAATTAGCCAACATGCCGAAGATTCCAACTAAAATATATAGATTTGATCTTAGTTGTGTTGAAATATTATAAAAATCATCCGGAGTTAATCTACTTACCTCTCTGATAAGAACACAACCAACTCCTTGAAGCAAAGCTTTCGAAAATATCACGACAATATTATAACCAATGAGCAAGTTCCACCATTTAAGAATGGTTTTTACCGGTCGCAAATAAAAGTCGCTACCCTGCCATAAAAAGACGAAGGCTCCAATTAGGTAACCTAAGGAAAAGATATTGGTCCTCTTAGTTCCTGCCAAAAACATAATGGATAATGTAATCCACATTAGACTCATGAGGCATCCTCGTTTGAACACATCCAACCAATTGTGAATGTGAGAGACGTAATCTTTAACAGGATTAATGAAATTTGGTTTGTCCAGGTCGAGATAAACTGAATAATTGTGTCCAGCAATAAATTCCTGGCCAGTGGATATGCTACGCTGTTCAATTCGGAAAACCAAACTTTGGCGAACGATCATAAGCAGCAGAATAAAATCACAGATGAGTTTCTTTGGATTCGGTGGAAAGTCTGGATCAGGAAGGTACATCCATTCTTGTAAACGTCTAAGTATCTCTGATGTGCTCCAGGGGTATTCTTTTCAAAACAACAAAGCAATTTGATAAGTATACATTTTAAGGAAAATGAAGAAGAAAATAATTTGTGAATTATGTAACAATAAATACTTTGTAATACTCACGAATACAAAGCCAGGTTGGTGGTGCAACGACGAGAGCGTATTGAATTGGAAGTAATACGATGACGAAGACCTTAAAGAGTGGCCACACCTTTACTGTTATTCTACGTTTCAGTGAGAACAATATAATCAACCAGACGCTATAAAGGACGGAATAAAAATCGAGTCGCGTGCCAATAAGTGCCACAATCGCCATGAGACAAAATTCGACTCCAAACTTGTAGAATCCAAAATTAAAGAGGAATTTAAGGCATGGTACTATGCCTTTGTCAGCATCTGCTCTTGTTATCTTGGGGAACATAACTTGAGGTGGGTCTAATGGTTCTCCATTTGCTTGTCTGTAAAACCACTGACGGACGGTGATAATTGCCCTTAATGTTGTAACAGTAATAATGCCTATGTAGCCTTTCAATAAATCTGGCAATGCACTGGCTGCAGCTTTCTTCATTCCAATCCATTCAGCAATATTATAGACAGTATTGTTACTGGCGATTCCAGTTTGATTTTCTACATAATCCCTCTAAACAATTAAGAGTTGATTATAATGTTTATTTCCTGTAACATGTTGCTAATTCTGATTTGATCTAGTGTAATAACTTACTGTACAATTGACGTTCCAGTTTTCGTGATGGACGTATTCTATCTGATAAAGCATTTTAGTGACCATAAGAAGAGCAATAATAGCGGCTATAACGTTTATTGCCATTATTTGCACGTTTCTTTTGAAGTTGATGATTATCACAAGAACCAATACAAAGAAAAAGTTTATGGCACATACCTGACATGTAAAAATTTAAGTTGAAAAAAACTCTGCAAATCTTAAATTAAACTAGATGGTTTAAAACTGTGTGATGATTTATAAAAAATGGTGTGAAAGCTTACGTCATTCGTGCATAAGAGCATAAGCGAGATGAAGATTATCTTCTGCATGTGAAGCTCAAAAAATAACCAGACGTGATTGTAAAAGTTGTACATATGTTTAACTATTTTTCTAAAAAAGGCCAATCTCTCCATTTTGGACATATCTGAAAATTATAAATCTTTAGTATCTCTTCGTAATGTATTTATGATTATACAGATCACACTTCAGTGTTACAAACTCACGTTTTAACTGCTTTAAAGTATATGCGGTCGATTCTTCATCATTATCGGAAATAAATACCTCGGTTGGTGAAACAACGGGAATTGCATCAGGCAAGTAACCAAGACTTACACGTCTTGAACTGCTTTCTCTTCTAAAAATTAAATTAGATTAATTAGCAAAGAAAATATAGTTTACATCAGTGAATTTAATTTAACAACACTTACTGTCTTTCTATATTCGTTATTTCAAGAAAGTCGTCGTGGAAATAATGAATTTGAATAACAGTAATTATAACGAAAAAGGTAGGAGTCAAGAGTCTCACAAAAAGATCTTTGGTTTCGTACGATTCCAGGCCGATATCATTTTGTCTGCAAACGAAAAATTTTTATTAAATATTTTTTCGCTATATTTCGCTATGTTTTGCTATATATATATTGTTTGTTATGAGAATAGTTCTTTACAGTTCTTTGTTGATGTAAATATATGACCAATACGATGGGAAGTTCTTGAACTGATATGTGTAGACAAGTATCAGCATTATAATGGAATATCCAATTACAGTTATCCAAAATCCATACATCATTCTTCTCCAGGCTCTCCAAGATATCTTCAAAGAAAAATTCATTTTTTAATCATGAATGAAATATAATATAAATATTCAAAGAAATCTGCAAAATATTACTTGGAAAGAAATAACGAATAGAAGGAAGAGCGACATGTATATAATTCGGAAAACAGTCATTCGACTTCCTGTAATTCCGCTCGTAAAAAGCATTATAGCCACAATAGCTATCCAAAATTTAGTCAAGAACTGTTGTACTAATTTTCCGAGGTCCTTCATAAACTTGCTCTTAATTTCTGGAGAATCTTGATTCATAGCCGTAGTTGCAGTTGACATAGAAATATGTAGTGGGGCAACCATATCTCTTAATGTCGAAGACCTCCGTTGCTTCTTTCTTTCGGCTGTATATTGTCTCATTGTGATCCAGAACATTGACATGAAAAGACACTACAAAGAAGATATCAATATAAGATCAATATCCTTTCCATTTGTTTAATATTTATCTTTTTATCGTGATTTACCTTGACAATAAGATGCCAGCAACTAAGTTGATCGGGTTTGCTAAATCCGATTTCTGCCATTGTTATTCCATGGAATGTATCTGGCAATTCTTCATTGGTCAAATCCATACTATAAACATATTGTATAAGCAGTAGTACGGTTGCGTAAAAAACAATGAATGGAGAACACTTCATCATCGATGCTCGTTTATTGGGTACCATCCAAAGTATAAGTGCCCACATTAGCAGGGCAAAAGTTGTCCAGCTGTGATACATTATGCTCCACGTCTGAAATATATCATTTTTATTTAAAAATCCACAAGATAAGTTTATTACGCATAATAAAATCAATTATTGTGGATGTTTACCATCATGATAATATTCGTGGCCAGATATGATGAATTAACGACTAGTTGAAACACTGAATAAACTGCCATGATGATATGTTCAATAATTCCAGGCTTATCTTCTGGAATTCCTAAATGCCGATACAATTTTTTACCATAATATTAAATACGTGAAAAGATTATTTTTATTCGAGTAAAAATTAAGTATTGTGAAGAAAGGCACCTTCGCTAAGGGACTGTAGCTGTATACTATCGTCCTGCTGTCCATCTGATACAATAACACTTCCGGTAGAATCTTGAAGTAGACCTGTACGACCTGATCCAAAGCGCATCAGCTAAAAAACATTGAAGAGCAAATAAAAAAATATGTTCATGAGATTTTACCTGGATAAACTGTACATTCTTACGGATTGGTACGAGAAAGCTTAATTAAATTACATTTAACTACATATTTTAGCGAAAAATAGTTCTAGGGCTATGCGAAATAAATAATATATTAAAATCGATAATAGCAATTATATGAACCACTTCTTGCCTATGCGATTAATAAATAGTTTAACATAATCAATCATATTTTTAGAAATTATGAGGCTGAAGTAATTACTTGTTGATATTGATAATCCACGGGTAATAAATATCTTCCTGTTAGATGATTTTCTCATTCTATTAACAGGTATCTTATGTTAGAATAGGAAACCATAACCGAAAAAAAGTAATGAGTTTTACAAGAACAATTTATCTTCTACCGTATAAGTGAGACCATGCAAATGATGAATCATGAGATTTTAATTTTTACTAATAAGAAAATAGATACATGCAAGTCAGGAAACATTTATACTGTGAGATATAGACTAGAAAAGCTTCCTTTAATACGTACGGGAGTTGTCTCCGTGGCCGGGGCCGGCTGCTGTATAACTTTCTGCTTCTAAAACACGGCAAACTAAACATAGCAAGATCCAAATGCAAAAGAATATTGCTACACGTACTAAAAAAACACAAAAACTAAACTGCAAGGCATTGAAAATGAGAAAGAAACAATAATCACATCTAAGATAAGCTCCTTACTGAGGAGGATGTATCTTACTAAATTTCATCGTTGATGTACACTTCTCTTAGAAAGTTGAGCTTTGAGATTGATTACATTACCAGAAGTAAAAAAAATATAACCAGAAGGTATGCTTCTTTGATGATAAAAACAATTTTAAATACGCGGCGGATATTTACAAAGCTACTAGAATTTTAATCAGTCATGCTTTTCATCATGCGAATTTTATCCTAGTTTCTTTCGCAGAATTTCACAGGATAGGATTAGCTACTCAAGTTCCTACAAACAAACAAATTTTCTGGACTCATGCAAGACAAAATTCTTACGCGAGCCTTGCGACGAGCAGACTGCCATCTTTGGGATGGTGTTCTTCGTCTGATCGAAACATGTCTGGACAATGGTGTGTCCACGTTCTCCAGCTTCCCACTTAAGACGGTAGTTTTTTTAGCCTGAAATGCCTTGTTAGTAAAAGCTAATACAACAATATTTGTCTCTTCAAAAGAGCACAAAAATTGATTTTTGTCATTCATTTTTCGGAATTACATATGAAAATTTCTGTCAGTTTTCAATATAAGAATTATGCATACCAACTAATTTGATTTTCCCTATGGAAATTCAATTGACGACACTATTACAATTTAAAGAGAAACTGTTGGTCATGCAAGTTTTGGTTTTTTAGTTTGAACAGGCACATTATTAGTGAAGGCAGAGCGTGAAGTTGACGTTATTCAAGAAAAAATAATTAGTTCCACAATTGCATTAAATCAAGAAATAAAGGAGTGATGAATAGAAGAGTATAGAAAAGAATAGACATAACGTTGATCAGTAGATCATCTTGAGCAATCAAATGCGCAGCATTTAAAAAATGCTCGCTTTAATAAACTTTTATTTCTTTCTCAGTTATAGTTTTAGTCTTTCGTACGCTTCACTATCAAATTCTGTATTCAAAGAAACAACTTACCGGCTTTTTTGCCAGAAACTGTGATTGCAGTGCTAAAACATAATAAAGCCAGAAGAGTCTCAAAGCGTATGCGTAAATTCGCCAATCGGAATCATCGATGAATTCAACATCACGGGGATCCTTGCAATCTGTCGTGTAGATGGCAGAGAGAGCAAAATACCGTGACCATGTACTGTTGATTGGCACGAATTCCTGTGGCCACTGATTTTGATATGATAGTAAAGTTATGATATGCAAGATCACGACGAACATAACGATTCTGCAAACTATGGCAAAGCCTTTGAGCAATTCTTTGTTGCAAGCCCACCATGTTGCTGCACCTAAAAAGATCACAAAGTAAAAACCTCCTTCGACTGAGGGACTTAGAGAAGCGGTCCAGCATAATGAAGCAAGAACAACATATGTTCCGATAGTCCCCAGGAAATTGATTATCTGAAAGTAAATTATAATCCAAATTAGGATAATAGAGAAAAATGCGAAATTATTGTACAGCTGATGCAGAAAAAACAAAGGTCTAACTTTTGCTGATCTATCTTCAGTCTTCTTTGTAGGACGCTGCCCTGATGATCTTTCATCATCTTCTGTTCCAGGCTCAGAAGTCAGTCGACGGCAAACGTAATAAACTAGAAGTGTCGTTGGTAGAACTACTACTTCTGGTGCCAACCAGAAAAATATTTCGAAAACCGATGCACTATCTAGTCTTACTAAGCCCAAATGTCTGAAGATCTTTTCTAAGAGATCGCCTAAAAGTATTGATTAAGTTTGTTTTACTTTTATTTCCTTGAAAAACTTGGCTCAGATTCTTAATCTGACCTTGTTCCAATTTTCCTAAATTTCATTTCTGCTAAAGTGGGAAGCTTTCTCAAATCCGCAATTTCTATATACTTACAATTTTCAAGAAAATGTCCGTATGGAGGTAGTGCTAACAAAACTATGTGAAAAGTAATCTGCGTCAAGGTAACGAGGAATGATAGACAGAAGCACGCTTTCAGAAATCGTCCGGTGTGGCCCTTCATAGATTTGTGGGTGGGAATTGATATCATCGGGGAGCATAGCATCAGTGCCAAATACACCAGAGATAATCCGACTGGTCTCCATATTGCACCTGTCAGCATTAACAAGAATGTACTTCTTCATTTGTGAATTATAAATTAAGCTTTAATTCCTAAGATTATCGAAATGCGTTAATTTTATATATAGGGATTGTAGTATGCGTGTAACCTTCCTAGTGTAAACATGTAAACAAATCGGGTCACGTAACCAACGCTAGTTTCAACTTTATTCCTACTTGTTAATTCGTTTCGGTCCGTCGTAAGTAGCCTTGACAATAAAATTGTACGAAATTGCGTAAAATAATTGACTTCTGTTGTCGAAAAAGTAATAATTACGGTTGTGTTTTTGAGCGAATCTTTTCTTCAAAATGTCTTTCGCAAAGGCAAGGATTCGCAGATTCAATGACATACAAAGTAAGTTTTATATATATATATATATATTTATATCGTTCCACGTTTCAAGCTACCTTGTAAAATTTTAATTAATGATTCATGTAAAATCTTTGTTAATAATGTAGTTATTATGATTCAAAAATTTCCGATTGAATTTCTATTATTTTTAACATCTCATTAAAAAGAAAACTACATAAATATTAAATATATCAAGATAAGAAATTAACTTGTAATCAAATAACCTTTGATTGAAAATATATTGAGATTTAAAGTTCACTGTCAGTTGTTCCTTCTTCAAATTATTTATATTTATATATTTCTAATTTTATTCAGGCGATACGCCAGGGCCAGGTGCCTATAATCCAACGATCCAAGACAAAATGAAAGGATATGCTCCATTAAAAGCTAAGAGATTTACTGATAACAAAACAGTTGTTAGAGCCGGTCCTTTCAACATAAAAGCTGTAAGAACAAATAGATTTATAAAAATATTTTGAAATTTTGTATTGTTATTCAATTATAAAATTGTTATTAATTAAATGTGTTCCTTTTTTAGAAGCCAAAATCAAGAAGAGATCCTAAACCAGTAATAAGACCAACGAATGTAACTACCAGCCAAAAAAATCAGCAACAAACCGTAACTCGAATATCTGGGGGAATGACAACTCATATCAATATTGTGGAATCTGTGATTAAAAATCTAAAAGATAAAGTTTCTTCAAGTATGCCCAGCATGAAGAACAAAGTAGACGACTTGCATGAAACATGGGTAAGTTATACTATATTTATTTATTCATTATTATCACAAATTAAAGAGTTATAAATTCCGATTTCTTCTTGTATTGTTGCAGCAAGAAAAAAAACAATCATTGATAGTGGGTGACGAAGAGTTAGAACGACTTGTAAATGATAATTTAAATAATATTCTAAAGGAGATGTCAGAGTTACTCAGTGTATGTAAATAACGTCTATTTTATTTGCGTTAATTTTACAAAATCGTCTTTTCCAAGGAAATGTTTGTTTATATTTATTTTTTCAGGAATCGCAACAAGGACGTTTCCAAGAGATGGCATGCTTACAAGATATTTATGCATAAAAGGATTTCGGTTAATTTAATAAATAATTAAATATCAATCGAGTTGAACTTCGAAGTTGTTGACATGCTTCTAAAGTGAATTTTTAATTATATGTATAAATGAAATCGATAATCATTTGTGTGTTTCTTATGACTTTTCGAATTATGATTTTTAATTCGAGAATTTTATCATCGTTGTAAGTATAGAGCTGTATGATTTTCCGACGAAATATATGCAAATAAAATATATTAATATCTTTATAATGCAGGGAGTACGATTTTTCATAAAATTGTTTGTTCTTTTAAAAATTTCAAGTTCAAAGTTAAATGCTACATTAAATCCTTCTAGATTATTAAATTCTCTACATTTTTGGAAGCTTAAAACCAGAATAACCAGTAATCCGAACTGCTTCGTTCATTTCCCATTTAAGAACTATGCGTGATTCAAATTCGCACTCATACTTATGCAGCCAGCTTCCTATTCATATTTGAAAGTTGAATTAAACAGCTACATATGTAGTTGGAACACGTGTGCACCGCTAACACCTGTTGCTATTTATTGTATTCATTTATAAACAGAATGGCATTTAGAAATTAAGGGTAAGTGAACTGAATTTGTTTTTATTTTTCTCCTTTCAAGTTTTCTTTCAACAATTCAAAGAAATTTTAAGATATTTCAAACATAAGACGAGTTCTCCAACAATTCTTTATTTCCAGAAATACGAATCGGGTTCTCACGATACTAACAACTGTCGTGCGTCTAATTTTAGAGAGAACTCTCAATATTTCGAACTATGTCGACACAAAAGACTTGAGCGACATAAATGCTTATATTTTACATAATTAATTGTTTCAGGCCTTTGATTTCCTTTTCCAATAAATTTTCTGCGTATAGCTACAAATTCCCTAGAAAAATTTCATCTCAGGATGAGTGAAGCGATTAAATAATTATAAAAGCATATACGCTGACACATTTTTCAACTATTTATCGCTTAGCGATATTCTCTGAATTGTAAGGTTTAAATGGTAAGCAGATATTTTAATCCGCTGAAGTCATCGAAAGGTTTTCGCTATCATTTGAATTGAAGCAATTAGTTATATTAAGTACAGTTTTTGATGTATCAAATCAGCACTTCTCGTATATGAGTTAAGTGAATAAGTGTATCAGGTGATTTATATGACTACCTACGCTGCTTTTACTCATTCATATAACGAAGAATAAATTGTACTTTAATTTTGATTAGAATTTTAAGATTTTTTCAAATTTTATGAAAGTGAAATACAAAACTTACTTCCAGCAAGGACGACAGGAAGGACAATCCTCACAAGGGCCACGTTCAACCAATACTTCCCCATTCTTTATTCCTGACTCCCTCGCTGTCCTGAAATGTCAAAACCATAATGTAAAGAGGGCGGTTGAAAGAACACAATTAGAAAAAAAGTTAATTAAAACCGTGAAGTTTTTAATTAATTACACATACATATATTAAATTACTGTATTGCCAATAGATACAATATATTTTTTACTTTTATAAAAGAACAAGCATCATCTTTTAAAAAATATTTTTTACATATAAGCAATCAATTTTAGTGTGCTGATTTTTAGTGTGTGACCTTTATACAGCATTAAAATTCTCATTTTACAGTTATAAGAAGTTTTTTTGTCTGAACGTTAATGATAGTCTTAGGTCGGTAATCGTGAGTCAGATAATATAGCTAGAACAACCAGTGTTTATATAGATACATTGACATGAAAAGTAATAATACTCGTGGAGTATAATTGCACAAAGAGCAGAATATGATTACAAAATTCGTAGATTCTAAAAAACTAGAAATGTTAACAAATGCAAAAATATAGTTCATACATTATTTAAAAATTTGTATTCATGGATATAAGTAGCAGAAAAATATTTTTCTCTAGGATAAAATTAGAAACATTACAATAAATAAATATTCAACGATTAAAGGAATATAGGGCCTCTTTTTAGAGAAAAGTACTACTACCACTCCCAATTTAATTACTGTCCAATTATACTGCCATAGATATCGTCTGTGTATGCATATATGAAAGGAGCGGCAACTCAATCGACCGATCCCCCATTCAAAAAAGTCGAACACTTGTGATCACTGAACCCTATAACCGAAAACTGACCGTTTAGATGACATAATGTATATATACATTTTTGGCCCAGCTAGAATGTTTTAAAATTCATGAGCAGGTGATCGTTGACATTTGAAGATTGGATAGGCTCTATATTCAAACTGATTAAGTATTAAGATATAATTTTCCTAAAACAAATAAAAATCCTATGGAAAATTTTCGCTTATTTAAGTTGTAATCGCTAATAATCGGATACAGTAGGCAGGTGTTAATTATAGAGTCTGAGAATGCATTAGTACAGCAAAGAATGCATATATAGTTCCAAGGTTTACCAGCTAGCATAGTAAATTAAGTCCACTGTTTGACCAGAGATCTGCCTCGCATAGAACACATCACACCCGACACGCTTAATTATTGCAGTCATGGCGTATCAGACATTAATTAAGCGAATGTTGTTCTTCTCATTAAACACTTTTGTTCCTAAGTTAGCGCTCAGTGTTCAGAGTAATAACATAAAATGTGATTTGTGATACGCGCAGCATTCTTTTAAAGTCTGTTATACATGCGTGAAGGGACATTCACAATCAGTTGAACCAAACAGGTTATTTATTTTTTTAAGCGACTGCAGCATGTCAACTTAATGGAAGTAACCCTACTAATACATGTATCTTCATTTTTAGAACGTATTCTTAAGTAGGAATACTTTGCCACAGTTTATTTTCATATCCGAGAATGCGCTCAAACACTTTGGCAAGATGGAATAGCACGTGCACTAATAGTAACATAATGTCTAGCAGGGAAATGAGATACATAAGTGAAAACGTGTCACTTACAAAGGACTGTAAACGATATATTTAGAATATATTACATGCATGGAGCTTCCGAAAAGAGTGGACTTCTGAAAAGCACCCACCTCCGATTTTTCTTAAACTTCATGATATATCGATTACTTTGACGCGCTAATTATAAAAATGATATTAAAAATCTTCGAATAATTATTAATATGTCATTCGTGGGGGTTTATTGGGATTGTTCACATGGTTCTCTTTTTCTTATCTTCATCGTCCCTGCATAAAAAAATTACCGGATCAATGCACTGGGATACCATTGAAATAAAAAAAAAAAATTGTATTGTAGTCGGAATCTTGTGGGATGGGCTCGTGACTCATGACTTGTCTACACAGTGCAGTGTACTGCTAAAAACGAGACTAGGTCGTTTGTCGAAAACCAAGTTTACTCGGAGAATTTAGACCAAATCTGTAAGATGGGATCTTGACGAGGCGCCGACAAACGTTTTGTTTTCACCTTATGATTTATCCAGGTCAATAATCTGAACCGTCTTTTTACAACCGATATCGTGCTCAAAATTCGCCTATCAGTAAGTCACTTATATATGTAACGGTAATCCTACAATAGGAGTTCAAGAAACAATATATGATTGATTACCATACGGTATACGCCTACTTCCGTTGTCTGTTCTATCGTAGTTCCGTATCCGCAGTTCTGATATTTCCAACTTTATCTTAGACTATTACAGATACCAAATCGATCAGTGCAAGTGCATTATAACTAAGAAAGAATCCTCTTAAGAATCCTCTTTTTTTAAAGATTAAAATTTATTTCAAAATTGAAAGTGTATGGACAGAAACTGTATAAAAATCGTAATTAATAACTTGCGAAATTTCAAAATGAGATATGAGCATGTGTAGATTTTATCGTAATTAAATTATATACAACCCTTTTCATTCCAACCTACTACACGATACATCAAGGCGTAATAAGTATTAATAACTTTGGTAATTTCATCACGAGATACGGTCTCTTTAAACGTATGTCATGCGTGAGAATTGTCATTATAAGTTCGTTCTTTCATTTAAAAAGTGTCCTTCCCATTTAAACGGTCATATCATTTGTTGCAAAAGATTTTTTATGACCTAGGGATGGAAAATACGAATTTTACTACCGATAAATGTTGATTGATAAAAGCAAGGAAAAGTCGTTCCGCTGCTTTGATTGGCACAGAGTACACAGTGTCACACCCATATACGATATTCAATATAGTGAGCTTGTAGGGTGCGTTTTAACGTATAGTGTTTCTGTGCGTGCGGCACGCGACACTGAAGAGTTAATTAAGGTATTACATGATAGTTTTGAGTCCGCTGAACCATCGTCAAACTAAAATTTTTTCTCATTCATGTCAAAAAAGTCATAAATTATTGTGTATCACATGAGCTTACTTGGTAGTACCCTTTGCCACTATTCTGCAAAAAATATAGGTCGTCGCTCCAGTTTGTATTTTTATAAAAGATATGCTTTGCTTTTATTAAACTTTTAAGTCAGGTGGAAAGAAATATTTTGAAGATATTCGTTAATGACTACAGTAGTTAATGCAGCTATAAATAATCTGTAAAAAAGAGTTTCGGAAAAGGATTTTGAAAGCAATTCTTTCTATACTCATTTGCATAATAAGAAGTAATGATACAATGAAAAGGAATTGAACATTATGGTATGCTATTAAGGCAAAACGAGTTTCTGTCACGTTACTTCATTTATCAATGAACGAAAGATCAATGAACTGTCAACTATGATAAATGTTACATTAATAAACGGCTTCAAGAGGTTACGCACAATAAAGTAATTAAGATATACCTATAAATAATTGATTTACTATTAAGAATAAAAGATAGACAACCGAGGAAGAAATTGTTTTAGAAAAAACATTGACGGTTGAAACTGGTTTTGTTTTCTACGCGATAACATAATCTATTTATTTTCCTGCTTGATTATTATAATATCCAAATTCGAACTGAACTTTTTATTTGCAATTGAATCACAAATTTGCATTTAGACTGATGATCATTTCTAAAAATATCTCGGAAGATAACAGTTCTACTAATCCCGCAGCTTAACGATTTCATAGCTCCTTGACGTAATAAAATCGTATCAATGGGAAACTGAATTTGTTAACAATACTAAATAATTCTGCTAAATGCAGCATGAACATCATGCAAGCGGACGTGGAGTTTTTTTATTGTCCAGTCTTCGTGTTACAACTTTATCGCTTTATCTTCAAGGTTATGCAGATATTCATGCATAATTTTTAAAAAAGTAACCAATGAATCACATTCTTCTGACGAGTTCAAGATCATTTAAACGCAAATTTTAGATTGGCATTGATCAAGTAATGAATGAACTTAAGAAGACAGTGCCTTAAGTTCTAAGCGACTATATTGTATACGATGCGATGCAATTGTCTTCTGTGATCGATCGATACCGTTTGGAATTATGCCAGTAGTTCAGTCCCGTCATCCTTACTCATAAACGAGTAAAATGTCAAACTCCCATTTCACCCTTTGATGCAATTTTCTGCGATCATCTTAAAGCATTAGACCTCATTCGCGGCTTCAAATATGTCAAATCGTTAAATGTTTCCACTTAAACGAGACGTTATATAGCCATCACTGCTGTCCACAGGGTCTGCTAATGATATTAAGTGGTGATAAACTATTCCATATATATTTAACCATGCGGCAGTCTTTTACTTTTAAATAAACAACTTTTACGATAAGCATATCGTATAGCTATTGTATAAGCATACAATACAATTGCTAGACAATTCTTCCTCTAACTTCCTAAAAAGTCAAACCTCCTAAGCTCATATATTTTGAAAACCGGCTTCTCATTTAGAAGGCCAATCCACCTTGATTTTACCTGCGGTCCCAATTGTATCAATAAAAATACTTTCAAAATTCTACCAGTTTTTCTGCTTTTATCCAGACATTGAATAATACGTAGGCATATATGACTTCTAATATTCTTTAAGGCCAGTAGACAAACGTTCCTTATTGTTTTCTTTACGTTTATCTGTCACGTTGGTTTTTAAATGTAATGCCTGCGAAAACCTAACATATAGTTACAAACGCCAAGTCATGTGACTTATACATGATTTTATTAAAACTAATCATGTTTTAACATAATCACACTAATTTTCTGAATACTAATTAACGTAAATTCAACAATCATTTTAAGAGGACATTCGTTATACGATAAAAAATATATAAATATCAGAGGTATAATCTTTGGTATAATTAAAGAATAACTGCACGTAAATATTGTGATAAGATCAACTCTTAAGGAAAAAAAATTGACTTTTATATAGAGTGCAATTTGATAATAATATTTTACCTCGTTTTTTCTGTTAATTGCGCGTTTTCAAAGCATATCGTTTTCTGATATATCTCCCAGTGCTCTGTTTGACGCGTTGAATCCAAAAGGAACGACATGCGCCTCTGGTCGACTTCTGCAACCCTAACAAACTACTCCACAAACACAGTCTGTTTTTTTTTTAAACTTGACGTTGGCCACTTTCTTTTCGCACTCACATAAAGGAATTTTTGTTACCCTTTTTAAAAACTAGCCTTCATTTTTGACACATAAAGTGTTGAAAAATCAGGTACTACCGGCATATAAATGCCCACGAGGTTATCACCACACACCGTTTGTTCTTGAACAGTTGCTCACTTCTGCTCAGTCGCGGAACGACTAAATCAAGTCGAACAAGTTGAACCTTGGCAAGTCTACTTATCTACCTTAACATTTAAACTCTGTTGGTAAAAGGCGAATTTATTGATTAAAAATAGATTTACAATTGAATAATAGTGAATTAAAAGCGCATCGCCAAATGAGAAGCACCGAAGTTGAGAAATATTAAATAAATTGGTATATTAATAATATTATTATAATTTAAAAGAACCTATGCAATAACTGACAATAATAAACATGGTATTATGTTATTATAAACATATTTTATTGTACAAAAATAATAACAGTTGTAATATACATCAAGTTGAATCGAGTATTAATATATTATATATTTTGAGGATTTTGATGATTTTGAAGATTTTGAAGATTTTGAAGATTTTGAAGATTTTGAAAGTTATAGTGATGATCTATATCATCACTATAACTTTCAAAATCTTGTGACTTAAGTTAATTATATTTTTTTTTAAATAGACTTTATATTTCTGATAAAAAATAAAAAACAGCTTTATTAGGCCCATGCAGTCGACTATCATTGCATTACCTTACGTGAGAGTCGACGTTTAAAATCTTCAGCTTGATAATAAAGGTTCCAGATGACGCCACTGTGTTCTTTTTGAAATTTTAATTTCGTTTTTCGAATTACAATTTTTTTAACGTAATTTCAATTGATTATCAATTAATTTTTCAAATATGAATCACTCAAGTTTGCTGTAGTCTAATTGATCGCAAACATCCAGTTTTCTGATCATCCATTGAAAAAATCCAAGAATCGTAAAACTGAAACTCAGCGGTATTGCTGTTGCTTTGATCCAGGCCCAAATACTAGGATTAAAAATGAATTCAGTTAATATTATATAAATCTAAAATATTTTTTCTTATACACTCTATTGACTAGCGTCAATCCGAATGAATCCGAATTTATATGAATTTTTAGGAAACATCCAGCTTGATTCAGATAGACCGGATTCATTCGGATTGATTTAGATTCCCAATCCATTCAGTATATCTTTGATGGCTTCGGAAACAGATTCCGGAATCGGTCAAATCAGTTCGGAAGGCATCTTCCGGATTCGAAAAATCTCGGAAATCCGAGATTTTCACTACGGAAATAACTTTGTCCTGATTATTTTACATCAATTCTACAAGTAAATATTTTGTTAAATACTTCATGCAACTATTTACTTAATTTCTAGTAAAAAAAATATATACTATAAAAGAATTATCTTTAATTCTGTATTCTCTGATTAAATAATGTTTATTTATCAGTTTGGCTAAATAATTATGATAATTATTAAATCTAGAAATGTTTTTTCAGTATGGAAGATGACTCAGTCACAATTCGTATAAAATTGCATGAGAGTGTTGTATTCCAGTGGAAATTATTTGACGCTACATGAAGTCGACCTAATTTGCACACACACAGCACATGTCCTTTCAACGTCAATTGGTCGAAATGATAACAGATGGATGTCATTCACAAAACTTTATTATTGTCAAGGAAATAAATTCTTGTCTATATTTAATATGCTCTTAATAAATTAGTACCAAAGTTAATTATGCTACTGATGCTAAATATGATTAAATTAGAAAATAAAAGAGAGAACTAATTTGCTATTATTTATATGAAAAATATAGAGATTTATATAAATGAATTTACATAAGTGAATCTTTTCATTCATAATGAAATATAATTACAAATTAATTATAACTCTCAGTTAAGAAAAATTCAAAACAGAAGCAAATAGGAATTGAGAGCATTCATCATGCGCCTAATCATTGCGCACGATGAAACTATAGAATGAACGAAGGGTTGGATCAAATGGGTGAGCTAATAAAATAAATACAATCTTGACATTGATTTTTCATTAAAAAGATCAGCAGATTTTTGAGTAAAGAATTAAATAAAATGCTTATAAATATTATTACAAATTTATTAATCGCCTGCTTCATCACCGCCTCCTGAAATTCATTCTCTTCTAATTCAACTAAATAATCACAGAATATATATTTTGAAGTTTAAAAAGAGAATAAATTTATCTACGATTGGTGAAACCGATCACGAAGTATAAAAAAGTATTAAATACTAAGGAACTTAAGAAATAGTCTTGGGGATTGAGATAATCAAGATAAGACAAATTTAGCAAGACTTGTTAAATTATAAAATGTCTTTCTAGTGACTGTGTTTTCTAGTGACAAATACTATGAATGATGCAAATTAATCTACACAAGAACTATGCTCTACTCTACTTTACAAATATAGGAAAATCATAATAAAATACAGAAATAAGAAATACAATGATAAATCACAACAAGTGAAGTCGAATAAAAATTTTAATTTACTCGTAAGGATCGTCCGAAATGTAGAAAGGCGATTTAGTGTCAATGGTTCCACTTTCAAGAATAACTACCGGACTGACTGGTTTATCATCGGAATCCGTTTTGGTTTGTTCGATTTTGAAAACTACGTCCACACCTTCCACTACCTGTTAAGTAGAGTTAAAAAAGAAGAAATTATAACAATTGTCAAATATGATTATTTTCGGTAATATTATACAATCGTTTAATAGAAAAAATTCTTACCTTTCCAAAGGCTGTGTGTTGTCCATCTAACCACGGTGTTGCAATAGTTGTGATGAAAAATTGACAACCATTAGTATTTTTTCCTGCATTTGCCATGCTGATGAAACCTGGACCAGTGTGTTTCACCTCAAAAGTCTCGTCATCAAAGTACTTTCCATAAATACTTATTGAGCCACTGCCATCTCCTTTTTCAAGGTCACCACCTATCAAACAATTTTTTTTTATTTCTATTGTTACATTTTAATCAAATAGTGAATACATTTAGTTTGTTGACATACCTTGAATCATAAATTTCTTGATGACTCGATGAAATTTCGAACCTGCGTATGTCCTTCCATTAATTCCAGTCGTAGCTAACGTAATGAAGTTTTTCACAGTTTTTGGGGCTAATTCTCCAAAGAGACCTACGACTATTCTTCCAGCAGGATAATCATCGATCATGATATCAAAGTAAACTTGATCGGTCACTTTGTAGCTCGCAGCCTTAAACAAAAATTGTTCACATTAGTATTAGAATGAAAATGATGATGATGTTGCTAATGTCCTTTTTCAGAGATTTTACAAGATTTCAAGAGATTTTAATAAAATTTAAGAGATTCTGAAATATTTTAAGTGATTATAAGGAATTTAAAGAAGTTTAAAGAGATTTACAGAAGATTAAAAATTTTTTTAAGAATTTCAAATAATTTTAAGGGATTGAATGAGTTAAGCTCTGTTTATTTAATATTGATTATAGTAATTCCAATCATTGCATTGAAAATTGTGACTCTTTAAGTATTTCTAAAAAATGTTTCCCTACAACGAAAATAGATAGTGAGTATAAAAAATATATGAAGGAAGCGATAGTGTGCACTAAAGATTAAAGTCGACCACCCCTTCATATTGAAATAGATTTCTTGGTTTATTTTTATATAAGGTTCACCGGTTTATCTACACATACTTTTCCAATTCAGTTTTATAAAATTTACGAAGATTTATCTAAAAATCTTTGAATTAGTGAACATAAATTAAATATAGAAATGTGCATGTGAAATAAGAGATGAAATATAAAATCAGAACATTAAATACAATTAATTTACTTTAAGAAACAAGAAATATTTCTTCAAACCTATTCTTGCTTTTCAATGCTTTTAGAAACAGTATACAAATTCACCCTCGCCTGGTCTGTCTATTTTTGACTTTTTATCTCCACTTTCACTACATATACCGGATGCAGTGTGCTTACTGGCTACACAAGCATGGAAAAAACCCTCCTTATTACAAATTATCACAAAAAATATTATTTATATTTATTATTCTTTAATTATTTTTTATAATTGGATATTGTGGGTTTAAATTTTATTTTCTCTTAGAATATATAATACTTCAATGCAGGACGAGCAATAAATGGATGATACGACGTAATAAGAAGCATTTTCTTAATCTGTGTCGCTTCGTGTTGGTGTACCAATGTATTGTACACATCTCACGCAAATATGCCAGCTAGACCATATGTACAATCACATGTGTTAAAATTTCTCTCGAGTACGGTTGTACTTAACTATAAGGACACATTGTTAGGGAGCTTGCACAAACACATGAGCTTGAATTGGACATATATGGTTAAACGAGGTAGCACGCCGTTGCATGTAAGGGTAAGAGTGTACGTAAGAGGGAAGCCTTACATGCATAAACGTGAAACTAGTGGTTGTTTCCTTTGAAATCGCCTAATCTGATTTATTGGATTATAATTATAAAGCTTCTTCGAATTTCATCAGTCTTCTTGATTAATCTTTCACTTTGAATTAGATCTCTTTAAAATTTTGACCCAAAAATCGTTCTTATACTGATAGAAGGAGACAAGGACTTATAATCTCTGAGATATAATCTTAAATAGGACAGGAAATGTCACAGAAAAAAATAACACAGAAGAATAAAAAATTGAAACTCCGCACTAAAGTTTAAAGTAAAATTTATAATGCCCTAATCAACCAATCAGATGCCTCCTTGCTAGGCAATGTTTAATTTAAGTGGCTATTTGTCCATTGAAAGGCTCTTTGAATCATTCAAATCTTTATATGCCTTCAATGAAAAAACTGGATCCCATCCAGATTGAAAAAAGTGTTTTCATACATGTATATTGTATGTGGATAATATCGGGGTTATCAATAATCACTGGGGTCATCAATCTCTAAAAAGATTTTTTTGGCGATGCACTATGGAACAGTCAACAGATATTAGGAATGTTTTGGAAAAATGTACCAAATGTAATTTTTCTGTCAGTCGTTGTAAAATTATAATCACTTTGAACTTTTTTTTATTAAACGTAGCACTTGGTTTTTATAATTAGGCCGCATGTTTTTTAGAAATATATTTTTTTAGCGACATAAACACAGATTCGAAACATTATGCGAAATTTTCTTCTGGAAATTGTACTACTACTAAATTGTAGTACTACTCAATGATTTTTTTTACTTCGACAGTTAACTGAGTTTAAAAGATGTTAGAATTATGCATTAAATATCGATGATGTATTAAAGATCTCAATTTTTTATTTTGGTTGTTCCCTCTTAGAGTTTTAAAGAATTGAGCACCTTCCAGTAAAAGCAAGTATGTCGACAGGTTCACAATAAAAATACTTGCTAATTTGTACCTTGATGGCCGAGACGGCGCACAAAATTGAGACGACAACGAGTAGGTACTTCATGGTTTAGATGCAGTTTCGGAATGATCCCAACCCTGCGTTACTGTTTATTAGACTCAAGACGCGCATTAATATCAACGCGTCGATGACCAGAGGAGAACCAACACTGACTTTTTGCCGCTCCGAGCCGTACGAGACCCTTTTCAATGAGATCACCACGTCTGCTGATGTGGAGAGAACTGAAAACAACACATGCGGACTAAATTTATAAAAGAAATCTACATATTACATAATACAAAAATGTTGATAAAGCATATCAAGTATTAAAAGATAAATATAAAATACCCGCATTAATATTTTTGGGAAAAATAGATTATTAGAACTTAAAATTATAGTATTTAATAAAAATTAACCATATAAATTTAACATGAATTTTCTAGTGTTAAATTAAATAGTATTTTTGAGTTCAAGCACACTTGAAATAATTTTTCATATAATTGTACATTAATAATTAAACGACGTAAACTGTGAAGTGGTGACATCCGTCGACTTTAGGAGGCACCATTTTATTTAATTCTTTGAATACTCAGTGGGATTTATTTTTTCCACGTCTTATTTGATCTAGAAGATAAAAAATTTAATTCAAAATCAAGTATTTATTTAATGAAGCTAAAATTCTATCGTAAATATATGTATAATCTGTATAAATAGCGAATAATATTGTTTCTAAATCTACATGTAACTCCACGAGCATTTTTTGCAAGGATTTTGTTTTTTATATAAATATTTTTTCCTGTAAATACTTGACATACATTTCCTACAAAAGTCACTAACGTTATCTTCTCGTAATATATAATTTATACGTATGTAAATATATAAAAACACAGTTAAATTATATGTGAATTTTCGTGTAGAATTCATTTAAATTAATTACAATTATATGAATACAAACATCTCTTTATTAAACATATTTGGATTCAGCATTTAACATTCAGCAATGTGAATACATTTAACCTAAATTTAACCATTTAAAATCAAATTTTTCAGAATTTTTTTCATTTATCTTGAGGGTTTTTAAAAATATTTTGAAAGTGATCGTGAATTTTTTTCATTATTTCATATTCTTATATTTAAAGACATATGTATAATTATTTTAAAGGATTTTAAAGAATCATTCACACTTATTTTTTCTTTTATTATTTTAGAGTGTACGTGACAAGAATTTATATTCGTTTCTTTTGGGCACATACGTGGAATTTTTTCAAATTACTTACCCCTCAAATTATCACATAAAGAAATTCACGAAAAGTTCCTTGAGGTCAATTTAGCATTTGTATTTTATTCTCGAACCTTAGCTTTTTCTTGGCACGGGATTCGCCGTTGTGACCGAATCGAGTTCGAGAAGTCCCGTTAGGAAGCCAGTGAATATTATAAAAGGTGAGACTTGAACTTGGAAGTCAGTTCGAAAGAATGGCGAGTTTAAGGCCGTTGAGGAACACGCTTCAACGATTATTAACATTGTTACTTTTAGCATCGATTGTTATCCATGCTTCTAGTTTGAATCATCATTGCAAAAGCAGGCAAGCTGTAGATCCTGCGCTGGAGATACCCATCACTGAAGATGACAGTCCGTCTGATTCTGTAGTTATTAAAGCTGTTGATATACCTGAGGAAACAATCACATATGAAGGATCTCAAGTATGGAGGGTTTTAGCCAAGGATGAAAAGGTGGAATATGTTTCCTATCTTCAAGAAACTGGAGGTTTGTTTTTCCATTCTTTCATTACTGATTCTTCTTTTCTTACTATTTCTTGACTTTATTTTGAATTTGAACGTTCATTTCAATATTTTGATTTTTCATATTGCAGAAGTATCAACATGGATGGGAAATGGAAGTGCAGTGGATGTTTTGGTACGACCGGACATGATCTCGCGAGTTTCTCGCTTCCTGAGGGAAAGACACGTCAATTTTGATGTCATTATTCCCGATGTTCAACAAGCAATTGATCAGGAAAATCCACCTTTATCACCGGAAGTTATAGATGAGCTAGAAGGACGAGCAGGTTCGTGGTTATTTACTTTTTAAATTTATTCTTTATTTCAAGCATGCTTTTGCATAATCTGGCTTTTACTAACGATAAATTAATCAGTATTTTAAATAAAACTTATCACACAAATTGAAGAAAGAATTGAAAATGGTCCAGAAACAAAAGATAAATATTTTCTATGTAAAATAGATTTGTATGAAAGTTAAAATAAGAGTATTGTTCCTTTGTTTTTATCATTACATTTTCACTTGTACCACTAACATGATTTCTAATAAGTTCCTTAAGAAATTCACCATATTATCTCACAGATCACGTAGCTGGGTAACATCTTGTGAATACAATAATGTATTTGAAAGTGAATCACGTCTAAACTTTTCTTTTCCCTATCGTTTTCTATATCTGATAATAGTAATCAGTATTTTATTTCATTAATTAATAATTCGAAGATGGATAATTTTAAATACAGTTAATAATATCTGAATATGTAAAAATTTACAAAAGTGATATAGATATAACAATATCAACATGAATTATCAATTTAATTTGACTACGCAATTTAAAAAGAATTGATTTTAACTGTAGTTTGATAAATCGAGATGTGCTTCAATAACGGTGAAAAACAACTTTATCCCGTTATCTTGCCATTTCGGGTTTACGATTCAGAAACTTAAGAACCGGTCAAATTATCTGCATCATTTCAAATGGAATGGTTCCTCTTTGATATAGTGAGATGTGAGTGTGATTTAAAGCAATGATCATTGCCAGCACTCGAGATCGTTGAAAAATGATACAAGTCGGTTTGCACCAGTTTAAGTCAGGATATTTTATTACGATCTTCGTCATAAACAAAATATTTGAATTCAAGATTTTAATAATTATTCAAGGATTTCAAGAAATTAATGCTTAATATTTTTGCATGTTCTTTTTTCAACTAGCGCGGGTATTTATTTTTAATTTACGGCTAAAGTGCTTTTTTAGCCCGATATGCTCGGTGGAAGGGATTCGCGATCAAGGTACGAAGTAAATTTCCAAGACTTCGTCCTCCTCATTATTCTAATGTTTACGGTGGAGGTACCTCTTGGCTTTGGAAGGGTGAGCTTGCTTTACTGAAAAATCGCTTCGCTGATTCAAACACACTCAAAAGAATGGACACCGAACTAAAATCATTTAGATGAAAATTACATCAAATATATTTTCGCAGAACAGATCATTAAGTATTTTCTCTCTAATAATTTATAGAGTGTGTATGAATCAGTGAAGCAATTGGAATTAAGAATAGTTAGCAGACCTAAGCAGGGAGTACGATCGTTGACTTGGAAGATATAAATTTTAGGTCACCGTATGGAATGGTCTACCTACCATCGCCTTGAAGATATTCATGGATACCTTGATTATCTCGCGCAGACATTCCCTGAAATATGTTCCGTTATGTCCATTGGAACTTCAGTGGAGGGGAGACCTCTGAAGGTAAAGACCCTCCGAATCGATTTTTTATTTATGGAAAGATTTTTCACTTAAAAAATGTATCTTGAGTGAAATTGTAAATCTTCCAGGTTATTCGCATCAGTAACAACAAAGCTGGGGCCCCTGCAATTTGGATCGATGGTGGAATACATGCTCGTGAATGGATTTCGCCAGCATCGGTGACATATATCATCAATTATCTCGTGGAAAATAGCGAAACTCTCGATGCTGAATATTACATCCTTCCGGTTGTAAATCCTGATGGGTATGTGTGATGAAGCTAAATTATATGGATTTAGTGGCAAAGAAATTAGATATTTTTAATATTTATTTTTTTTTAGATACGAGTACACATTCAGAGGCGACAGACTTTGGCGAAAAAACAGGAGCAATCCAGAAAAAGGAGGTGTTTGCATCGGAGTAGATCTTAATAGAAACTATGGTTACAGATGGGGTGGGCTTGGAACAAGTAAGCAACCCTGTCGAGAAATCTTTGCTGGAACTGGACCCTTCTCAGAACCAGAAACAAATGCTATCAAAAACTTCTTCGAAGCTAGTGCCGCAAACTTTAAGGTAAGATTCGATCTTATCATATATGAAGATGTTACAAGTATATTACCAGTTTTTTATTGATAAATTAATTTTTTCTTCTAGGCTTTCCTGTCATTCCACAGTTATGGTCAATATATTTTGTATCCTTGGGGCTACGACCGTCGTGTGCCACCAGATTATTCTGATCTTGAGAGAGTTGGACAACAAGCAGCAGCGGCAATGAAATCTGCAGGTGGTGCTGGAAGCGATTATACTGTAGGAAATAGTGCAAGCACCCTTTACGCAGCTTCTGGTGGCTCTGATGATTGGGCTAAGGCAATTCACAAGATCAAATATACCTACACAATCGAATTGCGGGACAAGGGAAAATATGGATTTGTTTTGCCCGCACGGTACATCATCCCTACTGCCAAGGAAGCACTCGCTGCCGTAACTGTAATTACAGAAGCATGTAAAAAAGCTTAGAAAGAAATTATCATGTATGTACGCTCCATGTTACAGCTTGCCTTGTATGTTACAAACCTGAAATACGTTAACTATCTAAATAATGATAATAAAAGACTGTTTTATACATTGCCTTGGGCTTATCCAATACATAATGTTGCAGGTTGTAGAACTTTGTTGCGAACTTTGTAATAAGTAGGTGATATCTAAGAGTGATTGTATTTATATATTTTTAATTTACATTTTTAATAATTTTTTAATTTATTTTTTATAATTTCCAATGATAACGAAATGATTAAAGTAATTTTTTGCATGTTGACATAACGCGTTTATAACATGACAACATCTCATTTATCATTTTAGATTGATTAGAATCATAATTGTAACAAATCATTTTTCTGAATATCTCTTTTAGATAAGTACATAATCATTGTTCCAGATCTAGAATAAAATTAGGTTGATTTTAGTCTATACGACTTCGAATACCTAAATACATATCCGCATTTACTTATTACACAATTATTTGATTTACACATTGAAAACAATATTTATCAAGAAATAATAACAATATTTAAAATCATGAGAGAGATACTGTGTGCATGATAAGTTGATTTTTCTATCCGTAACTAGTTTTGCGACAAACTATCTTTCCAGGAGATTCTTATCTTTTGATATAAAACATTTATTCGAGATATTTATTCATTTAACGAAATGAATTCGACGTGCAATAAAAAGGAAGTGTGTTTAGAAAGGAATTACAATCTGAGAGCAAGTTTGTTTAAAATAATATTTATTAATTAATTTAAAAATCGAAATATTTTCGTCAAGTATTGATAATGTACACAATTTACAAATTACATCATTTGTCCAAGACAAAAGATTTTCGTCAGTCGTTTTATGATAAAACTTATTACATATAGAGACTTAAAATTATGCGTTTCTCTTAATTGTGGATTGTATCCAATCGATGTAGGATGATACCTTTGTATAAACTGATGGAGCACCAACACTTCCACAAGGAACGATTCCCCAAGAAACCACACCAACAACTTCCGATCCTTCTTTACTCTTAGCTATTAGTGGACCACCAGAGTCGCCCTGCAAAATGAAAAACCTTATTGTACATATCACAAGATAATTAAAAATGATAATTTATTAACTAAAACTTCAATCAAAGCCTGCAATTTAAGAAGGAAATACTTACACTGCAGGCAGAAGTTCCACCAGTCAATGGACCAGTACAAATGTTTGTTTCGTGTAAAGGAGATGGTCCGGTAAGAGATTCGATGGCTTTTTTACAATCCTTTAATTCAACAACTGGCAACTTAACAGTTTGCAAAATATCAGGCATGATAGCATTGTTAACACTTGATGTGGATCCCCATCCAGACAAAATTACATCACCAGTGTGTTTAGCGTTAGGTTTGGGAAGACTGATAATTGCGACCCTCTTATTTAACTTCAAGGGTTCTTTTAGTTTGATCAAAGCAATATCGTATGGGTTTACACCACTGAAAGACACAAAATGAGATATTGAGTTTATTAAATATTTATAGTATTTATATGAATAACTAGCAGAAATTTAATCAGCATTAAAAAAACTAGCTTACCCTGGGTAACTTTCATGAACGATGGATTTAACAACTTCAATAGTCTGCTCAGTATCTTCAATTGTACTGATGCTGTGCTTTCCAGCTTTCACAACAAAACTACCATAAGATGGAATTGCTTGAATACAATGACCAGCAGTGAGTATCCAAGTCTCAGAAAGTATACTTCCACCGCAAAAATGTCTAAGTTTAGTTAGAGGAGGGAAACCCCATTGCAATGATACTTGATGGGGAAATTGACCCTTGGCAGCCTCTTCGCCTCCCACAATACGACCAGATAAACGTGGTAAATTGAAGCCTAAGCGGAGAGTACCTGCAATAAAATTTGTCAATATTTTAATCGAAATATATAAAAGTACCTTATACAATTTTTATTTTGTCGAAACAGCTTTTCATAGTCATTTATAGTATGTAAACTTACCCGCATTAACGGAGGCAACGAGGAGACCGATGAGTACAAACTTTAGAGTCATTTCGATAATTGTGAAGATTCTCTGGACAGTGCTCATTTATATCCTGTCATTTTATCAAAAAAATGACATTCCATCAAAATAAAATCTCTGTAATCCATGCATAAGATAACTCATAAGATAACGAAGGACATGTTCAAATCAAAGATTTCAAGTACATTCAGTGAATGATCGATGTCTGCTAATTTTTATCATAACACTACTATTGAAAAATCATGTACTTGAAAGATACCTATTACTTTGTGGTTCCGAATTCTCTTGAGACGGAAATGATCGATGAGTTCAATATTAATAGGTCTTTTCTAATTGCATGTTTATTTACATCTTATCTCAGGAGAATTTTCGTGATGGATACTGTCATTATCTTAAGATTGATCCGATTATACACAACTATATCGTGTCTTCCTTGGCGAATACTTCTACGATAACAGAAATTGAAGATCCATCTTGCATCATCTACAACGCAGTGTTTATTTATCATTTATTATTTAAAATTTTACTTATTGTTGTGTTTTGGTGTGTTGGTGGTAAGAAAAGAATATTAATCAAGTCTATTGGATAATAAATATCCCTTCCCAAGGTCTTTTCGTTTAAACCTCTTATAGTTATTGATTCTGATGAAGAAACGAAACGTATCTACTCTGCCGTATAAAGTAAAAAGATATGTTAGTGACATTGTCGATATGGTCGATTCAAACATACAGTGCAACGCGAGACTCGATCGAATCGACAATGTCCCTTACATAATTTTTTCCGTTATAGGGAAAAATTTGTTTAAATAAAACACGATTGTTGTTGCAGTGCAAACTCTAACAGCAGAAGGTCATTGGTGAGATATTTAAAGCTAACTCTGCAGAAAAAGCTAAATCTATCTATTTAAAACTGTCTTAATTTCGTAATTGTCTATTAAATTGTTACAAACAATGAGAAATTGATTAATATCTTCCAACTTTAAGTTAACATTATTTTATTTGCAGTTTCTTCTGAAAATATTGGTTAAGTGTATTTAAATATGGCAAATAAAGAAGATATAACTTTTGTTCACTTTGTTCACAGCAATTTAAATTTTTATTTAATTCAATTAATACTGCTGGACATTATTTTTAATGAGTTTTTGCCTCGATGTGGGCCATTTTCGCTTAAATAAATTTTTTTGACTAAATTCCAGTCTTCAAAAGACAAATTTAATTTTTAAAAAATGTTCAAATTGGATGAGTAGTTTAGACTGAAAATTGATTTGTCCACAGGAACTTTCTTTGCTCCACTGTGGGATGGGGAGATCTTTTTCCAATAAAAACATAGAAGATTAATAAAAAGGATTTATTTTTTATTTTCAAAGAATGTCCCTATTTTACGTGTAAATTCTTTCTATTGTTTCTATATATATATATATATAATTGATGTTTATCAAAGATAAAATTCTCTATCTATGAAGATAGATTTCTCTGAATCTGGTAGATTGATGAAAAGTGGGTTGTTGATGAATAACGAGTGACCTTTGCATTAAAAGTAGATCCAGTTCTGCTCATTATGCTTCGATTTTTTCATTAATCCAGTCCACGTAAGATGCAACTCGAGTGTAAACAGACGGTGCACCTTGTCCACAAGGAAGAACTCCCCAGGAGACAATTCCAACTTGAACTTTAGTTTCTCCGACTTCCTTCACGAGTGGACCGCCAGAGTCACCCTATCAGAAAAATATCCAATTAGTATCATTACATGCAAGAAAATATTAAAATATGCAGAATAAGAATTTCTCTCTAAGGAGTCGATAAGTTAAACTAGAATATTTTAAGAAATCATGAATAATTAACAAATTGTGGATATAAGTATTTCTTTTATGATCTGATTAAATATTGAAATTACTTACGGAGCAAGCAGATTTAGAATCTCCAAGAGGTCCTGTGCAGACTTGAGTTTCATAGAGTTCGGCTCCGACTTCGATTTCTTGAAGTGCTTGATTGCAAGTATCATACTCAACGAGAGGAATTTCAGTGAATTGCAAAACACTTGGCAAAACCGGTAAAAGATCTTTAGAAACTGATCCCCATCCGGAAAGAACTACATTTCCTGAGAATTCCTCATCTTGTTTCGGTAAAGATACTGGTCCTACGCGTTCGTTAAACACTAGAGGAGTCGCCAATTTCAGAAGAGCAATATCATATGGTGCTACTCCGCTGTAAAGAAAAATTTATAGATATTTTAAAAATGCCAAAAGTATATTTTGAAAGTTCTAAATCATTGAAAATGGACAAAGATGACTAAAAAAAATTCTCTATCGACTTTTCAACAATGCTTACCCGACGTATTTTTCATGGACTATTTTTTGGGAAACTTGAATGATTTGTTGTTCTTCCCCAGCCTCCAAAATTTCGAACTTTCCAGCGTTAACTCTGATTTTTCCAAGAGGGATCTGTCCAATCTTAGGCAACTCAGTTATGCAATGCCCAGCAGTCAGAACCCAATTTTCGTTTAAAACAGAGCCACCACAAACATGCGAGTATGGCACAAATGGAGGCAAGATTGACCATTCCAAAGAAATTTGGTATGGAAACTGTCCAGGAACTGCAGGTTCACCATCGGTAATCCGGGGTGAGAGATCATTTAATGCACTCAAACTGAGATGCATAGCCTCACTGAGACTTGCTGAAAATTGTTTAAATTTTAGTTTCTACATATTCAGGTCTCAATATGAATAATATGATATGAATAATATTTTTTGTAATTTCATGATTTTCATTATACACTTACCATAGCACATGCAAACAAGAATAACAGTCTTTAACAACATGTTGCGGCAGTTCCACTTTCAACGTAATAATAATTTCTTTTACTGGTCTTTATATATGAATTACCTATCAATGAATGACTCAATAGATAAGTCTTTAAATTGTTACACATCATTACTGTTGTGTCAAATCATCGACTTTTGTACTCACGTAGACTACATTTTAAAGTCTATTTTAATAGAAACCGTAATACTCTTTAATTTTTCGATTAGATTGCATTTCCCGATTACGATAAGGTGGATAAATTGAAAACCAGTTGCTATAATGCTCCAACTAATTGTACTTACTAACAAATGAAAGAGCAAAATCAAAGTTTATAAAAGAAAGAAGAGAAGCAGGAAACTTTCCTGTTCAAGATCTTCGTATTTACTAGTCAATGTTGTCTTTCCTCTAATTCCTTTTTTTCTTAATGCGAATTTCCTTCCCTTATCAGGATGTGTAACTGTTGTATCTCAGTTTGTAGTTAGCTCATTGTTAACTTTATTTAAAATTTATCTACAATTTCAAAGCATGCATGGAACAAATTATTTATCGAAACTTTCCTTAATTGTTGTCGACTTTTGGATAGGACCAAAGTTTTCATATATTTCACTAATGTTTTTTAAAATCTCAAGTAATCTTCAGAAAAGAATTTGAAAACTGTTTTAGAATTCATCTCTGAAAATAATTTCAGTTTTTAAAAAACGTTAGTGAAATATTTTAAAAACTTTGTCCTATCCAAAAGTCGATGAGAGTCAAGGAAAATTTCGATAACTAATTTTTTCCGTCTAGAAGTTAAAAAGCAATTAAGCTTAATGAATGAATAAATATATATGATATCAATTAACGAATTAATCTAAAACTCATCCACAGATAAGATATGAAACCCTGATATTTCACACAAATATGAAGCATTTCTAAATTAAATTTCTAAATAATTCTAATTAATTTATCGATACGAAAGTGACTAAGGTAAAAGGCCCAATGAAGAATTGCCACTTTATGAATATATAGCCGTCATCGTCTAGATATAATGTGTGATGACATAGATCATCGACATACTTTCAGATATCTTTCAGACACTGAGATAACTCATTTTATCATCAATAGCAAGTTATGTAACAATACTCTACATTTTGCGCACAACTTTTATCCTTCCAACAGTGATCGAGAAAAAATGTTTTGTAATTTTATAGTAATCTTACATTTATTTTTCTAAGAACTATTTTACGTAATCAATTGGTTTCAAATATCTAAAAAATATCTACAATCTTCATATACTGAAAAGCTGTTGAACATCAATAAATAAATAATTTAATTTGATCAATTAAAATTAAAATTTGAAGACAAACTTCTAAATAAAAATGATAAATATGAACAATGAATATTATAGATGCCATCGATATAATTATGCAAGATATCAGTTTTAGGGCTTGAGATCACAGAACACATTTCATTCTCTTTTCCAATTATAAAGTTACTTTAGTCAGTCTTGGAAGTAACGAGACGTGCTATCGCCCGAATTCCTGCCCAAGTTTCTCGAGCTGTAGGAACAATTTTCGATGCTGGTAATAGGAAACCATACGTTCCACGATCCCTCAGCTCTAATGTGTATGCATACTTAATTCCAGCCGCTCCTTTGGCCCAATCATCAGATGCTCCTGTAATTAAAAATATTTGTAATTTCCAATACAATAATCCAATACAAGGATACGGAAAATTATTGTAAAAAAACGAACCTGTTGTAAGATACAATAACTCTGAGGAAGGTCCAACCTTGTAATCAGTGCCATGAATTTTAGCTATAGCCTTGGATCCTTTCTTGGCAATATTCATCAAATCCGTATAATCAGATGGCTTGGAATAAGTATAACCCCAAGGAATCAGCCACATTTGAGAATAAGAATGTAAAGTTAAATAAGCTCTGAAACGAATTTTCAATTAGAGCAAATATTAAATTCAAATCTCTCAGGCTTATAAAATATTGTAGTACCGTATAGTTTTTTTGTTTGCCATTATGTAGTCAGATATTGCTCTAGATTCTGGCTCTGAAAATTCCTTAGGTCCTGCATATGTGTCACGACATGGATCTGAACTTGTTCCTTCGACTTTTGCATCTCCCCAGTGGTAACCAAAATTTCGGTTAAGGTCAACACCTTCGCAATCGGAAAAGAACCATCTAGCTATATGCGAAACGAAATGGAGTAGTCCTGAAGGTGTATATCTAGAAATTTGATTAAACATATCAAAATCAAACAAATGATAAATATCAGGCTGCATTTAATTTCAAATTTATTAAAAACTAGAAAAAATTTACTTGACGTTGCCCGGAATTTTAAGAAATTTCTAATTACTCAAGGGAATTTGAAGAGATTTTATAAGAGAGATAAAAAGACTAAAGGTTTTTAACAAATTTTATGGGAGTTTAAGGGATTTCAAGATATGTATAAAGAAATTCAGAATTCAGCTTTTTATATAGATAGATATAAGTATATCAAATCAATATCAATTACCCTAATCGCAGGCTTGACATAATATTGGCCGGAAAACCGTAACTTATCTTCATTATTTTACTATCACACAGGATAATATTTTTATCATATTTACTTATCATCCAAATCAAGATTGTATGTATGAGGAAAATTTTTACTTTGCGTTAAAATGAAAATCTAATTCTTTATATGGTGATTCTATTTACCTCGCTTCATTTTCGCTATCAGCCTGATAACTTCGGGTTTTTCGCCAAAGTCGGTCAGTCGTGTGACTGTACTCATATCCATCAGGATTTGCAACAGGCAAAATCATCCAATCCGAATTCTCAAGGAGTCTTGTGTATGTTGAATTTTTCTCCACCAACTGACTCAAAATATAGGTAGCCACTGCTATGCTTATCCATTCTCGGGCGTGAATACCTGTAAACAAGATACAGTTTTCAGATTCAGGAATAAAAGTGAAAGAAAATGCATCTGATTCTTTTAATTTAAATTGTGAATAAAACAGATAAATGTTGTTCTAATTTGCAATATATTGTGACTATATTTATAAGAGACAATAGTTTAGTATATTTTATGACATTAATAAATTCCTACTAACTCTCGCATAAAATTGACTAAACGAGTACGCATGATGATGAGATGTCTTTAATGGAAACAGGTTCTTATTCTAAATTCTACTATGCACATGTTCTGTCATGAAGACCGTAAATGTCACTACGTGAATGGCAAATAAGATGCCGCTTGGCATGACTGACAAGATAAAGTTACTTGTTCCAGTTTGATAACCTTTCTTATTCGAAATTAAGTTCATGAACTCATTTGTTGGATGTCAAAGTTCATTGCAGAAGAATGTTTTTTAAATTAATTTTCTTTTCAAAATGTGGGATCCATACCAGCATCAATCCAAATGGCCGGTTTTGTTTCTCCATTCTTAGTAGGTCCACTCGAGATTTTGACGACCTTTAATGGTTGCCCTTCATAACTGTTTCCAATTGTCACGAGTTCAACTAGTGCTGGATATCTTGAAGCCAGGTATTCCAAATACTTCATTATTTCTAAAACACCAAATCTATAAGTTTCTAAATTCAAAATTTTATTTTTTAAGGTAACTTTGATTTCAATTTTACGTGCAATGCATCCTGACCTCCATATCGATGATATCTTTTCCAGGTCATTGAGTGTCCTTGAGTGTTAAGTAGATCGTGTCTTTGTTCCTTCGACATTTTAGGATTTTGATTCGATATAGTTTTCTGTATGAGTTTTTTAAAATCAAATTTACATCTGAATCTTATTCTGAATCTAAATATTATCTATTCTTCAATAATATGAGATTATGTGCATTCATACCTGAAGATCTGATATAAGTACAGAAAATTCCATCTGCTGTTCCTTGAGAAATTTTAGCACGTCCACAATTATGTTTGGTGAAACTAAAACATCCGTTGACCTGAAAATTAAAAGCGTTAGTGCGCAGATTTGTACAAAAACGAATTTTACATACTTGTTTTTTACGGGAAGCGTCCAAAATTTTATGTCGTCTGGTTCAGTTTCATACATGGAACGAAGATCTTCTAAATGTGAGTTTCTAGTAGGAAGGATTCTTAGAAGTTGGAAGTCCTTGTAACTGATTTTATTGCTAATCGATTTTGAATTTTTTGACTCGCCACTAATAATATTGTTAAATACCATGCTGACTCCGTTAGCCACCGTGGCGAATACTGTTTCAAGTGTATCCATGAAAGAAAACTCTCGATTCCGAGAACTCCATGGAAATAATTTCCGGTTTGACGATTTTACAGGTTCTCCTTCTGGGTATCTCATAATTGTATTTTTTGCATCAGATTCATTTGTTATTGTATTTGAAACATTTCCGTATTCAGATCTATATAAATATATTGTAATTTGAGTTATAATTACACACTTCTATACTTATACTTAAAATTATTATTTCTATTCTGATACTATACTTCGTAAAAAAAAATTCAAAATAATAATAAAAATGTAATGATGCATTCATAACAGCTTCTCCTCACGCACCATCAGACATGGAAAGATTCAGAGAATACTGATGATTACGCTACTTTACTATTTTCTAACATCTGCTGTGCCATATACAGGACATAAATACTTTAATTTCGACTAAGAAAGTGCTGATCATTAATAATTACTATCTTTGCTGAATAAGGAAATCTGAAGACGACAGCAACGTCCTCTTACAGTTATTCAGAAGGATATTTTATACCGTATTACGCACAATAAGTAAACAAAACTTTAAGATCATCAGAACTGAAAAAATGTGCATAATACATCAATTTATTTTTATCATTTTTTCGAAGTTCAAAAATGGATCTATCAACAATTGGAAAATGATTTACTACGAAAAATGTTCAAGAAACTTGATGAAATTACGTGAAGAGTTCAATTCGAAAGAAGAAACTCTCTTCTGATGCTATCTCTTATACTCAACTATATTCTCAAAAAATTTCTAAAATTGTATAAAATTGTAATTTTAAAAATGTATATTAACTGTTGAACTAACCCATGTGGATCCGAAATATTTATATTGTATACATCTGGAATAATAACTTGTCCTTGATTCATAGATATTTCCAGAAGCGGATTTCCACTGACAATAATTGTCGAGAAAATCACTAATGGCCCGAAGGAGGCAATAATAATGCACGGAATCGACCATCCACTTTTCATGATCTCAAGCCGAAGAAACCACTTCGAGGAAGGTTCTTTCCTGACTGAGCTCAACCAGTTCTGGGACTGGTGGTAGGCGAAAAATAACGTTTCATTGCATTGACGGTGACTTTCACCTTTAAAACAATCTTCTCAGAATTTTCAATGTTATTAACTAATTGATAAAAATTGTGCTTACATAATACAAAAGTTGATAGATATAATTTACATCTATTAATATTTTACTGTCAGATGTCTGTTGATTCTTAAAATGATCAAATTAGAGCAAAAACTTTTTTCAACGTAGGTGACCTTAAAACAGTATTATAAAAATAATTAAAAGAACGTTTCTGACTTAATTAATTCAGTTCTATATTTTCGGACAGTTTAACATATTTTAAATTTTATCCTGACTATGCATTTGCCACATTGGGTAGTTTGGGCCAAAGATCACGTGTTAGTAGATCCCGTTAGTTTCAAGACACTTCTTCACTGATGTTATTCTACAAAAGAAATACCTAGTGTCTCCACGTTGATGAATCCTCAATTCTTTGCACTGTACTTATCGCTGCCATGTCACTCCAGTTTCCTATAAAATCTGATTTTATGTTTTTAAAACTAACTTATACATACAATAAGATCTGAAATTAGTTATTCGTGGCCGATTTAGACATATGTGTATGGATAAAATTGCTGCTTAATTATTGCAAAAATAATTGAATATTTAAAAAGAAGCGATTTTGAACAAATATATCTTATCGTACGATTCGTCATTTTTAAGATCTTTCTCTAATCTATATTTTTCAACTGAATTTTTTTTATTGAGCAAATAAATTCGTTACCATCAACAAAAAACTCTGCTTTAACAGTGAATTAATCCGTAGTCAGGTTCCAGGTATCAATTTTGACTAGAAGTAAAAATTTACTTGAGGTGACAGTGAATATACCAACACAGATATAATTTTATTAATATTATTATACTTTATTTATGTTCATATATTTAAGAAAATGGGAAAGTGATTTTTCACATAAAACCAGTACCTTCTCATATGATGAGAATGTAAAAATGGGAAGGTGAAATAAAAGAAAATATATGCACGCAGTGAATACATATATAATATTCCTTTGTTATATATTGTGTACTATAGTATACCCAAAAAGGTATACAACAATACAATCAATGCTTAGGCGTATAGAAGGTATAATAATTACAGGTATACTGACTGAAGTTACATATTAATCTGTTATTCAATCAAGACTGGCGAAAACAAGACATACACAAAGTAAGTCACATCGATTCGACAATAATTGACAGTTAACTCAAATCGCGATCCTTAATTAACCCCGTAATTTATTTTCCAAATATTAAATATTTTCAATTTTGACTAGCACGTGCAATCGACAGGGTTACCGAGCATCTCTTAAAAAGTGAATTTTGGTTTTCTAACATTCTAAGTCCAATTTCCTGTGAAAGAAAAGGAAGAAGAAGAAAAAGGAAATTGATATTGTCGTACTTATTAGATTATTAATTGACTGCTGACAATCACTCTCGGTTTCGGTTTATTAAGCGAGCCTCTCGGCTTTCGCGAGAGTGATCTTGAATGGCAAGAACTCATAAACTCAATTCTGTGATGCTTCTTAAAGGAGTTCCACTATCCTAACTATTTTAATCTACTGTTCTACTCGTAAATTATCTCTTATTTTCTTTCCTTCATTCCCCTTTTCCCATCTATCTCAGTCCTCGGGCTTTTCCGATTAATGGAAACTTAATACTATTTTTCTTAAGGCTTTAGTGTTATGTACAAGTTATAAACGTCGTTCTCGTATCGACATTTACGACGATAATAATATAATAACAATATTGGCTTGCAACAATTAACATTCTTGATATACTCGAATAGTTTCGTTTGTAATGTAGTAGATTTTAATACAGAATTGCTTTGAATTACTTAAAGAGTCTGTCTACATTCGCATGCGTGTATCTTCTGCAATGTTCTCTATGCAGAATAAAATTATACAATTTTCCAACTGCCATTAACTTATAAGAGATTCTTTTCCGAGGAAAAAGTTTTGTCCACCCACCAATGTGAATAGTATCATCGAATTAATCCTGGTTGTTGTACAACTATGAAATCTCGATGATATTTATTATTTAAATATATACTGAAATTCCTATTGATGTCGCTTACTGAGCTTTCACGCTCGCGGTATTTGAGGAGCAGGGAGAGGAGCCTCTCTTTCTGCCCCTCGATTCCACCCATCACCGAATGTGATTCAGCGAGAATACTAAGGACATCAATCGAAATGAAATCAATCGGAACTTCAGTGTATGTAAATCGTTTACAGTAATGCCTCATTTTGTCTACATTATTTTTATGTTCAGCTAGTTTTGGATACTTTAGATATAATTATGCTTTTATAAGATTAATTTATTTTATGGCTATGGTAGTGGTTGTAGCTTGGTTCGGCCCAAGTTCACAGCTACGGTAGATCAAAAAGAGGAAAACCCTCGAAATTTTAGATACCACTTGTTTATCTTGCCGGAATAGCTGACTTCACGCTCTTTTTTAGACAATGTTCGCTTTCACATGAGCATTACCCATCATTACCTTATTCACGAAATTTACAATAGCCATTGCCGGTTGTTCTGGTTCCAATTCCGCAAAGATGTGGCACTGGTTGTCGGATTTATGCGCTGGTTTTCTTGCCACAAATCCAAAACAGCGACTGAAATAAAATTAAATAATTTGCCACATAATTTATTAAAGAAATTATTTAATATATTTAAGATTTTAAATATTACATCTTATTTAAAAGATACTTACTGTGCACTAAGAGCTCGTCCAGTCTCCTCGCTGACAAAGTTCCAAGTACGCTCGTCGGGATCAAGGCCACAGTAGCTAATATTATTCGTAGGATAATGTCTACGGAAGAAAAGTTTGCGGGCGTTATCAGTCAACGTGATGCCCTGTGTGGAGACCTTGAAGTGCACGATGGTTGCAATCGGTAGAGGCTTGTGATCGAACAGCATTGCGATTGTTTTTTTGATAGCCTGAGGTCCGGTTAGTGACTCGGTATCCAGCGTGAAGAGATACAATACGTTGCAAGCTGAAACAAAAAAAAAATATCTCTTAAATATTATAGAATTTTTTCGGTTAATTAAATTAGAAACAAAAATCTCTTTCTTATCAAATCATAAAACTAATTACATTATTCAGCTATTTCCTGTTATGAAGTGGATTCTTGCTTTATCAAGACCTTAATACTATATGTCTATCTGTCCACTTGATTGAGTTTAAGAGTTACTCACCAGCTCCTTGCGCCAAAAGCTGTTGTGCACTATTTGTTCCTGGTGAGTCGAGTGCTCTGGCTGCTACATCCGGTTCCGGCAGTAACAACTGGCAGGGTAAAGCCATTGCCATCAAGCTGTGCTGATAAACCAAAGCGGAAAGAGAGCTGAAGACGGGCTCATTGGCGCATCCCTTGAGTCTAACTCCCCGGGATGTTGGCTCAATTAGGAAATGCCTAACGAGTTCACTAGATGGGTCTCTTGGACTACTTGGTGCTCCAGGTGGTGGGGTTGCCACTTTGAGAGCAAGACCAAAGGCTCCAGGAAACGAATTACTATCTCGGACCACAAACGTTCCCGGAGTTGCATCTTTTAGCATTGATATTGCTGCAACAATATTAAAGATATTACAATATTAATTAAATACAGCACTGAAAGAAAGTCACTCAATTAAAAAAAAAGTTTTTTAAAAACCAAGCGACGTCTACTAGAGTTTATGTTATAAAACTCACCCTGCTCTCGAGATATATTTGGTTTATACCAAATTTTGCTGGTATCGCGAACAAATTTAACATTGATATCCGCTACTTCTTGAGGCTCTGTGTTTGAATGAATACTAGAACGTCTCGATCCGTAATACTGAACCATTGGAGATGTGTGACCGCCACTGTTAATAGAGTTGTAAGACGTTGCAGACTGGAAATTAATTAAAAAAGTATTTTAAAAAGCTATAAAAAACGAAAAAAAAATTCACAAGACATTTAGATTTATGTAAAGATTTATTTCAACCCACCTTAGGGCTTTGGGCAAATTCGATATGCGTTGGAGTACCAGGACTCCGGCCCATAGTATGCGACTGAGATCCTGTCGATTCGCCTAGTGGAGAGACTGGTCGGTCCTTGCTACAAGTACATGAAATATTCATATCAAATGAGAATCTAGAAGCGAATGAAGCGAATATGCATACAGTGACACGAAAATCGTGCAGCGGTGCGACTTCTGAAGATACACTGCAAGTGCGTTTACGTATACATTTATGGATAATTATACAATCACGAAAAAGATCACGAAATAGAAAGCTTCAACGCGCAACGAATTTCCCTGTCAATAAAAAATGGTACCCTTTCATCTCTTAGGCCCATTTATTATCCAAAACGTAATACTTCATCTGTTCCGACTTTTAGGAAAAGTTTTTCCTTTCAAAAGTTTTAAACAGAAAAAATAAAAATGCAAAATTTCAAATTGATAGAAGCAGATAGTCTATCGAAATAGAAAGTATGGTAGATTTATAACAAGTTTTTTTTAATCCTTCATGCAACTAATCTAAAAATATTAATACAAAACTGATTTTTATTAGTTGGTTCTTTTTTGAACGCACAATATACAAGCCTTTGTTAGTAGTTGAAATGCGTTAAATTCGCTAAAAAAAAACTGAGACATATTTCTTGTGATTATTTTGTCTATGAAAGTAGTTATTCCAAAGTTCTGCACTTGAAAGAACGAGTGGGACAAGACTTGTTTAAATTATAGGATGTTGAATATTAAAGTTCTTGAGACTCATTGTCAGTGGAAGACTTGGAAAAAATATAAAAACTCAAGCGACATTGCCCACTCCATCATGATTCATGTACAGGAAAAGTGCAATCACACACTGTTAATAAAACGACACATAACATTCATAGTGCATGGCTGCGATTTCACGCTCAATCTCTTGATGATTGCTTCACAGTATATTACCTAGGATCGTACAACGTCGAGTGGTTAGTTTGCGGCCATCGCTTGTTACGCGATTCTTTAAACGAGCCGCTTTCCGGAAAACTCAAGTGTCTAGAATCACGAACATTAATCTGTCATCATTGGTATTTCTCCAATTGTTCGTGGAAACACTTGAAACTGATACGCGAGAAATTTGGAAAGTTTTAATTATTCAATTGTTCGTCGTGCCAATTATTGTCTCCAAGGATGCGGATTACAGGATTAGCAAATCATTTAGTTATTTAAGAAATCAAAAATGAAAGACAGTAGAAACATGGGTCACACAATTTAGAAAATGGACTTCTTTCAATTGTCGTAGAAATTCAAAGTAAATCAAATAAATTCAAGTATCTTACCGCTGAGTTGTCGGACTCTTGGGGGGAAGTCCCGCCTCCCTGGAAATTTCTCTGCGTTCCTCAATATAAATTGCACGATCGACGTAGTTGTTGTTCATGTTTCCTGAATCAATGTGGTTGTTGTTGATATTATAACCTGAATTGTTGATATTATTTGACGTGATGTAGGTTCGATCCGATGCAAAGGTGACCGTAGGAGAAGAATTGTTCACATAAGGAGTGCGTGGATGAACCGGAAATGCTGGAGTCTGCGGTCGAGAGGCGCCCCCAACGCCCACGCTTCCGGGACTTATGCTTCTCTCTGTCCACGATGATGAGGAATCATTGTGGGACTGGAAATCGATATCAGGAAGTATTAATTTTCAGTGCAAACCAACACAACATGGAAGAAACATTCACAGTAAAATGATTATTTAAAAATTGAAAGGTAGTTCTATAATTAAAATTCTTGAATTCATGATAATAATCTGTACAAAAGGAACCAGTACCATTTCATATTTAACATATGATACAAACATACTCGATTATGTGACAACCTTTGATGACTGGAATGACTATGTTTGATTATTAAAATATAAGATGCTATGTTCAAGCAAATGAAATAAAGCAATTATATATAATCTTAAAAGTGATACTCGTAAAAGCATTCGTGCGAAAAAAATGATCTTCAAGTTAATTATTGAAGCTACGGCTAGGTAGTGAATAAGTGCAAGGCGTTGCGACAAACCTGGGTACTACTCTGCCATGCTTTTGGTGACTGATTAGGGGAACTGTTAGTGGTATTGGTCGTGATGGTGATTGCTGTTGAGGTGGTTGTGACTGAATTCACTTGGGCATTTTTGTTAGTGGATGATCCATGAATTGGCGAGATGTTGGCCAATGACTGAATTAGGCTCACGAGAGGGTCAGCCGAATTCTGCCTGACTTGTTGCTGATCCACAACTGCCAGTAGACCTGCATCCACTGGGTCCTTTACACCATTACTGATAACCGAATCGTAATTCGTCGTATAACCATTCTGATAATGTTCCCCATTTCCTGATTCTGATTGTCCTGACTTCTCAAAGTTGTCCTGCACTTTTGCAGAATCTATATGGTTGTTGTTGGCCTGTCGGTACTCCCTCAGCAATGTTTCCGCTCGTGCGAAGCTGTCGCTACGAGATTCTGGTCGAGGGGGTTGTTGGGGCTGCTTATCCGGGCGATTTGAGTTTTGGTAATGGTTTACTAGGCCTAAGGGCGGTGCTGCAATTAATGCTGCACGTGGGGATGACGGAGGGCTCTGCAATGCAAGCCAAGCGCTCTTTCTCAGGCTACATGCGTATCTAATCTATTATGGCTAGTTAAACATTATGCAAGGTACAAATCGCTGTAAACCCTCTAATTAGCCGATCGATTTCAGAAAAATAAAACAGCGTTCGTGCACTTGCTACTACCATTTCTAAAAATTATTTACTACTTGAAATTGGCAGTATAAATCTTCTATATCTAACAACAGGTTATGCTGATTTTAATTTAAAATGTTGATGTTTTAATTTGTAAATAACTTGTCAAGAATGTGAGTTTATAAAATTAAATATTTACAGCAGTTTTTAGACGTAGATTATCAAAGCAGGTTATCAATCCAAAGACGGTAAAATAAATTATAAAATAATTAGAATTTGCTTAAGTACCTGGTTGTCATTGTACTTTCGGAAATCGTACGCTCTCTTAACAGCAACAAAGGGTCTCTCGTTCACGCTTTCCGCCCTTGGTCTTCCGAGTGTTGAATTTCCACTGCCATTGTATTTTCTACTAGCTGACCTCTGCGGAAGTAAAGGACTTGCTGGAGCGGATGTGTACACGGCAGTTCTAACTGAATTCTGCGGGAAAATTTTTGGTACGATCAGAATTGCCATTTTTCACGAAGATAACATATTTTTAAAGTACGCGTTGTTTCTGATTTCAAAAATCTTCATCTTATTCGATCCGTTTGAAGAATATGATAGATTATATTACATTGGCTATGCTAAACGGCCTTGGGTACCATGAAGATTAAAAGCAAAAAGGTTAATCATCTATCTCACCTGACCAGAAACTGGGCTTGTCGTCCAGATATCGTCTTCATCATCTAGAACCGCCGAGTCACTAGCATATCCATCGTGCCTCAAGCGTGATCTCTGCACGCTTTTCAATTCGCCAAGCATTCGATTTCCCGCTTCTTGTCTCCATATCCTTGCTGGATTTCTCTCGTCCCTCCTGGCAGCAAGTTTTAACTGTTGTTGCCTCAGCCATGACAAACTGCAACATACAATAATTACGTCATGTATCAAAATAGGACTCAAATACTTCCTACACTCAAAACTCTTGTACTACTTGAAATTCTTGTAGTAGAAAACAACTTAATTGTAAAACAAGTTTCGTAAGCTTACACCAGATTTATTATTATACACTACATTGAAGGAAATCTGAAAAAGCTACACATCGTTAAATTAGTCGACAAGGAGTTCGCCGTTATATCTTGATAGATGAGTTTTACCCCATATCACTATTTTATGTCTGTTCAGCTAGTTAAGCCACCTTGCCTCTAAAAGAGTATCGTCAATAAATAAATGCAGATCTACGAGGCACTAGAAGTTCTTGCTGTTTCAGCTAAACCGGAGTAATGTACGATCCACAAATCAATCCTTTCTTGCGTACTTGCTCATCGGCTTACGTTTGTAAAAAAAAAAATAAGAAAAATCCCTGCCGAGAGAGATGAGTTCATCAACCACGTAAACTTTTATTTTATCCTATCATAAAAAAGAGGTAGTGATTATATCGAAAATAGATTCTCGCAATCTTAAAATCTGTAACCACATTCTCTCTTTACCTATTGGTTGGAATTGTATTCATCGCTTGTACATTTTAAAGGATTTCAAGAGATTGTAAATGATTCTAAGAAATTTTTAAGGAATTGAAAATAGATTTAGGTATAATTAAAAATGCATCTTTAAACTTTTAAAGTTCGCAATAATCTAAAGACACTTTTGCGTGTGATCAGTTTTACTATGCCCGCGATTATTTATGCGACTTATCGCCCCAAGCGTATTGCTGTGTTTCTGTAGCAATCTGTAGACCTGCTTTTCGTATAACCGAAGTACTTCAGGCAGCTAGCGTTTCATTATTTTATCGCTCTCTATAACCGTATATAATCTAGATTATTAACAAGTTTGCAAGCGTCAATGGATCCACTTACTTACACAGAAATGCATTTCTGAAGGCTCAATGTTTATTGTAATGAATGTATCGCCAACATGAGTTTATGATGGGGAAGGTAGAATAGTAATTTATGGCAGCAAATATTCTTCGATCCTTTCAAACATTTACAAATATTACTTAACAAATTTTATGAGAAAATTCTTGATGTAAATATGTTATTGATACGCCAGTTTTATCGGTAGTAAGAATATATAATATATATTGCCGGAAGCTGAAAAGAATATAAATACCAAGAGGTTTTATGAGAAATGCACTTTAGAAAAAGATACAAATTACCCGGAGCTTGCGGAGTAAATTAGAGGAGCTTCTAAGCTCATTCATGCGACGACGTATATCTAAGCTGCAGACTTGCAACGACTTCCGCTTCCTGGTTCCGTTTTGTACGGCTACATCAGTGGAGAAAGAAAGCGAAACATGAAAAGAGAGATTCTACCACAGCCGATTTAGCGCGTCTGGACCGTTCTATATTTATAATTATGTCATAGAGGGCGACCGGATTCTCAAAATACTCAAAGCTACTTTTCTTTTTTTGACCCATTTTTCACACCCTTTACTACGGTTAGAATGTAAAAATCTAGTCATTTCCTGTGAAAAATCTATCAACAATCTACATATATAAAACTGAAATCGTGTGTTTGTTTTGAATAGGTTCCACAACTTGAATCTATAACAGAATAAAGTTCTGCAGGATGTCATAAATTTGTCCAGCGGATTTTTTAAAGATATCTAGAAACTGTTTTCGAACTTTTAAAATTTGTTTCATTTTTTTGCTTATATTTCGAAACATTTAAAATAATTTTAAATGATTTTAAAATCTCTTTCAATTCTTAAAAATAATTAATTAAAATTCCTTAAAGTCACGGACAATGACGGGTAAATTTCTGCTAGTAATATCACAATATTCAATTTGATTCAGAGTTCGTTATATTAAGTTATCTTCAAAGAACGACGCCAATAAAAAATTGTGCTTCTAATTGCAGTTATTATGCTGTCATAGATAAAGAGGCAGGCGTGCTGAGATCTCTCGGGTCACGTGTAATTAGTACAAACTGGAATGTAAAAATGTAAGAACTAAGAAGTCTAAGAATCTCTTTTGTCGAGACTGAAGAAAGCGGAAACTAGTATTTCTTAACTGAATATATATGTACACATTAAAACCTGTTTTTAAAAATTTAACTTTAATTTTCCAAAAAAGTGAAATGTCATCCCAAACATAGTTGTGTGCAAAAAGGACAGAAGAAATCTCGATCGAGCGATAAGTCTCGTAGAAAAGACTTGTCAACAGTCAGTCGAATTCCTTGACCATAACAGTCAATCCCCCCCCCCCCCCCATGTAGCGTTTGCTAGCGAGCTAGAATTCGCGTGAAGGTAGAAGAGACCTGAGAGACATTTATTTTCATGTTTTGAAGCGAAAGCTACGCGATAAATTTATTTTATTATATAAGACAATGCAGCATTTGTCAAACGCCTTCAAAAACGCATTCCATACTTTCTCCTTTCACTCTATCATTGTTCCTCGCGACATAATAAAATTTGATCCGTTGTAATTATCAACTTATTGAATTCTAATCTATCAAAGCATGATTCTTCATCATTTAAGTAAGGTTCTCGGTGAAATAATTTGATAAATGCAGGTTCATTAGCCGCAATAAAACCGATAAAATCAGAAGAGATCAAAAATCCGGGCATATCATAAATATCCTCATCCAATCAAAATAAACTACCTCTGTAACAACTACCCGAGTGTACAGTTAACTGACTGATTTCAAGCTTAACTCCTCTAGATTATACATTTTAGGAGCTATAAAATTGAAATGCTGTTAATTCGTCCTGCACTTCCTTCTCACTTTTTAGTAAGCTTACATATCTTACATTTCAAATTAAAAATGTAAAATTTTAATAGCGGTATTAGCAATAATTCAAATGTTTATGCGCAATCAATATTTTCATTAAGCGTGCAAATGAATTCAAGTAAGACTGAGTGAAAGATATTCTGATTAATGTGAATTTCCAATTCAATTCTCGTAAAATTGCTTCCGCTTTGATCCAGCGATATTTTTTATTATTTTCTGTCATTAAAATGAATAATGAGTAATATTATGACCGCATTTACCATTCTTGGCAAATGCACTGTAATATTCACAAGTTGGGTCGCGCATGGAAAGACAATTTATTAATTGTCTCTTTCCGAGACCGAGGCCGTCTCTTTTCATCCTTTTGCGGTGCCCAATTTGGACGCCGCGTTGCGACACGATGCTTTACACGTCATACCTCTGGCGGCTTTGCAAAACCAGCCGAGAACACCCTATTTTCGTGAGGCCACTCCACCAAATGGGCTGGTTATAATTGCAACCATAATAACGAGCCTGACATGTACATAAAGGATTATGAAAGCTTAGGAATACAAAACCCGGCTCGTTAACCGAAATGTATGAAAGTTTTAATGGTGGGTCGAAAGTCCAAGGCTGATAAATAAGTGTTTTGACGTTTAACAAAAGTAATCTGACTATAATATAAACAATAGTTACGCAGAACACAAATACTCTTTAAGATTATTTAAAACGCAGATACCAATGCCAAAAACATTTTTCAAGAATTGATCGTCTTTCAGTGTGGGCGAACTCTGTAATTATATTAGTCACGTTGAGAATTGAATTATCCGGCAATCTTCTACAGAATTACTATAAATATGGACATCAATCTTTTTTCTTGGCAGTTAGCCTTACCTATGTTTCTCTCCACACTTTTGCTAATTAAATTTTGTAACGAGTTACATAATTTCCTAGTTGACAGAAATACGAGAAAAAAAAATAAATCTTGAGTATAAATTATCCTCTCGAAAGTGTTTCAAGATTAGTCCTAAAATTAGTCTTAAAATATTAGTCTTAAAATTAGTATTGAGAAAAAGGAATACACACCCATCGATGTGTTCTGAATTCAGCTTGCTTGAACCATTAGCGAATTCCGGTGGTGGATCTGGCGTATTAGAGTTGAGAGGGCTGGTGGGTCTTTTGCTACTTTCCCCAAGAATATCATCTAGATCAACCACAGGCGCAGTTCCTCGTACCGAGGCCTTCCTGACCAAGGAAGGCGAGGAAAGTTTCTGATGTTTGATCATATCCGAAGTGGCACCATAAGAGAAGGGTTGACTAGTTTGCCTCGCGTGATAAGGAATGTCATCATCAATGAAGTCTATATTCCCAGGAGGCGAAAAAGAATCCGTGTGCTTGCGGTACGAGTCGTTCATCGACTCTGAGATCTTTCGATCTGGAGATCCTCGGAAGTCGACCACGTCGTAAGCCCTTCCGTCCTCTCTACCAACTAAAATTTCTTTGCGGATGGAAGGTGATTCTCTGTACTCGTTCTTCAAGGTGCTGTAACTACTGTTGGAATTGTAAGGAGGGCTCGACTCCTTCGCTGCACTATAACTTCTATACGAGTCCTTCAAGGTCGAATAATTCGAGGAAGTGGGATGACTACCGTGGCTGCTATAGCTGCGAGACTCTTGAGTATAGGCTTTCTCGTTTCTACCCGATCGATGATATTCATCCGTTGGTGGATCTGGCATTGACTGCACATAAAAATAAAGTAACAAGATTAGAGGAGAGGAACATAAAAAAAGAGGGAGCTCGAGAGGAGGGGGACTATAATGACTAAGTACTTTTGACATCTCAAACAGGTGCGTAATGCGGAACAGTATCGCGTCTCAAACAGATTTAGTTTCGTAATCTCTTTTGAAACTATGAGTGTTTCTATTCGCCTTCTCTGTTATTAAGTTTCTACATAATGTGTCTCATAAAATTGTGTTAAATGAACTTGCCTTTAAATCTACTCCCACAACTTATCACTGATTAGCGATTAGCCTTCGAGACTTGCCTAATAATTCAAATTACTGAAGAACTTGTAGAAGTTATTTTACATTTTCGAAATTTTAGACTAGTATGAGTTAAAATTAGAACAGTAAATAAGGATTGATTCTTTTTTTATTATAATAAGTGGGATATGGTAAAAGTTGATCAGTTACACGTTGACTCCATGTGGGAGGTACAGGAAGACATAGAGCCCTGACAGACCTATAGATTTTAGAGTGAGTTTCAAGTGAGAAACTATGAGATCCTTGACTGTCCCATAAATGTGAAATAAGTGGGAGTTCTATATGTTCTCTGTCGGGCGCATTAGCACAACAAATCCACGACACGATCTAATGAGCTTCTATTTCTCGCGAGTCAACAATAAAGCGATATTTCGTTCACCATTGCAGAACACAGTAATTGGTTTTGAATTGTCCTGTGATTTATGTATCTTCTTTAATGATTGCAAAAGAACCCATTTTCTCAATCTGAACTAGTAAGAATTTAACTAATTGAGTTAGTAGCCTTATATTTGACTACAAATAGTAAATTTGAATAGTAAATTACCATTAATCAAGTAGGTTATTAAAAACAAGGACATTAGAAGTGTGCGTAGCACTCAAAGATGTACAAAGTCTTCGTGTAGATATATCTGTACTCAATTTGATAGAATTTCCATATCTTAACCGCTCACCTCAACAGTAAGCATCATATCATGTAGCAATTTATCAAGGTCACCATGAGCTTGATTCTCGGTTTCAATTTCCGGAGGACTTGGTCGTTGTGGCGGAGCACTGCTGATCCCACTGTCCATAGAAACCGTCAGTGGAGAACCTCGAGGTCCACCTCCGGTGCCTTGGTTGACCACGGCATAAAGTGATCCATCGATAGGCCCACAAGTATATCCTAATCCACGTGGAGACGTTTGTAAGGAAGAACTAGAATGTGGAGGAGGTGACAATGGTGTTTCTCGACCTTCTGGAACAAGATTGTAAAGGAAGTCATTTATTATTGATTCTTAGCTGGAGAACATATCATGCAATACTTGATTCAACATGAAAAACTTGTTAAAAGTGCTATTTTTGCTTACAATTGCAACATCCTTTGCCTAGTCAAAATGCAAATCTTTATTTTATACGTTCCTTCTTTGAGAACGTAAATAGTGTAATTACTCTGTGCGTATGTATAAGTTTCTAGAGATAAGCTCGCGTCATTGAATATTAAGTATTCAAGTCTAACTGACGCTATCTAGAGACGATAAAACTGCGACATAGGTGCCATATATCGCTCTCATTTACTAACTGAATCAAGTTGCATGTGACAGTGAATACTGAAAAAGTTGTTTTTATCAGTGCAGACAGGAAACAGTATTCGATTTTTTATAAAGTTCCTAATGAGATTGCTTTCTCTTTTTAGAGGAGGGTAAGTCATTCCTAGAGGTTTAGATTATTTCAAATTGTCTTGTATTATACACACAAGGCACATGTTTCATTGAACGATTTATTTCTAGAATTTTGTACAATTTATAAACTGAAAACGGAGACGTGTAACTTTAATGGCGAGGACGAAGAAGAAAAGCTTGATGTCCTAAAATACATAGAACGTGTGTGTTTGTGTGCTGTGTAAGCATCGAGTCATCTTGGGAAATTGTTTTCAATGTTAGTAGCAAACAGACGTTTATGTCAAGCTCGACAATATGACGGAAACTCGCAAACATTCTCTCGTGAATCTCCCCTCTTTTTGCCTTGGACCAATTTAGCACCATTTGAGTTTGACATGTCTATGACCTAATCTTTGTGGTAGGTTATCCTACATCGATGATTCAGTCGAAATATCACGTGAATAAGACTATTTTAGATAAGTGAGGTGTTCTTTCAATTTTCAGAAAAAATAAAGATAAAGTAAAGACGATAAATCTACGACTACTATGTATATTTTTTTAGAAAGAACTAGAGCTAAGTTTTTGAGAAGAGCTTGGCGAAGTCATCGCAAAATAGTTTCAATACGTTTCAAGTGTTTATTGGAATATAAACAATAGTATTGCTAAATTATTTCTAAGGAAATCTTTTCATATATCTTTTGCATCTATTTCCTTAAAGCTGAGGTGAAGGTTCATAAGAGAAAAGAACGTCCAAGGCGAGACAGTTACGATGTCTCGTGGACATGTTCTCGGAAACTGCGTTTTCATGACTCTTGTTTAACGAAAACCGCACGTCCCTATAGTAAGAGTAAACCTCGTTTACGGTTATGCGTTTCTTCTCGTCTGTGAAATATCAAATTTATGCAACTTCTTACGTCACCCTAGATTATTTACTTTTTAGAAAATATTACAAACAATATGCAAAAGATCTTATTGAATTTAAAATTATTCTAGGGACCATAATTCAAACTTCGATTATTTAAAAATACGAAACATGAAACATGTTTGTGTAGGAAGACAAAACATTCAACTTGTATTTATTATCCTTGACATCGAACTTTTGTGGGCTTTGTGACTAAAATCATTGCGAGTCGATAAACTCTTGCCGAAGGAAGTGAAGGTCGCAGAGTTAACTGAACTGTCCTAAAATATATTTGTATGTAAATGTGACTAAAATACCGTCTCAACTTTGCTAGCCAGAAACTAAAATAACTCATGCTCACGAATCTTGCCAAGTATTAATGTAGATTATAGAAAGAAGTCAAAGTGGCGCCAAGCCTAAGACAACGAAAAGCAAAGTCAATGGAAAATTGCTTTTCCGCATTAATTCGATAGCATTCCATAATTTTTTTCATTATTAGCTTTAAAAGCTTTTAAAGTATCCACCGCCATCTGACACAGTCGCAAATAACGATGTGTAGTTTTTACTGCCAGGGCGTCAATGAAACTTCAGTGAAAAAAAGACGGAAACTCTTGAGGGTCTTGAGAGTTCGAGGGGCAAAGTGCTGCGGCAAGTGGCTGTAAAATGCATTCTTGGCGGCATTTGCAAACTCACCATTAGGCTCAGTTATAGATTGTACTTTTGTACTAAGGCCTGAGGTTGAAACGTGCACATGGAGTGAACATTTTATGACTGAAACACTTGTGCGATGTGGCTGGCTAAGACGCAAGACATAAGAAACTCGCGGTTCAAACGCAACCGCAAAACGCAATCCATTGAAAATGTGCGACAGACGCTGACTTCTAACATTGATCGTCCTACGGTTTCAATTACTATGCAAGCTATGTTATCGTCATCATAAAATCCGATTATTTCCTGGTGGGTGTAACATGAAAATTCACTATTATCTAGTATGAAACCTAATCTGACACTTGCAAGTGTGACAAATCTGCAGTATAATTCTGATATAAAGAATATTATTCACCTTCAAGATAATGAAATTAAAGATCATTTTATCATACATTTTGTAAAATATATGACTGTCGACTGTCATACATTTTCCTTTTAATATCTGCCAATTACGTTTTAAGATACTTGATATTAAGCGCTAATATTCACGTATTTTTTACATGAGATAATAATCGATATCATGAATTTCCTTCCACGTTTTGCTTTATTTCTTTTCGTGTACGAATATTAACTGCATGTAAAGGGAGCAGATAAAGTTGAATTTTGCGCTGGTCTTCAGAGCCCAGAAGCTCATCTGAATTCAATTCACGTCTTCCCTATCTCATCCACGCATCGTGTTCTGTATGTATTATTTTTATATATGAGTTTTATAGACGGAATGCATTGCATTTAACGCCTCTAGGTTGCTCCACTAGACAATCCGGTTTTAATTTAGGATCTTCAATTTACTCTTATTTTATTGCTCTTTTCAAAGACGATCCACTTCAATTAAAAACGACAGTGTTATAAGTTAGTTCGAAAGCCTACCAAATACTGAATGCCGACAAATGAAAAGTGAAAGATCCGACAATTTATTAGTGTCATGCATATTGCGAGATAGATATCAGATTAGGGTAAAAGAAATTAGTATCTACATTAATGCAAAGAAACGGGTTGACGTGTGTCATGGATTAACTTCAGAGACTCTTGAATGAGCTCCAATGTAATCAAGCAAGGTTCAAGATACTCTTATAGCTTATTCGTCTCTTCATATAAACATAGAAAAGTGTACTAATACTGTCTCGTTATTCCAAAGAAATAGAAAAAAAGATAGTAATTGTAAATTGTTTAAAACATAGTTCAATAAGTTAACTGCCCCCCACATTAGGTGAAGTTTAATTCGTCTCGTGCGAATTGAGGACGCAGATGGTGGGAGAAGTTTGCCTTATGCGGACATGACTGTGGCGTTCTTTTGCCTTATACAATATCGTGGACACATACTCTTTTTTCTTGGACTTCTCCTGGTCGACGAATCTGTTCGAAGCCAAGATGTCGAGAATACCACACCTTTCCGCCTCGTCGCAACGAATCATGCGAATTTAACAGTGCGGAATAACATAAGATTATGCGCCTGCATGATTAATCGACGCTGACACTGTAATAACGTTCTCAGGAGAATCTTTCATCGAGATAGTCTCTAACAAGTATGTTTATCATCTTGCACAGGATTAAATGATTTACGGATTGGCAGGCGGAAGCTTTGGATTTATTCTAGAGTAGAAAATTAGAATGCGTTTTTTAAATCACTTAACAAGGTGTCAGTCATCTACATAAACTATTTATTTATACCCTTTATGCGTGATACCGTAATCAGGAGAACCACTTCTGCATTACGAAATTATTCTTTTGAATTATTCAAAATCTTAACTCTTACACAAGAGTATTTAATCATTGACGGAGAAAATGAGCGAAACATGTAGTAATGATCAGAAGCAGTTAATATATGGCCGGCTTAATTCATGCGAAGCACTGATTTCACAAAAACAAGAAGAACATGATTTCAGAGTGGAGGAAAATCTAGAGCTCTGAGATCAATGTAATTTTAATGAAAAGTACTGCACTTAAGTTCTTTGATTAGTCTAGCAGCGACCTGGTTTTTCATATGAATTATGCTTTGAAGACCACCCAGAGTAATACCTCGAACGTAGAAAATCAGGTGGAAGATGCGTGCACGTTTTCGCGTTCACATAATGGGGCGAGTTTCCGCAGATGCCTACGTTAGCCCAACCACACACATGCATATAATCGTGCGATTCGCGTGTAATCGAATCGCGTGTTTGAAAATACTCGTCCCTCTGCCCTGGAGCCAAATACACCTCGGAGGTATATTCTCATAAACGTTTAAGTTAACGGTAGTATAATATACAATGTTCTCGATTGTCGAGAATGAGTCTAGGAAAAGCTGTAAGTGCTATAAATTTGAAACGCCCTTGGCTGATGTGAAGACGTATCACGTAAACACGCGAGACGCGAAAATACCGCTTCTAATGAAAACATCTGTATCCTGGGGCAGGATGGAGAACGAAAAATCATGATTCGCTAAAGAGGTTCATGTCTATCTCCCAACATGTATATTTTAAAATTCTGGAGACGAAACATTTTTTAAGTCGGAGGGTGGTTTTTTATATTTTAATTTTCTCTCTCACTAAAAAGGCACTTAAAAATTTTCAAAGGAAATAAATATGCCCTGCACGTGCGTTGGATTGATTTAAAAATAATTTCGGCGCCAGAAGCCAGTGCCTTTGCACGAATCGCAAATTTATTGCTACAAATGATACGTCTTTTTCGATGATGACTCGCCATCCTCGCCTTCTCTCTTACACTGTTCTTTTATTTTTATCATGAAACACCGATCTGCGTCATCAACAAAATCAATTGGCGCATGAAGTCTGATTTACCGTCGTCATCTATCATCTGAAAGATGAGGGATCATCACGGGTGGTCAAAGTAATTCTAATTGCGTATGGAACTGAGAGTCTAATTCAACTCCCATACAATAAGACCGAAGAAGACCCTAATGTATTTTTTTATCGTCTCATTGGTACTCAGAATAATACTTGAGAACTGAGTCAAATCCCAAAAAAGTTTCTTTCATGCCGCGGTATATTATAATCAAACAATCAAACTTTATTGGTCACTAGTAATAATATACGCGCGCTACTAGAGCACGTGGGAAACATTACATTACAACCTTTCTTTTTATAGTTTTTGAGTGTAAATTACTTTTGAGTCAGACCAAGTCAATTTACTGTAAAAATTAATAATATATACAAAAATCACTGTGAACGGAATATAGGGTAAAAGTCCCAATTCCCTGACTAGGTCGTACAATTTTAAAGGTGGCCCAGAATTGGAACTTATCGATGCAAACACTTCAAAATTATTATATAATAAATCACTAATAAAGCAGGTCATATCATGTCTGTCATCTCACGACTTTTTATTTTAGACCTGGATTTTTCAATGAAGAAAATGTCGTGCGAAATGTCACAGGTGATACTAGCTTTCTGGAGCACAACCTTTAAAGGTTTGCCACATTGCGTTTTTCGGATTAATCAATCAAATCCGATGACAAACGGCTTCTCTAGAGCTGCCAAAAAACGCAACTTATGTTATTCTCTATAGACATGATGTTTTCTCGCCTGTGTCGATATCTTTCATCTCCTTCGTATGTCGTCCTCCCGTCTGTCTGAATTGCATCTCCCACCTTTCCGTCGAACCGCAAATGCACAGCTGGTCAGACAACCGGTGTTACCTGTCAAGGTATATATGGTAATTGGATTCTCGCGTACAAACGTCATCGCGAACTAGTACTTCCCCTTCCTCTCACATGTCACAACTAGTCAATAGTAAAATTGGTTATTCATTGGTACCGCGAGCTGTGCCGGGTCCCTGAGGGTGGGCGCAGGAGAAAGAAAACAAGAAAAACATGAAACACTTGGGGTGCCTCAAGTGCGGAGGTGTGCAGGGAAGAGAACTTTGCGGACGAATTACCAGTTTGACGGCCTTATAGAGATTCATGAGACACGAATGAGGAGGCGGGCGCCAATCGGACCGAGATATCTCCTCGAGTATCTGGGTAACGACAAAAGTGCAATCCAGGGCGTGGTAACCATCGAGAATTGCATCTGAATTTTTCCAAGACGATACTGCGAGGATATAAAAGCAATGGAAAGAGGCGCCAATAGAGAAAACGGTTGTCTATTAGCCTATGTGACTCTGAACCAATGAAATCCATTCTCCAAGTTGTACAAGATCCCCTTTGAATCGATGCTAATAGACTCGGAACGACTGGTTCTGGCTGTAAAGTGATAGATTATTTACATCAGGTAGTATCTTATAGCTATTTGCTTGATCTCATATTTCCCTTTGGTTTTCTGAAGGTGTATTTCCTTGAGAAACTGCTTAAAATAAGCAATTGCACACTTAAAAACTTTATCACTGAAGGGCACTCAATGATAAAATATGAAAAACACTTAAATCTTCGAAAAAGGGTGTTGAAACTCGTGATATTGATTGAGGAGATGGAGATTGTCACGTGTGCTTGGAAGGTCGTTTAGGGCCTTCTCGCTTCTTGAATTAAAAATATGCATGTACCTCACGGTAGTAGTGTCAAGGCTCGTTTCTCGTATCGCGAATCTGCCCCGCAGAAATACAAGACACCACAGCGGCACTTGAGTTCCGTTCAGTAAGAGTGCAGAATCGACACTGTGTGTTGCGTGTAAGGCACACAGCGACAGTACATCCTACGCAAGGAACGATACCAAGTTTCGGTCTGTCTCAACTGTCTCAGTTGTATGAACACCATACACAGACGTATCCGTTACATCTATGCAACAGTACCGGAGGGCTTCTCGGTTCTCGAGAGTGTATTTAAGTCTCAGAACGTGTACATGCGTTTATGTCGACAAGACTGTGTTGAGTTGCGGAGACAGTCCTTCTACGGCAACTCTTTGCTTCGTAACCCACCGATTTATTCCAAAGAGAGAGACAAGCTATTTAGACTGAGCCCGTTTGGCTGAGAGCAGAAATCGCTACTGGATGACTTCAAGGATCCACCCGACAAAAAAAGCATATCAAAGCTTACTTAAAAATATGCACCCTTTGCACAAAATATCTTATGGTTTAGGTTCTTGATAAAGCAATAAAGTTCATGAATAAGAATTGCAAAAATTTCTCTGGACAAAGAATTTTTCCAGGTGATGTAGAATCACTGGAGGTAATGTCCGTAGGAGGGAAGTGCCCTTCCACGGTCACGATCTGTATACGTCGTGTTCTTCGTGCCACACGTTCTCCAAGTGAAGACCAGTGTCTACCCACGTCTCCAATCGAGATTTGCGGATCACGATCGAGAGATATTGAGACTATCGATTTCGAACGGTGCCAACCAATGACTATGGTCAATCATTAATCGATTGCTACATCCGGATCTCAGACAAAGAAATCCTACGCCCTAAGGTTCAGTTCTTTAGTGCCACATCCGATTTTATTTCTGCCGCTTATCTTCAAAGAAACGATGCAAGGCGAGGAATTCCTTTTATATAGGTTATACGGAAAGGAAATTATAAATTACATTTAATTCTCTAATAGATAAAGAACGTTAAGATCAAATGATAACCTGCGCCGCTGCGCCTTTTCTCAGTCTGACTACATAAGGTTGTTTCTACTGTTTTCGGAATAATTGATGCACCGCGAAATATTGCAGTCAGCAAAGAGGCTACAAAATACAATACCATACAATACGAACAGGTGTGACAACTACGCTCGTGCGCATTAACTCTTGTCATACATACTAATCAACCTATCGATTCGAGCACATGTTCACGTGCGTGCAGATCGTACACGTGATTACACCGGTGATTCTCTAGGAATCTATTTCATTTTTTTTATGATTCATATTTTTTCTGAAATAATAAATCATCCACATGTTGAAATAATTTAATTAAGGGTAAAGTCCACTTAGAGTTAAGTAATCACCCTAGTAGAAATTGGTCTAGTTTTTCCTCAACACTCTCAAGTAACTCGTAGGGCTGAAATGGGGAAAAACTAGACTAGAGAAACTAGGCAGTGCCTAGTTAGAATCTAACTAGAATTTCTTGAACAGATTTGAATGAGGAAATTCTTGACTAGTAATCAATGAAATTTCCTCATTCAATACGAGAATAGTTTTTCCTTGCCAGTATCTCGCTACAAACTAACTAGGATTTCCTGCTCAGTTTTAACTCGAAAGAACCCTCTACTGATTTCTGACAGATTTTCCTCGCTTGGAACGAGCGCTTTTTTCCTGTCAAGGTTTTTTGCGAGGAAAAGCTAGGGAAAAACTGTTATTAAATTTGAAATTATTACATTAGATTTGAAATAATAATATAAAGCTTTAATATAAAAAGATTCTCTCGTAAACAATAATTTTCCAAATTTCAATTTTCGCGAATTAAAACATTTTTTGAAACATAATTTTAAAAAATTGTAATTAAACAGTTTTCGTGATACAAATAGCTAATTAATAATACAAATATTGAAATAAAGTTTCGTGGAAGCTTTTTTTATAACAGATCAATTAAAAATTTGAAAATGAAACATTTTTGAATTCACTTATCTATAAATTGTTTAAAACAAAAAAAATTAAAAATATATTCCTCGAAATTATACCTGGCTGTTCAGCGATAAAGCTTGGCTGAGATTTTGTCAACGAAGTCCAAGCGAATAGAATAGCTCAGGTGGTAAGGTGCCTGGTGCGTGTATTAGGTTTAGGCTTAGGGTTTAGGATTGTTAGGGTCGTCGGGGGTTCGAGTCCCCCAGTGAGTGCGATTTTTCGAAAGAGTTTTTTCGTGCGATTATATGTATAAAAGACACCGTGTACGGTTATACGTGTAAGAGAAAATATTTATTGTAAATTTTCCATTATATATTATTATTAGAGAGTACGTAAGTACCCTCGTAAGAAACTAACTAGAGTCCTTCTAGATTTCCTAGTCAACTAGTCAGTTACTCACTCGAAACAGCGTTACATTCCTCACTAGTAACTGACAAGTTTTCTAGTTAGATACTAACCAGAAGTAGGGAAAAACTAACTAGAAACTTACCTAAAACTAGGAGCAATTTCTACTAGGGCAATTATCTTCGTTTTTTTATGTTTTTTAAACCTTTTTTCCTAGTTCAGGAAAAGGTGGTGTAATTCGGCCTAAATACCGGAATATTTAATACTTAACGGTCTATACTTTTGAGACCGCCGTGATATCATAATCTGCAAACGATAATATGTTTGTTCCTTACATGACAGGTATTTTATAAAGTGGAAGCACGAAGTATCAGGTCCGAGCATAAGTATTACCTCGCGATGGTAGATTACTGTAGGGATAATCATCCAACCGTAACTTCTATTTCCACTGCCGGTGCGTAACTAGGGTAGCACTAAAAGTTGGTCAAGCCACTGGCAAGTAGTATACGTTGTATTCCTAGCAACTCCACTGATCTGGGACAAGGACGCATATGATTCGTGCGTAAAGTGTCGCGTCGTTTCGCTTAATTGCCATTTTATGCTTCACAAACAACAGAAACACAAAAATAGTCAAGTTAACTTCATATTGCGAATCAGACTTGTAATTGCAAACCAAACTATCAAAGATTTCTGTGCGAGTGCAAACTTGGAGAAGATTTTGAAAAATACTGAGGTTTCATTATTTTATTCTTTGCGGACCATCTCGGCGTTATTACTTTGTGAATAAGTTTAGTGAATATATTTCTGCACATGACCCCCTTGCTACATCTCCTTAAGGGAAAACAAGAATTGCAAATCAAGTTGCATAAGACATAATCTCCAGAGATGAAGAACAAAATTCCCCTCGCTTTTCGTAGAGTTACGTCCGCTCGTGCAACATAAATACACCGAATGGTTCCAGACAGCCTATTTTCAGCGTTTGTCCGCCATCTCGTATTAAGGATATACTCGTGAAAATCACTGAAAGCGTTTTTGAACAAAAGTGGAACCTGTCTAGTGCGTGTGGTTTTCAAATTTGCTGACTCAGCCATTACGCGAATGGTTTTTTACAGCCAGTAAAGCGACCCAGTTGAAAGGAAAAGACAAGAGAAATGGGGAAGAAGGAAGGATTATGGACAGGAAGAGAATGACGGGAAGGGAAACGACAGAGAGCGTGGAATAGAAAGAAGGTTTACGGAAGAGAGATGCTGGGGTCTCCTATTGTCTTGTCGGTTGATCATACGTCTTCCTGCAGTTGCGTCACCATTGTTTACTCATGCCTTGGGCTTTCTTCTTGATTCTCTGTGGGTTCATTTCGTCACTTCGACCTCAATTGTAAACCTGATCCGCCCTCTGTAAAATCAACGAAGAAGTAGAAAGTTCCTTCTCTCTAATGTTTGTTTTAGAATAATTCCCTCTTGTATTTTGGAATACATTTTTTCTGATGCTTCTGGCCTCTTGAAATTTCAAATAGCTAACTTCTAAGGTTTGTTTTTTGGACCAAAACGTAAAAATAACGAAAAGCTGCATTAGATCTCAGCAGATTCCCCGGTCCTTTTAATCGACTTAACAGTCCAAGTTACTAGATTTAAAAAATTGTTTGGTGGAACTTTGATCTATAATACACAAGTGAGATTTCCAATATTGACATGACAATTTGAAACCAATGAAGACTCACTTTGATCTCCTATAGATCTTCGTTCACAGAAATCAGATAATCACACACGAACCGACCGAGAGTTTAGAAACTTTTTTACAAGGCTGCGTCCACGAGAAGATCACGTATCGAACTGAATTTCGTCCGGTTGGATTGGAGGCACAGAAACGCGCGAAACCTTACATCCAATCCCCATCTCTGTGGCGTCTAGACTCCGAGAATAACCTGAGCGCGCCCCACTACACATTTCCACGGATTTAAGTTCAAGAATTAATCGAATAGGCGACTTGTGTCTTAGCAAGCGATTTGAGGCATTCGGGAATCATCTAATCACGTAGCACTTGATCTTTACAAATGCAAGTTCAAGGAGAAAGCACTCCGAGGTATAAATTTATCGCCTTTTACCTGCCCGAATCGCTCGCAATTTATTACTCATGAGAGTATCTTTTAAGACACCAATATATTCAGAATATAAAATAAATAAAATGGCAAAATTTCGCGCAATGTTAATGCAATAATCTTATCAATCACGCGTTACCAAGCCATAGCATAAATTACAATATTCAACCGATCCTGCATTAAAATCCTGCGCACGTTTACGCTCTTATCCGCGCATATCTTACCGATTATTTATGATATACTTCCTCCAGCAATTCACTCCATAAAATGGCAAAATTCCTACTTAAGCTATTTGAGACGGTGCATAACGAGAATGCTTTGATCCATTCATTGAAGATCGGTTGTCATTTATCGACGTCGATTTCTGTTCCTTGATTAGACACTGATGGAATAGACTTCTTAAGCGGCTTCGCATTACGAAACGGTGTACACTGTAGAGTGTGTCGAGCACGTGGGAGGTGCGCGAGTAGGAAAAGAAAAATATGACAAGGAATCCATTGTGGCATTCCCCCTGTCTGAACGAGAGCTTTATTTGAGAAACCTGCCTGGACATTGCTGTCCGTGTTCTTCAACGCATTCCGATTTTCGCATGCGGATTACCAAGAGAGTTTTTGCACGAGACTCGAAAATACCATTTTTGAAGACGTTGAACGCGACAAGAATAATTCACTTAGTAATTTATGAGAATCTAAGATTCGAGTTCTAATTATTTATATTAAACTCTACAATGATAGGTGGAACAATTTAAGTTGGGGGTTCTTAAAAATTCTCATTTTTTTATAGCGCTCTACTTGCGCCAGTGAAGAAGAGAAGTTTAAGTGCATCATGAAAGCGTGACCCTGGTAGGCGGGTAGTGATGAAGAAGAAAAAAAAAACAAGAAGGTAAAAAAATGTGAGGGAAGTAAAAGAAGAGAAAAGAAGGGTGGAAGAGGGTCGTAATGAGCGACTCTGGTGCGAACTTTGGACCAGAGTAAGGCACACGTTACTGTGGTCGCTGTGCCATGACTTCAGTACCATGCTCTTAATTTTAGATTCCAACACTCATGACCATTGGAGTAAACCGAGGATCCTGCAGAGAACTTGGACATGTTGAATATTCTGCAGAGGTAATGCTCCCTCCCGTTTCACTCTCAAGGTTTCCATGCCCTCCGCGGCGGGTTTCTTGAATAGTAATATGACCAAGGGACGGAAGCTTAAGTAGCCATATCTTCACTCAAAGAGATTTCATCTCCTTTTAATTTAGTACTTTACAATTTAAATTTTAGCAAACGCAGAAAGGATAATGTGTTCTCTTTGGGAGTAATAATAAGATGCTTGTGGGATTGCAATTTTAAATATTTTAGAAGTAATTAAAGTGCATTGTGTCTCAACAAGAGACCGCTTTTCAATCTGATAAATCAATTGCAACTTACTTTTCTCTTTTCTCTCTAAGTAACCATGACAATGCAAGTCAACATTTTCACTCTGGTTAAAAATCATAGTTTCTCTATACATCCTGAAAGCTTCCTTTCGCCACGCGCGACTTCTTCAACTTTCACAATTTACTCTTCCCCTTTCTTTCATTCTTTTCTCCTTTTTTTCCTTTGTTATCCTGACACCTGCGACAAGTTTCCTAGCGAATTCTCGTCTTACGGCTGCATTTTCCACGGTGGCGTAATTTACTGTACACGACGATTCATCTTCTTTTTACATGCAGACTAGAGGGCTTTGGCTCTTTTGCATTTGCTTCAGCGTGGGTGCTCGGATGTGGGATTGCACCATACTTCTCTCTCAGAGTTCGTTACACTTTGCGATGAACAACAGTCTTCCAAATATATATACATGTAGAACACAAATAACGCGCGTTCCAAATTTTATTTCATTTTTAAACCGTTATATATTCAAAACTCTTTATAATTGCTCGCCTGTCATTCATACAATTCGGCCAGTGAACATTTGAACAATTACCTCGTTAGTGAAATAACTCAAGTTTCACATCGTAACTGTTCTTACATTTTATAAAACTACTTCGATGAAAAATATTTCTCTTACTATCTAATATTTTTCTTCCTCAAAATATAGTCAATAGTTTTGATTTAATGCAAGTATTTTACTCTTCGGAAGTTTACTTTTATCATTATTCACGACTTTTCCACTGAGGAGACAAGGCGCAATTATCACATTACTCAACAACTTCTTGCCTTTCTAGCAAAGCACATACCAGTGATAGTGAATGATTTTTTCCAAGATAAAACTATAGTCTGGGATGAATTAACACTCTTTAGTCGGTGTCTTTTGAAACTTATCTATGTACTTCATTCCGTAAAAAATTGGATAGTGACAAATCACTAAGAGTTCCGCCATTGAGCTGTAGATTCATTCTTATTCTGTGAACTCTAGACATAAGTATATTTAACTGATATTACATTGTGTTAGGCGATGTTTGGTTAAGTAGTCTATTACTTCGCGACCTGTGTTTAATATCATAAAATTCATCAAGTACATAACATTTAACTCTTAAGTACACAACATCGAACATTGCATGATACTAGATTTACAATTATAGACTAAAACCAAACCAATTATCTACACGAATCTTACGGGAAATAATTCCATAATAAATATGTTTTAAATTGCAATCAATGTAATTAAAGCGTTCCACTTGATTACATTAACATATTATGTAGTTTATTATCGATAACTAGTATCGATAATAAATCTCGTAATCAGTATGAGATTAATTACAGTGAGTAATATCACATTTTAGTCATGAAAATTCCCAAAGATTTTGTTAAAAATAAATACTTTCAAGAAGCGTGACCTAGAAAGAAGGGGTTAAGCAATAAAATTGAAAAGTGGAATTGAGTTCGACCTGATATCACCCCTAATCGTTAAATCGGACCGAGTTAAACTATATTGCACGGTTATATGTGTACCTTTCTCATCCAATTGGCCCAACCTATTTCATCCCTCCTCTTCTATCTCTTTTTCGCCCTCTTCTGTCCGCTACGTTTCAACCGTATCGAACAATGTCGATTTAGCATCGAAACCAATTTAGGTCAAAGCTTTATTGGAATCAGCCAGCTGGCCGCTAACGAGTCGCATCGGCTTCCTAGCATGACCCTTATGTCAATTTGATTCCCTATCGTACTCGGTAAGACAATCCATTGATTGCTTAGTGGTTTCTTCGATAATAGTTAAATCTCCAAGCAGCTCTCGTCTCTTTAATCGGATTAGTGTTACATTTGAGCGAGATGAGCGAGACACGGGGAACGCAGTTTAAATTGGATAATTAAATTTTGACGTCTCGTTTGACGAGATAAAACGCACTCAATTTAGCAAAATTGAGTGATATTATAATCTTCTCGTCTCGTTGTGCAACACTAAATCAGATGCAGGAAATTAAATTGTTTTTTAAGATCTGATTATCTGGCGACTGCTGCCATCTACTGCGGCGAGAGCGAGAGCACTAGATGAGATTATGATGACAGCTCTCCGATTAATCGTCCTACTGGTATCAACTGAAACTTTTAGAAAGCCCCCGGCACTATGAATTTGCCGTGATACATAATGTATGCGGAAATCTATTAATTTCCTTTATTAGCGATCATCTTTCTAAAATCTTCCATGTCTTCTGAAGACTATACGGGGTGCAAGTTTGTAAGCATCGTCTTGACCCTACTCAGCGGGCTTTGAACTTTGATCTATTTTCAGCATTGGCTCGACGCGATAGATTCAAACTCGTCATTTTTCCTTCTATCTTTTTAGGACGTATTTGAGACGACATTACTTGAGAGCAATGTCGCCGAGGAGAGCAATCAAAATCGATTCAAGTAAATGACATGAATAAATTTTAGATTTATTCCCAGATAGCGCAAAAAATTTCCTGAATATATCCTGAAACTCGAAGTGCAAGTTTGGGAATATTACAAAGCGAGATTCAGGCAAGATTAAAATGCAAATATAGCTTAATTTGATGCAAGGTTGCCAACCTTGGCGATTTATTGCTATTCTGGCGACTTTTTTTAAAAATTGGCGATCAATTTTCCGAGGTTTGCCAACTGGCGACAAGCATGGCAATTTAATTTCCTGGAATGGCGATTTTCGCCGCCATTTTGTTGGCAACACTGATTCACTGCGCAGTAGTTTTCTGTAGCACTAACTGCTGCGCAGTAGTTTTTTTTCTGTCCCCAGTTATCTGGCTTGGTTCAGTAGAAATGTCAAATAAAATCGATGTCTTTGAAACAATAAAAAATAGTACTAATTTCATCTCCACTCTAGAGACAGTTATTTTTGAAAAATTTGTAAAATTAAAACTGGTACTCACCGTCATCGTTAATTTCAAGATTCGTATAACTATCCCAATGCAATATGGGGTCGTGATGCGCCGAGGCATGAGGCACAGCAGGAGTTGGAGCCGGTATTGGGCCATAGAGACGCCTGGCGTCGGTCGCAAAATAGAGGGTCACTACGCTGTCTGATGGACATCTTGGATCATCACAGGCAACGTCTAATTCCGAACGGGGAAATGAGACGACATTTTCTGTGATAACACACGTGTGGAACTGAAAATAACATGCATTGATTAGATAAAAAATCTTCATTGAATATCAATAGACTGATTAAACTTCTGTTGCTCAATATCCTTTTATGGATATCATACTCCATAAATCTAGAATAAAATTCATGTTTAAACCTTTCAAAAAAAAATTATAATCGATTCTTATAGTCCTATTAATCGCTCCAGTCGAAATCGTAAAATGAATTCAAGCGTGGAGCAATTAAGGAAACCGTTTGGAACCAACAAATCTGATGCTGACGTAAGTATGAGAAACTGCAACCTTTTCATAATTGGATTTGGAATAACAAACACGAAGAAGTAGGAAATGAGATTTTAATAGTTTGATCAAAGATTATGGTCTGGTGTAAAATGTTCTAAAGTTAAAAGTAATAGTTGTCCTCTCTCAATTCCTTTTTCCGATATAACACAGAGAACAATGGATATTCAAGCTAAGTATCCAGTTAAATAATTGAATTACAAATATATTCATCTTAAAAATATAGATATTCAGATTGAATATCTTAGATGGCTGTCAGATTGTTCAGTACCAAGATATTAAAGTTAAGGGGTTAGTCAAGTTTTCGAAGTTCATACATGCAATATCTAAAGAACGGTTTATCCGATCGTAACCAAATTTTTACCAGTTATTCTCAACATAAATACCTTATGTTTAGACCGTTTAAAGTTTTCAATTATTATGCGCAAAAAATATAATGGACTAAA